>CACTHL010000916.1:0-383025 GCA_902712375.1 Dioscorea dumetorum | reverse complement strand
TTTGAAAACTCTGGGATTTGGGGATTTATTAAAAAAAATAAAAAAGTCTTATTACTAAATAATAATAAAATTAATGGTCCAATTTCACTATTAAAATAAGTTATTAAAATAAGATAGTAATAAAAAATTAATAAAAATTAATAACTCACTATATTTCTAATAAAATTTTATTGGAAAAAATTAATGAATATAATAATAATAATAATAATAATAATAATAATAAAAGTAAATAAATAACTATATTTCTAAAAATATTTATTACAATAAGTTAATAAATATAATAATAAGTTTGTCATAATAATAATAAAGTTAATACATAATAAATATTTACTAATTAGAATAATATAACTAAATGATAAATGAAATAATATGGGTTTAACTTTATTATGAAAGGTAATCATACTTTTAAAATATATCAAACCAAACATATATTGTTTTTAATTTTAGATTTACAAATCCTTTCAAACAAACATAAAAATCTTATAATCTGATAGTTCCAGATTACATCTAACCAAACATCAGATTTAAGCGCCTTTGTATTTTCAAATCCATGGATTCTGATAACAAATGTAATTAGAAATCTACGCATTTGGAATTACATCCAACCAAACGCTACCTAAGAAATTGCTGCATAAATGCCATATCTGTATGAGATTATTATCCATGAAAATGTGAATCCCTGTTATGTATGGTAATTTTGTGCAGTCATATTTCCAGCTGTATTAACGGAAAACTTGTGTGTAGATTATTGTAAAAAGGTTTGTTGTTCTTAGCTCTAACATTAAGTATACTTATTAGTCAAGCAGTAAAATCATTAAATTAGCATATCAAGCTGGGCTTATTATATGTTTAGATGTTTCAAATTTCTGTTATCCTGGTTACCTAAAACAAACTTGTGTAGGATCTGACTATGCAACAATTTGGATTTGGTATGTCTGGACTAGATGCATTCTCACATACATTACTTCCAGGTCACTGAAAATGGCAAGCAGGAAAGGCATCTAGTCGCAACAGTGGGCAAGTTCAGTGTCATCTGGAACTTCCAACAAGTAAAGAACAGCCACCATGAATGTTACAGGAACCAGGAAGGCCTCAAGAGCTGCTACTGCTACAAGATTGTTCTCAAGGATGAATCGATTGTCGACAGCCGATTCATGCATGAGAAGTTTTCAATGACTGATTCCCCTGACGCCCCGCTTGTCGTTGCAACTCCAATGAAGGTGAGTTCCTTCAGTATATCTAGCAGGCGATGACATTGTGCCACAGCTTACTTCCACTTCTGTACTAGTTTTTAGATTGATCTTAATCTTCGATGCCTTGAACTCCCTGTTTGTGATGTATCCCTATTTTCTGTTCTGATGACTATACACCCTGTTACTCTCTGATTTAAGTTTCATGTTAAATCAAAAACGTTTATTAGGTTTTTGGATTCTCTTGTCGGGGACTAGACCCAATTTAATGGGCTGCATGAGATGCCTTTGTTTGGCATCTCCTCTGCTCAAATTTCAATAATGTTGTGTTGTTGGTGGATCTATGCCTTGTGAAGTACATATGTATTAGATCTATCAGACAAGATCAGAGGTGGATTTTGTTCTTTTTTTTTATTTCTTTAATTAGTGAAAAAGTCTAATGATTTTAACGTTTGCAATGCATCATACGATTGACCAAACGGAAATCATTTGTTTGGATAAGAGTGGGAAATTCAAAGCGTTTTAAATCTTTTGAGGCGCCTCGTCTTTTCTTGGCACTCATTTGCTGGAAGGAACAATTACAGAAAGACTTCAATTTTTACGGACTTGATTCTCTTTAGCTTGGAAATCTCAATGAATGAGCCCACCGACTTCCCTTGTTGACAATTTTCTGGTTGGTTTGATTGATCAAGTATGATAATTTTGTATTTTTTTTTCAGTAGAAGCTGTAACACCAATAATATAAGCCAGAATTCTGTTCGAGATGCTGCAAATGGGACCTAAATCACAAAAGATGCATCAATAAGGAAAGACATCCAACAACAGAAACTAGTCACCCTTGTCCATGAACTTCATGTAAAATAGGCCAAAAACCTAATGTCAAGTGTAGAAAAGTACAATTTTTTAGAAAGGGCGGTCATGAGGAAAAATGAAATGATGACATTGAACCCTATTCTGGAAAGCATCGGAGCAAGCTGACGCCTTGTTGCGCAAGCATTTGTGGTAATCTCCAAGGTCTGCTCTACTCCTGCAACCAAAGTATGTTGAACATGAGGGAAAAAAGCATTTCTTTAATTGTTGCTGCACCACAATGGAACAAAAGCTGGAATAAGATGCCTACAAATAAGAATAAAAATAACAGGGCAGAAATTGTCCGGGAGAAACATGATTATAAAAGAGAAAATCATGATTAAATTCTTGCATTGAATTCAATGCAATTTATCAATTAGATCAAATTTCAGATGTATAGTGCAGAGTCAAAGAATGATACACATGCACACATATGTATCTTATGTTCAACAACCAAGTGAAGAGAACCACACAAATACTGGTGTTGCAAACTATCATGCAATAGCGATATGGCACAATAATCATTTCATAACATCAGAGTATGTTATCATAATTGGGAGTTTAAAATAATACAAATGTGTGTTTTCCCATGAAGGAATGATGTTCCCTACCATAATTGTTCATTTTCCAGGCCCCCATTATGAGGACCTCTATAAAGACAAAAAACTATTCCATTGGGCTAATATAAGTTCTCTTCAATGATACACATTCAAAAGGCAGGCGTGATCATCACATGGTTCTTGGTGAATGTCTGCAACATCCAGGCTTCATTACATCAAAGTCAATGGAGATCTAAAAAGTTATGGTAGTCATAACAAAAGACAAACCTTGCGAGCAAGGAAATTAGAGGCAGATAAGGTAAAACTAAATACTGCTTTTCCTTTTTAGCAATTTGAACACAAAGAAGAACAATCCTCACAAACTGATTCTTAATGGGAAAAAAAAGATGATTGATCAAACTAGACTCACAAAAAAAAGGTAAAACTGTTTAATTAGTTCAAGGCTTTTATAATGGCAACAAAGTAATGACATGCTGATTCTTATTCCTTGTTTCACCAACTAAAAGATGAGATATTTGTAAGTTCCACACCATTCATAACAAGCATGCAACTCCAACAAAAGGGCCACTATACAATTTATCAGGTTAAGAGGTAAGAAAGATGAACTTCTAAAACTTAAATAATGCATATATAAATTGATAACAATAAATGAGAAAGTTAAACTTTTACAAGGTCTCCTTAAACACACCAAACTTTCCTCATTACATAGATAACGAAAAATAAAATTTCTCCCATAGACACAGAATGATGGAAGAAGAACAATCTGTAAATTGAAGCAGCTACATTGGGCATATTATATGTCTGCTCCATCCTTGTGCTCACTCATCTGAATATCTCTTCAAAAGATACTGTAAGAGCAATATCAAGCCCTAACTTCGCATGACCATCCGCATATTGTAATAGTGTCTTAAAAAGATTAATCTAGTATTTCCAACAGATGCTTGGTCCAAAAAAACCTCACTAATACATGCACAAATACAGATCACCACATTGTTATATCTACATTTACAAGTTTACTTCCAAGTCTAAATCTTGCATTCCTCTCAGTGACAACAATGACGAACATTGCCCTCAATGAATTCCTAAATTCCCACGACAAGGTCACTCTGAGAAAGAAGGTCAATTTACAACAATCACCACACCTTTTTTCATTTTTTCTCCTCGAGAAAACCCATTATATTGATCTAATAAAATAACTTAGACGTATTCAAGTATAGTGAAATAAACACCAATTTTCCTTTCAGACCCAAGGAAGAAATAAACCAATGCAGCCTTCTATCATACAGATTGGAAGTCTTGACGTTATACACACACACACACACACACACACACCAACTGAAATTTAAAATTACATTAAATATGATCCGCAATTCAAAATGAAACACATGCATCAGCAACCAACATCGAAAACAAAGAACTCAAAACAAATGAATACAAATTAAATCCACAGGATAACCAAGCAAACCACAGATCCCACATTAGAATCAATACATCTATCAATCCCACAACAATTGACCAGGCATCATTAATTAAATAAAAATTTGCAATTACCTAGCCGGAGCCGACGATAATGTTGTTGATGGGGATGAAGATGAGCTTGACGAAGAACCCAACGAACCCCATCACCACAAATCCGATCGCCGTCCGAACCGCCACTTTCGTGAACTCTGCAACACAGATCCATCAATCTCAATCAAAACCACAACCAAAAACCCCGAACGCCCAACAAATCCGAGAAAAAAAGAGGAAAAACACAAAATGTTCACACATCCATGGATCTGGAACCAACCTTTGCGATCAGGTTTGTGGCAGCGCTTGACAAGGCGAACACTGTCTTTGGCGAACTCGCGCAAAGGATCAACGACGGAATCAAGGGCGTCCATGAGGCCAAGCGACAGAGAAAGCGAAACCCTAGCAATCGAGCACGAAGACCAGGAGAAAAAGGCCATAAACAAAGATGAACACGTCGTTTAAATGGAAAATAGTACGGGGGCCCACGCCATGACTTGAAACGTGGCATCTCGAATCTCATTGGCGGTCTCGCTTATTAGGTCACATTTTCAAGTCTCTCTTACTTTTATGGTTTTTTTTAATGTTTCGCACCTTAAAAAATTCGGAATTTGCTTGAATTATGACCATTGAAGCATCACTTTGACAGTTGGATGACCCTTATTGTTTAAATTTTTATTTAAACCCATATTGTTTAAATTTTTATTTATTACTATTACTTTTCATTTTATTTAGTAAATGGTTTGTTTGGGTTGAGAAAGATAAACAGAATGAATAAAATTTTATTCATTAAATATTCTCATCATTTGAACATTTCTCATGTCATCCAAGTTTCATAAAAATAGTATAACAATATTAAATCATTAAACACAGTGCATATAACTGAATAAATATTAAATTTATTAGCATTAATAAGTTTGTTTGAACGGAAAAAAGTGCTCATAAAACATTCCATTCTTGAAACCGATTTATTTGGCATTGCCAAATTCTTTAATTATAATAATAATAATTTATTTCTTTATTAAATCTTGAGGGTCAGCTGTTTGCTGGAATACTCCAAACACTTAACTCGTGCAACCAGAGATTGCCACGTCAGTTAACATGCGGGGCCCTCTTTGGCATGCATAACACCACGCAGCCGCCGCACTTTACTCCGCTATTTCCGTACCCCCTCCCCCTACTCTTTTCAGACAAGTCTCGATGATTCCGGGCTCATCACTGAACACCAATTTTCACCAATAAGAGTATGCCACGTAATCCATTCATAACGACCACCTTAAACTGACGGGAAAACCGACTGATACCGACGAATTGCAGACGTGTCAAACTCTGAATGGCTGGTTCGTCTGAGTCGGTACAAAAGGTGAGGAATTAGGTTGTTCATATATATATATATATATATATATATTTAAAATTAATGAAAAAAGAAGTCTTGTCTCTTGTGCTTGCTCTTATAACGTAAAATAACTGAGAGAAAGAAAACAGAGTGAGAGCTTGGAAGAACACTTGGAAATATTCAATAAAAAAATTTAAGAAAAAGGGCTGTTTTCAAGGCGTCGTCATCCTCTCACTCCGGGCCGGCGCGAGGGATCTCTCCCTCGTTCCAGAGAGCTTCCGGCAATCTCATGGGCACTCTTTGAATGCGGGAAATATCCCATCTTTGGCTATTCTAGAGGTTTTTTGGTTGCCATAAGTGCCTTCTTTTTGTTTTTGTTTATTAATTGGTTCTGTTGTGCTGAATTGGTAGATCCAGTGGGTGTTTTGATTGGTTCTTTTGCAGCAATGTTTGGATCGAAGAAAGTTGATGTTGAAGTGGAGCTTAAGAAGGATAGGACCGTGAGGTGAGCCGAGAGTTGGAGAGGTTGTGAGTTAAATGTGGATTCTTATGTGTTTTTTGAGCTTAGGGTTTTGAGAACTAGCTTGATTTAAAATCCTTTTCGTTTGTGCCTTTTAGTAGGTTACCTGGATTTGGCGCAATATTAGGTAGAGAAGCTTGGATTTTGATGTGTTTTTGGAGTTTGAAATTGAATCCATGCAAATCGAATTTATTATTTAAATCACTTTTGGAGATAGAAATGGTTGAAATCTTTTTTTTTTTTTTTTAAATTGAGTTCTTTTGGTTTCATGGTGCTAATTTAAGATATCTTTTCTTTTGATCCTGGTGAGTACATTAAGTTGTTAAAATAAAGCTACCCATGATGGCTTCTTTGGATGCTTTTCCCTTTAGAAATGAAAAAGGAGGGCTTCCCCTGCTTTGTGCTTTGGATTTCCTGTCGGTCAGGTTGGAATAGAGAAGTCTGTCATTTTCTGAAGATTTCAATTGACTTATTTTTATTAAGAATCAAACCACAGTGCGGTCCCTTCTTCTTCTTCTTCTTCTTCTTCGGTCTTTGATATAGTTTAGTAATTTTTTGCAGGAATGGTTATTCATCAGTATTTCTGATCATTTAGTGGCTTTAGTTCATGGTTCAAATTTTAATGTTTTTACGATCTGACTCTGAAATATGATTGCTTGCTTCATGTTAATTTGTTCTAATCGTTTTAATTATCATTTTTCGTGATGTGAGACAATTCTCCTCATGATAATCCTTGAGTGTACGTGGTTGGAATTTCTGCATTGTTATTTTCTTTAATCCTGAGCTGATGAACCTTGTCATAGTGTCACCTTTTGTGAAATGTAAAAATTTCGGCAAGAATGGAAGTTCATTACTGATTTCAAAGCTCATTCTTTGACTACAGGTTCTATCCTGATGAGAAGCAAAACCCAACAAAGACTATGTATCAAACACCCAAATCCGGCGGACTTTTCACTAACAAAGCTGGCTACGTGACCCCTGCAAAATCCAAAGTGTTCCAGGAGGATCACGAGCCGTGGAGCAAGCAAATACTGGATCCAGGAAGTGACCTTGTTTTGAAATGGAACAGGATTTTCCTGGTATCTTGCTTGCTAGCTCTGTTCATAGATCCTCTGTATTTCTTTCTTCCTTCTATCGATGAGGGAAATGACACTATATGTATCAAGATGGACCGGAGCTTGAGCATTACGGTCACCTTCCTCCGCTCACTGGCTGACCTGTTCTATGTATTTCACATGGTTATAAAGTTTCGCACTGCTTATGTAGCACCGAGCTCGAGGGTGTTTGGACGAGGAGAGCTTGTCATGGATCCTAAGAAGATTGCAAGGAAGTACTTGCGATCAGAGTTCTTTCTTGACCTTGTGGCTGCTCTTCCTCTTCCACAGGTATTTCTCTTTTGTCTACATGAATTCTTTCTCTACCTAATAGTGATCACTTGATTAAGCTTTCTGCAATTTCTGAAACTGAATTTCTTCTCATTGTGCATCGGTAGCACTACGGGTCATAACCATTATTGCTAAAAGATAAGCTTCAGACATATAATTCAATTCAAAAGTTTACCATCTCTGCAGTGAAGTTTTAAATAAAGTTTTGCTTTGGTTCTAAAGTTAAATCTGCAACTGGTTTTCTCATCAAAGTTATGATCTGCTGATGACTGCCTCTATATTTCTTTGTGCAGATTGTCATCTGGCTGGTTATACCAATGATCAAAAGTTCGAATGCAGATCATAGCAACAATGCGCTTGCTCTGATTGTTCTTTTCCAGTACATACCAAGGCTATACCTCATATTTCCTTCAAGTCATCAAATTGTAAAAGCTAACGGTGTCGTTACAAAGACCGCATGGGCAGGTGCTGCATACAATCTAGTGCTATATATGCTGGCCAGCCATGTAAGTGCTTGAGCATTTTCTGATTATTAGAGTTTGTGAAATGAAATTTTTTCTGATAATCTTCTGAATCAAGTTGCAATATTTTGTAGGTCATAGGAGCAGCTTGGTATGTTTTGACAATAGAACGGCAGACAACATGCTGGAAGTCGCAATGCAAACAAGAAAAGAATATGACCTTCTGCGAGCCCAGGTTTCTCGACTGTGACTTTTTGAGCCAAAAAGATCGACAAGATTGGGTTAAAGTTACAAATGTGTTTACAAACTGCAGCGCAAATAATGATAATATCAGTTTTGACTATGGCATATTTAAGCAAGCATTGGTTAACAATGCCCTTTCAGCAGAGTTCCTGAAGAAATACTTTTATTGTCTTTGGTGGGGCTTGCAAAACTTGAGGTACTACTATGCCTTAACAATCAATCTTTTTCGTGCTTGTTTGAATCAAAAGCATTTAATCTACGTTTAGAGTTGTGTGGTAAAATCATTGGGTTTATTTTCAGCTGTTATGGACAGACTTTGAGTACAAGTACTTTTATTGGTGAAACTTCATTTGCCATACTCATCGCCATTCTCGGTCTTGTTTTGTTTGCGCACTTGATCGGGAATATGCAGGTGTGCAATTAAGCTTATATTTACACTGTTTGTCAACAAAATTTGTTCTTAGATTCTTTGTATACTGCTGATTGAAACACTCGGAATTATTCTGCAGACATACCTGCAATCACTTACAGTAAGACTTGAAGAGTGGAGACTGAAGCGAAGAGATACTGAAGAGTGGATGAGACATCGTCAACTCCCGCATGATTTGAGGGAACGAGTTAGGCGATTTGTTCAATACATGTGGCTTGCAACGCGCGGAGTGGATGAAGATTCCATATTGCGCGCATTACCTACAGACCTTCGTCGAGATATTCAACGCCATCTATGCTTGGATCTTGTCAAACGAGTATTTGTTTACCATAGTTGTATTGAATCAATGTTTCAGCTCTCAATTACAGAGATAATTGATCACTCTTTTTCTCCCCCATCGCAGGTGCCCTTTTTCTCACAGATGGATCGTCAGCTTCTCGATGCCATATGCGAGCGGCTGGTTTCCTCTTTAAGCACTGAGGGCACGTACATTGTTCGAGAGGGTGACCCGGTAACAGAAATGCTATTCATTATTCGTGGGAGACTAGAGAGCTCTACAACAAATGGGGGCAGAACAGGCTTCTTCAACTCTATAACTCTGAGACCTGGTGATTTCTGCGGTGAAGAACTACTGTCATGGGCATTGCTCCACACTTCCACGTCAAATTTGCCGTCTTCCACCAGGACAGTAAGGGCTCTTGTTGAAGTCGAGGCATTCGCATTAAGAGCTGATGATCTCAAGTTTGTCTCAAACCAATTCAGGAGACTTCACAGTAAGAAACTTCAACATACATTCAGGTTCTACTCACACCATTGGAGGACCTGGGCTGCTTGCTTCATCCAGGCTGCATGGCGGCGGTTTAAGCGAAGAAAGTTGGCCAAAGATCTTAGCATGAGGGAGTCTTTCAATTATCGAACCGAAGAGCAAGCCGCTGATGAGTCAGACCATGAGGAACACTTCACTCCCAGCACAGAAAACGTTTCTCAACCGAAACAAAATCTCAATGTCACTATTCTGGCATCAAAATTTGCTGCTAGCACCAGGAAAGGAGCTCAGAAGCTCAAGGTTAATGATTTGCCAAAGTTACAGAAGCCAGATGAACCTGATTTTTCTGCTGATCCTTATGATTATTAACGTAAGATGCCTATCAAAAAAATTGACTGACAACTATTTTTTAACAGCAGGCGATCTTCCTTGATTAAGTAAGAGCTGAAGAATCAGTAAAAATGATTGTCTTACCTCGTTGTAAGAGAACAAATAGATTTCCAGTGGTTGTGTGTTTTTTCACCTGATTTGCTAATCAATGTGCTCTCTTGTTGTACATTATTAATAGAAGAAAGTGTTTTTTCAGTGCTGCCAGGTGAGATCACCAGACAGAGTAACAGAGTGTTCTTTCTTCTTATTCTTAATATTGGACCTGAACAAATATGTGTGAAAACAAAATAAAAATAATTATAAAACATGTAAAACTATAAATAAAATCTCATTTAAAAAATAGAAAAATTTAGGGCTGGTCCCAGCAAGGTTGGATTAGATCCCCATCCGAGCAAGACATCGATCAGTTAATTACAGCAAAGAAACAAATCAAGTAAATCTACCACTGCAGAAGACAGTAAAATTCTTATGAATCAAAGAACCAGATCACTTCACATGGTGAGTTCCCCACAGTCGAGCATATCGATCTGATATTTTACCTACCATTTCCAGATTTTGGAAAGATTGCAGTGTGGCTCTTTTTTTTTTTCTCCATTGATTTTCTGATTAAGTGCCAATCTTTATGCTTTTTATTTCTGCAAAACATTGCATAATCATGTGCATTAAATTCATAAAAGACTCCAAAACAGTGCACATGCTCAGACGATGACCCATTTGTCTCAGCCTTCCCCCATATCTACCAAAATCTACTAAACATGCCAGAGTTCTCACATCGCTTGTCCCTTGAAACAATGCCCTTGTAGGGTATACCCTGAAAGATGAGCAGAGTAAACAATGCCCTTGTAGGGTATACCCTGAAAGATGAAGAGAGTACAATCCGCTTAAGAATGTCAGTTAAAAGAGTGTTAAAAATCAGAATTCACCGACAATGACTTTGTAAGGTACCCTCCCAAAAAGACATGGCCAAACACTGAAATAAAGAGAACAATCATCTTTTACCTTCTTGTAAATAAATGGAAATTTAACATCATAAATGCAGAAAAGAAACTGCATCAAGCTACCCGTGCAAATCTTTCACCAACCAACCATGACTTTGTAGGGTTCCTACTAGCAAAGGTTAACATCAGAAATTCAGAAAAAGACATCGAAGCAATTTACCGTTTGTCTCTGAAAGACGAATCTTTCAATGACAATGACTTCATGGGCTGCCCTAAGCAGAAGACATGGCATCAAGGTTAGTGCAAATGCAGAGGACAATTATGGATGGAAGTTGACATCAGTAATGCAGAAAAATAAGTTACACATCAAACAAATCAGCCATCCATTTCGCAAAACTTGCACGTGTATGTTCACAATATCAGTGAAAAAAATCTTCAGAGGGATACGCCAAGTTGCCAACAGTTCATCAACCTGCATGATCATAAGGCATGTTTGCAATTGTTCCAATCATCGAAGAACACATGCAACAGCTAACTGATATTATGAGTCATCGGTAGGGTTTATCTATTGATATCAATCCACATGGGTTGCTCTCCTTTAATAGCAGACATGATTATAGTGATCGACTCTCATATCTTCATAGAAACTTACATTCTTCACTGAAATTATATCTGTTTAACCACCAAACCATACTTTTATGCCTACTCTAGAAATAATATCTGTTTAACCATCAAACCATACTTTTATGCCTAACTCTAGATCCATAATCATAAAGTCTAATGAAGTTTATTTCTAATTGATCTTAGATCTGATTGTTTAATTATGACGCAGCCCGTCTTATATGCAAGTGGACAGCACAAGCACCTGTGATTGATTCTATCTGCCATTCGCATAAAAATGAAAGCTGCCCCAATTACTAAAATATATTTCTGTCTCTGCAAAAAAATAAAAAAAAGGGCTCTTGAGGATTTTCATGTCAGTAATACTATCTGCTGGTCATCAAAGAGAGACGCTCCTCCATATGCTTTAGTGCTGGGGACCCTCTGATTCTTTATTGTATCACAATGGAAAGGTGGCTGATATTAAAACAGCTAACCTTGTTTCCTTTCTCTCTCTATCTATATATATAAATAAGTCTCTCTCTGCCGACAAGAAAGTAAAAAAGTAGTTGCAAAGATGAGCAATAACTATGGATGTATAAACTTCAGAGTAAGCATAATGAATTTAAATACATAAATACACAATGACACTATATTTGAATTGAAGAAACATCAGAAAACAACTGCTTGTTTCTTTCTCTGTTTCACAGTTTCTTTTCAGCTCTTTTTTAAGTACACAATGAGTATCGATAGCAAACCACACTGACTTTCTATCTACCACAACAACATTGATTCAAAAGAAGAATGTCTATGTAACAAAGAATCTGAATCATACCAGGTTTCGCTATTGAAGTGCATACTGGATGTATACGAGTTGAACGAGTTCTTTTTTGACCCACTTACTCACTTTTTCCATTAGCTCATTTGCTCCCCAATTAGATCAAGACCAACCAGGAGAAATGACACTCCTTGGAATAGCAGAAAATAGAAGTGAATACCTTGTGCAGATAAAAGACTTCGGACTGCTGCAGTGAGGAGAAGAAGAGCAAGAGCCAACTCCTTCTTGTAGATTTGGTTCAACTTCTTAGTAGCAAGGGGTACTTCTTCTTGTCTCTCTTTCAGTTTGTTTAGCTCATGGAGCTCACTGTCTGAAACACCTCTCTGGAGTTGTGGCTCACTTAAGACCTTTGAATCCTTCTCCACCACTGACATTAGATCAGATTCTGATGATCTTCCAGCTTTCTTTGTGACAACCCATTCATATGAACTGCCTAATTGGAACAAACCCGAGATCATTGCATTGAACTTGGTCACTGACATGGTGTTTTCGAAGAGGAGGTAAGGCACAATGAAGGGGAAGGATCTTGGAGCCGGGAGGATATTGAGCAATGACATGACAACCGGTATGTAACAGATCACCCACATCGGTAGCTCAGCCTCAGGGATGAACATGGTTAGCGGAAGTATGACACAAAACAATGTGAATGAATAGAATGGAAGGATAAGCTTCCTCAATAGGAAAAACAACAACACTAAGTTTGCCTTCTTCCATACCGATATCTGCAATACAATGTGGAGGTTCTTTCAGAAAATAAAAATATAAAAACACATCTACAAGTACTAGAATTTGTGTGCAAACCTTGGATTTTAGAATGGCTGGTAGGCATAACCGAAATAGCTGCATCGGGCCGGAATGCCACCGATGTTGTTGTTTCCTGTAAGCCTCATAGGACTCAGGAACTTCACATAGAACCTATTAAAAGCAATGTTTGTTAAAAAAGACAACAAACCAAAATGATATGAAAGTTCTTGATTGAATTGGATTCTTGAGTACCTTGACATCATTTAGGAAGATGAACTTCCAACCGTTGAGATGCGCTCGGACAGCTATATCCATATCTTCAACAGTGGTTCTCTCGAGCCAGCCTCCAGAGTCCTCCAATGCCTTGATCCTCCAAACACCGGCTGTGCCATTGAAGCCAAAAAAGTTCAAGAAAACACCATTCACCTGCTGCTCCACTTCAAAGTGAAAACAAAGGTTGATGTTTTGGAGCCGAGTTAAAAGGTTCTCGTCTTTGTTTACGAAACTCCATCTTGCCTGGACTAATCCAAGTTCAGGATTCCCCTGAATAACATTAAGGAAGCGGTCATTTTTTCTTTTTATTTGTTTGCACTCGAATGCATGGATAAAATCGAACACCACTGCCAAATCGATACCTTAAAATGTGGAATTGTCTGCTTGAGGAAATCAGGATTTGGTTGGAAGTCAGCATCAAATATAGCAACAAACTCATAATTTTGAACATAGTCACAGCTCATTGCAGACTTGAGATTCCCAGCTTTATACCCGGTTCTCACCAAGCGATGCCGATAAACAATGTTGACACCCTTTTGGCTCCATTTGGCAACCTCAGCTCTGATCAAAACCTTTATTGCCTCATCGTTGGAATCATCAAGAACTTGAATCAAAAACCGATGTTTCGGCCAGTCTATCTGGCACACTGCAGAAATGGATTGCTCATACACCTAGAACAACACATTGATCATCTTCAGAAACACAGCAGCAAATTCAAATCCTCCAGCAAAATAGAAAAATAAAAAACAATAAGAATCAGAGCATTACCTCTCTTTCATTGCACATTGGAATCTGAATCAGAACCATAGGAAACTCACACTCCGGAGCCTCTAAATCACCTCGTTTCGACAAATCCCCCTCAACCTGCGGCTTGATCTTCTTAAATTTGATCCAAAAGCACCCAAAGCACAATACAAACCTATCCAAAGACTGCAAAATGAACAGAATGACACAGAATTTGGACAAAAGCTGAATTGGGTAAGCAACGTAGGAAGCTCTGAAAGCAAGCCAAGAGAGATAAGCAGAATGCATGAATCCTTGAATCTCAAAGCTCTGGGGAATGTGAAGCGCTGGCTTGTGGAAATGCCAGCCATTCCAATAAGCAAGAATCTCAAAAGCAAGAGCAACCAAAGAGAGAACCAAGAAACCTCTGATGAACCTAAACAAGAGATGACCTTTTCCGGGCTTTTCTGTCTCCATGGACACTCCCTGCCTGAAGATCAGCCTTTTCCTGATGACTCCCATGAGAGTCCAGAGAGCAGCAGCCATCCAAGCAAGGCAACCAGCAGCCCTATGAGCTTTGAGAAGCAAGACCCAAGTGAACTGCTTGGCATTCCTCCCTTTTCCCTTATCCATGGAATGGAAACTATTGGAGCTTGGGCCATCTATTTCAAGCACCGAGTAGTTTGGATTCTCCATTGTCACCACCACTGGTGTCCCCCTCCACTCTGAAAAATCAAAGCTTGGAGCCATTATAAACACCAATTAGAAGCTGCCCAGAGAAAAATCTCAAAGATCCAGCATCAAAATCAAAGCTTTAGGGGGAAAACCAGCAATGCAGGCAAGCTTGGGAGGAGAGGAGCAAGAGGAATCCTCTCTCTCTCTCTCTCTCTCTCCAGAGCTTGCACTAGGAGAGCAATGGAGAGAGTAGGGAAAGGTATCTTTGTAGTTGTAAAGCCCCCCCAACCATGTGGGGCATTATTCAATGTCTCTCTCTCGCTCTCCCTCTCTCTCTCTCTCTCTTTCTCTCTCTCTCTCTCTCTCTCTCTCTCTCTCTCTCTCCTCTCAAAAACACAACTTTTTTGAACCAGATGTTACCATCGTTGGTTGTCAAACCTTAGAGAGAGAAACAAAACCCTAGAAACCTCAAGATGCAAAATTAAATGCTGTTAATAATCAACTCTCTCATAAAAAAAAAAAAAAACTTTTTTTTTTGCCCCAAATGTAATATTTGCTTGTTGCCAATACTTACAGGGAGAAACAAGATCCTAGAAACCTCAAGATGCCTACTAATATATCATCATTCTCTTAAAAAAAATAAAAATCAAACTTTTTTGCTCCCAATGTTACCACAATTGATGCTAAACCCTAGAAACCTCATAATACAGAAACCAAGGTCTAGTACTGTTAACTCCCTCTTAAAAATCGAACCTTTTTTTTTTCCTCCAAATGTTATCAAAGTTGATGTCAAAACTCAAGAGAGAAAAAGCACCAAAATCCTAGAAAACTCCCAATGCATGCAACCTGGCGGTCAAGACTTACAAAAAAAGAAAATTTTAATAGTAAAAAATATCAAAAAAAAAAAAAATCACCAAGACATCAAGATTCTATAAACCTTAAATGAACAAAATTTAAACCACAAATACCAGACATTTAATTATACAAGCTAAAGAAAAAAACAGAGTTTCACATGCTTGATGGTGCCTAACATAATAATAAAAGCAGCACAGATGGCATTGGGATCAGTGAATGCTCAATTGTGGCTATTTTTGTTTAATAAATGATAATTTAAATAACAATTAATCAGAACATCATTGTGATTAAAGCGTAATTAAGAGTGATCTGGTGGGAAAAATCTTGGGATTGAGGTTTACCATTAATCATTTCTCTGGGAGAAGAAACCTCTATTTAATTTACAGTATCCAGTTTAATACTTTTTTGTACTCTATGTATATATATAAATTAAGAGCATGATGAACAAATGATTTCAATTATGATGCACACTTAGTTTATCATAATCACTCGTTAATTACACTTTTTTCATGATAATTTAATCATTAAATAGAGTTAAAAACCATTAAAAAAATTACTTTAAAAATTAGATGGGCCATTGAAGAAGGATAGCATTTGGCATATTCCTCGGCGATTCTATGGCGGAGTACACGGCACTATGAACTCCGTGATTGGTGAGGAGCAGCTAATTAAGAAAAAGATGGTTTGCTAATTATTTTTTACTTAGTAATTAATTACCCGTTGACTTGAGATAAGAGAAAAACTCTAAAAAGTCAAATTCTTTGAGGTTACTAACAAGTATTTTTTAGTGATTTTTCTAAATGATAACCATTGCTTTTAAATCCATTGCTTAATAGATAGGTTGATGGACATGTTTATTTTTTTATTGTACTTAATTCAAGACTTAAAAATACTCAAATAAAAAGATTTTAAAATCCACAATTAAAAGCAGTTATGATTTCATGTATATTCAACTCTGTCTATCCTTTGAATTACTCCCATGTTATTTTTTTTTTAATGTTGCCTAATCACCATTTATGATTGTAACAAGTTTGTTTTGTTTTTATATGTTTACCGTAAGTTGAGTTTAATTTTCACTTAAAAATATTTGCATAAAAATATATTATATATATTAAAATTATTTGTTTATCTTAAAAAAAAATAGATCCAAACCATCCTGTCTAATTACATTTAAACTTAGAATAACTAATTCACTTGTTAGTTTCTATAAATTTAGCTTAGACCAATAAATAGTGGAAAATTTAGTACAGCTTGAGCTCTATTATTATACTAAATTTTCAATAATTTTATATCTAATAATTATTTTATTAGAAGAAAATTTAAAGTTAGATAAACAGTGAACGACGGCCTTACACCAAGATCGGCGATTTATTGGCGAGGAGAAGGCACCGACAGCGGCGAGGACAAGCGTTAAAGAGACGTGGGCCACATCCACGTGGCCTTTATATGGGCCCACATCTCCAACAGAAGCATGTTAGTGGGCCTCAAACAACGAACTAGGCCCGGTTTTGCTGCGGATTCAAAGGTATTACGGACAAAGATCCGATTAGAGCTCCCACGTGCATCACCCACGTGCCACTCCATACTACAACAACTACTTTTTAAGTTATTACTAGTAATTCCCCTTAAGTTCTTTATGAGCTGACCCACTAATTCCGGGGATTGATTGAAATTCATATATATATATATATATTTGCATTTGATTGTTTATTTTGGTATTTAGATTTTTAAAATGTTCGGTTTTGTGTTTGTATAATTCATTTATCATTCTTGTTGCAAACTTGGCATATGTATTAATATACTTATTGTTCTTGTTTTATTTTTTATAACATTTCATCATCACTTATGATTCTTTACTGCATTTTATAATTTTTATTTGATTTGTGTAGTAAATTTGTAAGTGATTAATGATGTACTGTTTAAAGGGAAAAAAAATCAACAATTATATGTACATGAAACGCATCACGTGGACAAATGAAGATTCCATGTATGTGCCCATTGGGTAATTATTATCATTATGGACAAAATAAACAATTTAATCTTAATACAAGTACTGTACTAAATATTTTAAAAAAATATATATTTAGTAAAATCAATGTTACAAAACTACAAATAACTTAACATTAACTCATCACAAAGTGCACAAGGTATGCACAATAGGGAATTTATTTTTAAAACTCGTTAAATTATTATAATTGGTGCACCTCTATAATTGTATGTCTTTTTTATTATATTGATTGTATGAATTAGTTTTCCCCATATAATTTACTTTAAAAAAAAAAGAAAGAGAGAGAATAAAAGTATTTTGGTTTGAGGGATGTTTATTATTAAAAATATTTGTGTTAGGTGAAGCCCTTATTATTATTTTCATAATGAACACAAAATATAATTAGGTTAATGAGAAGGACATGTGCCTAAAATAAGAGAGTTATTCATATTGACGTGTCATACGTGTCACACAGCGAGCAGGCATATTCATAATTTATTTTATGTAAATAATATAAATATACATTGAGTTAATAAAATTAAAAAGAAAAAAAAAGGACTTCTCTTCAGGCTCCTTTCTTTTGTCTTTTCATAAGTGGTTATTTTAATTATATATATATATATATATATATTTTTCCAATCCTAAAAATGAGTTTGGTAGCAACGAAGTTAATGGTTCCCAGATATTTTTTTATATTTATAATAATGATAATATTCTCGGAAGCACATTAGGTATGACGTGAAGTTTGATTATTTACATATTATAAAGTTTATTTTTTAATCTATTGATTAGTGTTGGAAGTTAGAGGTGTCAGTGATGAGTGATCATAAAGAGAACTAGTAGATAAACTCTGACATTAATCAACTAATTAAATGATTAGTCAAATTTGATTGGTTTAAAGTATAATTATATATGTGCCGACGGATGAATATTATAACTTTATATTTAAAAATTCACAGGACTAGTTTTCAATCTAATCAGGTGTCTTTTGCTAATTAGTCCACATTATTATATCAATATAATCAAACCATTTGCAATTTATGCTTTACTAGAACATACCATTTTATTAATATAGAAGTCGCAATTTCATCATTGGCCATGGGAAAGAAGGATGTAAGGAGTAGAATGGGAGTCATTAATTTTTCATTCCACTTTTCTGTTTGGATGTTTATGAATAGGAATGAGAGAGTATTGGGTGAGGAACGAGTGGGGAGCGATAATCCTCACTCATTCCTCATCCACTCCTTGAGAGTAAAATTACAAATTTGCCCTCTTATTTAATAAGTAAATTATAATTAATTAATAAATAGATAATTTTAATACTAAATAAAAATTAAATAGATAATAATAACTAACAATCAAAATAACAATTTTACTCAAATAATAATATAAATCAAATAATAATTAAATAGATAATTTTAATAATAAGTAATAATTAAAGTGAAAATATTTAATTCAAATATTTACTTATAAAATTAAAAATAATAATAATCAAAATATTTTATAATAATTAATAGTCGTTATTTAAATTAACATTTTATTTTATATATAATATTATCTACTTGTTTCAAGGGTATAAAAGTCAATTTACTATATATATATATATATATTTTTTCCCATTTCCAAGAAACTACCCTCTCATACCTTACCAACCAAACACATTTTTCATTCCTAATCATTATTTACTCTCTTTTATTTTCATTACTCCCTCATACTTTTCCATTCCCAATTCAGGAACCAAACGGTCCCATAAATGATTGTGCAAATGAGGCTATTTATACTTAAAATTAATCTGTTTCTGTCTAAATCTAAGCCTAAAAATTATATACCTCCACTGTGTTATCTTATGTTAGATTCCGTTTTAATTTTAAAATTTTAAAATCATTATGAATATTAGTTTTGAGTGTTAGATTAGAATATTATTGAATATTTTTTAAAAAAATGTGAATAAGTTATGTGTGTAATAATAACACGCACCGGTGTGGAGGTACTATTCTCATCACACTTGGGCTATCGTTATGCGTGAGTTGAGATTTGGATCCACGTCCTCGGAGAAATATGAACACACTATGCATGGACCCGGTGATTGGCCTCAACATTTTCAAATGTTTGTTTTTGGTTTTTTTACTATAATAAATGGTGTGAAAGAAGAGGGATTGGGCCTTGTGTCCACAATTAATCCATTTAAATTGAAGAAAGCCCAAGCCCATTAAATGAAAGAAGTAAGGGGGTGTTTGTTTGTAAGGAGTGGAATAGGAGTCATTACTCTCCCATTCCACTCCTTTGTTTGGATAGTCATCAATGGGAGTGAGAGAGGTAATCCTCCCAAAATTGGCAATCCTCCCAAAATTGGGTGGGGAGTGGGGAGTGGCAATCCTCCCAAAATTGGCAATCCTCCCAAAATTGGGAGGATTGCTCATTCCTCCTCCACTTCTTGAGTGTGAATTACAAATTTGCCCCTTATTTAATAAGTAAACTATAATTAATTAACATAATAATTAAATAGATAATAATAACTAACAATTAAAATAACAATTTTATTCAAATATTAATAATTAATAATTAAAATAATAATTAAATCGATAATTTTAATAATAAATAATAATTAAAATAAAATAATAACAACTAACAATTAAAATAATAATTTTTATTCAAATAATAATAATTAATAATTAAAATAATAATTTTATTCAAATAATAATATAACTCAAATAATAATTAAATAGATAATTTTAATAATAAATAATAATTAAAATAAAATAATAATAACTAACAATTAAAATAATAATTTTATTCCAATAATAATAATTAATAATTAAAATAATAATATAAATAAAATAATAATTAAATTGATAATTTTAATAATAAATAATAATTAAAGTAAAATAATAACAACTGACAATTAAAATAATAATTTTATTCAAATAATAATAAATAATAATTAAAATAATAATATAAATCAAATAATAATTAAATAGATATTTTTAATAATAAATAATAATTAAAAGTGAAAATATTTAATTCAAATATTTAATTATAAAATTAAAAATAATGATATTCAAAATATTTTATAATTAAAAATAGTCGTTATTTAACTTAACATTTTATTTTATATAAAATATTATTTACTTGTTTCAAGGGTATAAATCTTGCTACTTGTTTGCATGGGAGTGCCTAAATTCAATTTTGAATGATATTTTTGTTGGAAATGTATTTGAGTTAGTTGGATTAAAAAATATTTGAGGAAAATTTATATTTGGTTTCATTGTTAATTAAAAAAGATATATAATATTTAATAATATTGTGAAATTAATATACAACTTGAAGTAAAGCTAAAGAAAAAAAAAATATCTATATATGCATGTTGAACCATCCTATCTAACAAAAAACTTAATATCTATATATCGAGATAAGATATGTCCAAAACTCTGTTTCCTTTCATTCATTTGGTTTCATATATTAATATCTATATATGATGCGACTCATACTCAATTGAAACGTAAAATCTTCTTCAATAAAATTAATATTTTAAAAATAGCAAATGTTGATTGTTGAATTCTATCTCATCATTTAGTACTTATAATGGTCATGAGATCAAAGTCTACTTACTAAAGTTGGATTAATAATACCATATTTAAAATAAATTTTATCTCTAATATTTAAATTTCTATATAAATGAGAGAACAACAAGATTTATATATATAAATTTTATTACTATAATATATTTTACATGAATCTCTCAGAAATTTTTTTTCGAGATATTGGCAAGTCACACAAGAGTATGTATATATATAAAGTTAATATCACAACACACATAAACACCTTACACAGCTGTCCAATTACTAATAAACTAACAACTCGTCGGTACTGCTAAGCTTTTCTTTTTTTATGCTCTTCCTTCCTTTTCTTCAAGTTAAAGCTAAAGGCTTTTCTCCAACATTCAACTTGATTAGGAATCAATGAAACACTTTCTACATATATACAAGACTCATTTGTTGCTCCATGGTGGGCCACGCATGAGTTTATCAAAATAATAATAATATTTAATAAAAAAAATAATTTCCACACATGTATAATAATTCAAACAAAGGAATCAAACAAATTGCCTTTGTTTCATTTTATCCTTTTGGTTCCTTATGTTATCCAAAGTGAGATGGTCGAGTGTTATAGGTTTAGGTTTAAGGTTAGGGTTAGGGTTAGGGTTTAATTAATAATAACATTGCTAAACATTTTATATATAGTATATGATAAAGAGGGAGATTCTCACTTTAAGGTAGCTAGTCCATTCCAAAATTTTGCTTGGAAGCTACTGTAGGTCTTTGTTGGAGATAAAGGATTCGGATATTTTGTGTGCCTTTCTGCAAACCCTAACCCTAGCTCTACCTTCATTAGAGATGCAATCCATGCATTTATCTCCCATAGAAAAAAAAAAGTTTAACATATGATATCTTTCATTCCTTTATATAAATTAGATTCCTTTTATTACTTCAGCTTTTCTTTGGCCTTTACAAGTGAAGAGGATCTTCTTGTTGCCATGTTTTAATTAAGGAATCCTAAGCCTCTCAGAGACAAAGAGAGACCACAAACACACACAGATATATATATATATATATATATATATATATATATATATATATATATATATATATATATATATATATATATATATATATATATATTGGTGACAGAGTAAATAAAATTATAAATCTTTTCTAATATCTAACGAGATATATAAGGGCATCTCCAATGCATCTGCATTAAGAGAAGAATGGCGCTCCAATGGTGCGCCATTCTTTTAGCCAAATTTGCATTTGGCTACAGGTTGCACTGTAGCCAGCTTTAAATTTTTTTATTTTTTAATTTTTATATTTATTAGTTTAATGGTTATTTAATATATTTTGGGTTATTAATTTATAATTTTGGTCTAATTTTAACCCCATAAAATATATATCATTATAAAATTTGTATTTATAATTTCATATTTTAATAAAATTAATAAATTATAATTTAAGTTTATATTTTTAATTAATAAAAATAAAAATTAGAAAAATAATACCAAAAATATAAATTCATTAAAATTAACACAAATTACGTGAACAATAAAATAAAAACACAGAAAATAACATAGATTGACATTGACAACAATAAAAAAACCACAACACACAAAATACAACTAATAAAGTTGACAGTAGATGGGTTAATAGTCTGGTATGTTATTGCTACTTCCACCGATGTCGCCAAAAAACTCATTAAACATATTAGATCCAGAAGGGGGTGGCTGTTGAAAATGTCATCTTCTCTGTAAAATTTCTTCTTGCTGTGCTTGTATACAAGCACGAATATTTGGATCGATGATAGAATTCAAGTCATTAAACTCATTGAATTTCTCTATAAAATTTCTTTTTATTATTATGTTTCAATTTTTATTGAAATTATCACAAATATTTTTATTTTATATTTAATAAATATTCATAACAAATACAGAAGATAAAAAATTAAAAGTAAAAAAGAATTGAAAGATAACAAATATATAAATTGTAAAGTGTAAAGAATATTTTTAGAATATTATGTTTTGGAGTTAAAAATAGAGTTGTTGGTTGGAGAAACTTTTACTGTAGAAGCTGTATTTTTGAAGCTGAAAGCTTCGAATATAAAGTTTTGGGTTGGAGATGGTCTAAGTAGATTATATTTACAGAAGAGAGATGTCTTTTCAAACATGTAACAAGATAGCATTTGTTGCTTTAAGGTTTGGGTAGATGACAAGAAAGTCATGTCCATGAAGATCAAACAAAGAAACAAGATTATGGTGGGGTGCTACATGTGTGTGTGTGTGTCTATATATATATATATATATATATATATATATATATAGGAAGGAAAAAGTAGTGGTAGCTTGTGTCAGTGAAAAGACTCATTTATATGCATGGGTCCTCATGATCCACTAATAACTCATGATATATGATATATGTGTATATTATATCAATCAACTCAGCCATGCATGCATGATTTACTAATTACTTTCTTGCATTCTCAGCAATCCATGAAGGCTACTAATTAATCAACATGAGAAGCCTTTTATTTTCTCCACTTAATTTGCCAGACTTATAATGAAGTGCATGCGGTACCATTTTACTTTCTTTTTTTCCCCTTTGAATAATGTTTGAAATGTCTAATTACTTTGTTGTTGATAATCATCAACTTCTTTTTATGGAGATCACCGACTTACAAATAAAATTTTATTAGGCTTATTCTTTCTGTTAATCATATGACTATATATATTGTTTATGAAGATTGCAATGATGCTTTTCTTGGTCTTTATAAATTGTAAATTATAATATTAACCGTTTATGTCTTGTATGTATCTTAAATCATGATATTGGTTTTTTTCTTTTCAAATCTTTATTCTTCAAAAAATATGAATTTGAAAATAATATAATGTTATACGAAAATCGTTTTGAGATTGGTGAATTACATGATTATGAATGAGAACATATTTGCTAGGTCATTATACATAAATGTGAGATAAACAACATTAACAACAAATGATAGATATATACCATATCTTAGTAAAAATATATGTCAGTGATCGATGCATACCTCATATAGAAAGAAACTTATATATATATATATATATATATATATATACCAACATCTTTGTCAACATATATATATTATAAGATCATACTTGCCTATCTTTGGCTAAATTGAGAAGCACTTCTAGCAACAAAAGATAAAAGCCACGTACTTGTAGATGTTGCTACACTTTTGTTGATAAAGATCAAATATATGTATATATATACACACTAAAGTCACTAAATCAACTATGAGTTTTTGAAACAACAAAGTTTAATATATACTTAAAAGGAATAGAAAACGGAATCCAATATACTTGGCCAATACGTTACCAAATGATATCAAACAAAGAAGAGTAATATACGGAAATAGTAAGTGCTAATTAGTTATGAATAATATTAAGTATCACATTCACATGCATCTCTTTTATTAAGGTTCACTTCTCATTACTTTATTTCCATATCTATGGTTTATAAGGCTAGTACAAGTGCAACAAATAAAAACAATATTAATAATAATAATAATAATAACATCAAGTGTAACATGAAACTATATATATATATTTCACATAAGCACAATCATAAGAATATTTTCAAAGCACGCATGTCCCAATTCTTTAAGAAAACATGATAATCTATCCATCTTATTAAAAAATAATCTATTAAAAAAATTGTCCTAAAAATGGAAGACAATGACAAAGAGTAAATAAATAATTATCGAAAAAGCCAAGAAGAAGGTAAGGAGAAAGAAAGTGAAGAGAAAAAGGCATGAGGGAGCAGGGAGCATCAACTATCAAGCATATAATAAAGAAAAGAGAATAAAAATAAAAATAAAGGGGCCTTTTTCCACTTCCACCATCCACCTTTTTTATTTTTACACAACCAATTGGGAATCGCGTAAAAGTCAAGTATAAAGGGCAAAAAAGTAATCCACATATTATAAGTGGTGGTGGGGGCTTTATTGTAATTATCATTATAATCATTATTCATTTTCTTTTACTAGGTTTGGAATAAATATGATTATGAATTCGATTTATTTTATACAAAAAAAAAAAAAAAATCTAAAAGTTCCACTTTAAATTTATATCAACATTTTCAGAAAATTGAAAAATAAAAAAATCCTTCCGAAAAATGAAAGAAAAAAACAAATAATAACAAAGATATATATATAGATATCCAGAAAACGCGTACTTATTTTATTTATTTAATAAAAAAGAAAAACACGTTTGCATGCGGTCTTCGTATTCAAAGCGCACGATGCATTAAAACGAAGGCCTCGCCATCGGATTCCTTAAAAGAGAAAACAAAATGAGAGCCGGGCTTGCCAACGTCCGGCAGACCCTAACGCCGGCGGCCGGAGCCGTACTCACAGCCGCCATCTCCGAAGCATCCCGCCGTAGCCACAGTCAAACCACGCCCCTCCACGTCGCCGCCACCCTCCTCGCCTCCCCTTCAAGCATTCTCCGGCAAGCTTGCCTCCGTTCACACCCCACCACCTCTCATCCTCTCCAGTGCCGCGCCCTCGAGCTCTGCTTCTCCGTCGCCCTAGACCGCCTTCAGAAGACCTCGTCCGCGGCGGAGCCGCCGCTGTCGAACGCGCTGGTGGCCGCGCTGAAGCGGGCACAAGCGCACCAGAGGCGTGGTTGCCCGGAGATCCAGCAGCACCTGTTGTTGGCCGTGAGGGTAGAGCTCGAGCAGCTCGTCGTCTCCATTCTCGATGACCCCAGCGTGAGCCGAGTCATGAGAGAAGCCAGCTTCTCTAGCCCCGCCGTCAAGACCACGATTGAATCCAAGAACGTTTACACGAATCCAAAGCTAGAAGCTCCGCCAGGGAACACCAGAGCTGAGGACGTGAAGCGAGTGATGGAGATCTTATCAAGAGCCAAGAAACGGAACCCGGTGCTCGTTGGTGACGCCGGGCCAGAGTCTGTTCTGAAGGAAGTGCTGGAAAGGGTTGAGCTCGGAGAGGTGGCCGGAGTGAAGGCGAGAGTTGTGGCGCTGGGGTCGGAGATGAAGGTAGAGGAATTGGAGGAGATGATAGAGATGGAGAGAGGGAGAGGAGTGGTTGTTGATATGGGGGACTTGAAGTGGGTGATGGAGAGTGGTGGTGAAGTGGTTGAGGAGATCATGACCAGGGTGTTGAAGAGGTTCGCCGGAGTTGGTGGAGGTGAGAGGGTGTGGGTCGTTGGAAAGGCTACGTGTGAGACGTATCTACGTTGCCAGGTCTACCACCCTTGCATGGAACGTGACTGGAATTTACAGCCAGTTTCCATTGGCTCTCGTTCTCCTCCTCCTCCTCCTCCTCCTCCTCCTTCTCTGTTTCAAAGGTCTGTTTCTATTTCTCATTCTGTTTCTCTTACTCTTTTGTATGGATATAGAGGAGAAGTTTTTGACGGAGTTTTGGATGAATGATGGATTGATGCAGAAATGTAATGGGGAGTAGCAACAGCACGGGGTTGACAAGTAAAGAAGAAGGAGTTGATGCTTCTCGGAATCATGAAAAGTGTGAATCATTGAACAGTTTGCCACCATGGCTGCAGCTTGCTGCTGCTGCGCGTCGTCCTTGTCAGGTTTTTTGCTCAGTCAGGCATTTCCTCAAACACTGGCTGATTATGTTTTGTTTTAGCATATCAAGTGTTTGTTGGTTTGTCTCTGTGGTTATAGGTGAACGAACAAGACGCTAATTGGAAACAAAAGAGTGAGTCTTCCGGCATTGCAAGTCCCCCGGGAAGCCCGAAGACCGATTTAGTACTCGGGAGAACAACGAAAGATATAGACACATTCAAGAAGTTGCTCCAAGGCATCACTGAGATGGTTAGTTGGCAGCCAGAGTTGGCTCCCTCGGCGGTGATCAATGCGGCGATGCAGACAAAGCCCCGGGGTGACAAATGGTTATTGTTTTCAGGGCGAGACAGAGTTGCCAAGAACAAGATGGCCACTGCTTTGTCCGAGCTAATGTTCGGCTCTGGCCCGATCCATGTGAGCTTTGGTAATGATATTGAGTTAGACAAATACTTTCGCGGTCGGCAATTCATCGATCGCATTGTTGATACCATAAAACACAACCAGTTTGCTGTAATTGTGATCGAGGACATTGATAAAGCAGATGTACGAGTGCAAGGGACGATCAAGCACGCCATCGAACACGGCCGGCTGATTGACTCCTACGGCCGAGAAATCAGCTTAGGAAATGTTGTGGTCGTTCTCAGCGCAGACTTGCCTCCGGAAGATCTCAAGTACTCACACGAGTCAATTATTCACTGGGAGCAGAAAATTCTGCACCAAGCAGATTCAGGTTGTCATGTAGAGATTTCTTTGGGTAAGCGAAAAGCCGACTGGATGAGGGATGGTGAAAGGCCGGAGAAGCGAAGAAAAGACTCATGCTTGTCTTTCGATCTGAATTTGGCAGCTGATGTCAATGAGGACTCACCAGAGGCCTCGCAAAACTCTAGTGATATCACCGTAGAAATACGTTAATATCTTCAAGCAAATCGACTTCGATATTACAGGTCATGGAGACTATAAGCAGAAAATTTTTCGAATAATACATCGGTTTCGATACGATAATAATGTGTTCGAAAAATTGCTTGTAAGTGTTCGCTCTAGTGACACACTTGGCCAAAGCCATTTGGAAAATTGGAGCTCATATGGCAGCTGAAAATTTGTGTTTTGCTTAGGAGCCTGTATGTAAATACAGTGGTGTTTAGGAGATAATCCAAGCACCAGTGGAGATGGAGATGGAGATGGAGATGGAGATGGAGATGGATATTAATCAGCAAAGTATTGCTAAGATTAGTGATATTTGTACCAAATAACTTTTCTGAATGAATATTAATCATGCCATAAAAGCTATTGCTTTTAATTTAATTCCTAAAAGTGTTCAACTAAAGCAAATGATTCAAGACAGACTGAGTTATTATGATGAATATGTTCCTTAACAACCCATTAATCAATCTTTTTTGTACGGCTGCTGAAAAAGATGAATAAAAAAGTATAAAATAAGGAGAAAAAGAAATATAAGTTTGAAGTTTTGTATTTATTGAAGTGATTTAAAAGAGGACCCTGTTTTTATTTAAAAAAAAATAATGCAATGACTGACTAAGATTCATATATGCACTTCACATTATTCTAAATTACTTTTAATATGTTCCATATTAAGTTAGTATCATGCACATTATTCTTGACTTTTGCATTATACCATATTCTTTTCGTGATATAAAATTGCAGAACATTCCAAAAACTCCTTGGAATTCTAAACTTCTTCTACAGTGTCTCATAAATTATTTTTTTTTTAATATCTTATAATTTTTTTAATGTTGACTAATAGTAATGATGATACTTTATTCGTATTATTTAGAGAGAAAAATTAAGTTTAATTAAGTGGAAGATGAACAATGTGTTACACTATGAAAAAGGAGTAAAGCAGTTAGCAAAGTTTGAATTGGCAAACTTCTAAGAAAGAAACTCACAATGGTGCAAGTCCAAGGCAACACAACACTCAACACAGTGGGGCTCTGATAAAAACATTACAGGGGTGTCAGAAATCTACCCTTTTTTTTTTTTTTTTTCTCACATTCAGTGCCGTTAATCACCTTCCATTCCTTACCATCAACCAAACTCTAATCAATGCTCATCATTTATAAATACAATTAAAAATTTTTATAAATTTTGTTTTTAACTTATTTTATCAACCTCTCACTCAGTTGGGGGAAAAATAAAATACCGACACTCCTACTCGTAGATGAATGGTGATTATTTTTTTTTATATATTAAGATGCATGTTTATATATTCGCTAATTTTCATTTGATTTTATTATCAAATGAACCAAAAGTCTTCATTTTCTTTTTGTGTATTTATTTGGTTGAAGTGGACTTGGTCCATTCAAACATTTGAAGACATAGGCTAACTCCATTGTATCTGGTCTCTTTCAACCTTAACTTTTTTCTCTCAAAAAGGTCCCCCCCAATTGTGGGTAGTTTTGCATTCATTGTTTTCATGTACATTGCCTACTTTGTTTTGAACCACCTATATACATTATTCTTGGATATAAATACATTACATCAAATGCTTGAGAGAATATATATATAGACATAATGTCTTCTTTTTTTTATTGAGAAAAATATATTATTATTTATTTATCTTCATATACATATTCAATCTATATAGAAAGTAAGTAAAACGTGAAAGTAACTAATAAAGACTTTAGTATTAAATGTGAGTGGTTGTAACAATCACATTGCATATTCCATTGAAACTCATAAGTGTGGATAACTCTCCCTGTCTCTCTCACTCTCTCACACACACACACATTTAAATTGGGTAGATAAGATAAAACAAAGAAGTCCATCCAAATAGAGTGAAAAAGCTTTAAGTTTTGGCAACAATTTGGGTCCCATTTCCACCCACTTCTCATGTGTCTCCATTTACTGCCTTTTCCTCTTCACCTCTTCTTCTCTACTTTCTCCTTTGAATTAATTTTTATTTTTTTTTTATAACCTTAACAACAAACTAACTGATGTTTTTTTTTTTTTTTTGTATATATAAAGATTTAAATTCAAAATCACTTAAATGATGTAAACCGCTTTATTAATCTTTTTCTCTATTATTCATACTAACTTCCTTTTTTTTGTTTGTTTGTAAAATAATATCAACAATTGCTAAGAAAATAAAGTTGAACTTATGATGATAAAAAAACATAGTAAACTAGGGAAGTGAGTCTCGTTATCTTTGATCATAACCTTTGAACACATGAATGAATGTACAAGTACCTTTTTGGCAAGCTCCCCCAAATGCAAACAACTCATGACAAGGATTATTATTTTAATTTTTTTTAAAGCTAGTAACAATTATGAAGGTTAAGATGCTTTTAATTATATGGCACTCCAAAAAGTTTGTGTCCCTAGTTCTCTCACCAATCCTCTCTCTCTCTCTCTCTCTCTCTCTCTCTATATATATATATATATATATATTGATTGATAGAGATAAATAGGAAAGAATATATACACACACCTATCAAAGTTTAACACACGCAAAGTTGATGGATCATTTGAGACATAGCCTTAAAAAAAAAAAAAAAAAGGGATTCAGAGAGTTGAAAGGAATCTATTGATGTGCACATCCCAACCAAGACTTATATGTTCACAACTTTTCTTTTCTTTTTTTTAATGTTCTTTTTCACTTTTACTTAAAACACTCTTTCTTTTTGTTCAACTTTTAACTTGCATGCAAATTTCAAGGAAAGGAGAGGATTGATTTATAAAGTAAGTGAAAAAATAAAAAAAGACACCAAAATTTACATAGTTCGGTTTTTGATGGATAGATATGTTCATGGGAGGAGTAGAAATTTTCTACTAAAATGAAAATAATTATACAAGTGGAGAATACACTCAATACTTTTCAACTAAAACCCTAATTAGACACTTATTCATGAAAAAAAAAATATTCTAGGTGATTTCTTGGGATGTACTTACCATGACCAATGTATTTATAGGCAAATGAAGGAACCAAAAGTCCATGTATTCATATATGAATGTCAAAAATGGAGGCTTGAGGCATGTTAAAGAAAAGACTCATCAAAGATTGATGGGCCTATCCTAAGGTTTATGTATGGTAATTTTTACAAATATGTGTAAAATACAAGACATATTTCACACGCTTCACATTATGCATGCTTTGGATGTGATTCAAAAGATGAGGAAGAGAATGAGATTATATAATATATTTCATCATTAAAAAAAAAAAAAGAGAATGAGATTATATATATTTTTTTCTTTCAAGAAGAAGAAGAGGAGTGAACAGATAAAAATCATATTCATATGATTTATTTTCATCTTTTATTGAAATTTTAGAATTTAGAATTTGGAAACAAGACAAACCAATGTAGGAGCAATGTTATAAGAATAATGTGCACTTTTCAATATGTAACTGATTAATTGTAATTTTGTTATTAATATGTCCTATATATCTTCAAAAAGAAAAAATTCATGTGAGTTACATGTAATTCAAAATTCATGACCAACAAGAGAGATAGGTAATTTTTTATAAACTTTATATCAAATTAAGAAATGAGATTTACATTTAGACCTCATTAGACATCATGCCCTAGCCCACACGGAATGAAGAAAAATAGTAGAGTGAGAAAATAAAAATTATATTTTATATATATATATATATATATATATATATATATATATATATATATATATAAGAGAAGAAAAAATACTAGGGTTTGAAAGAAGCTTTTGAATGAGTGACTTTAGTTGGAAATTTCCAATGAGAAGAAGACAAGCAGCACTTTATGTGAGAAAGCTGAAAAGGAAGCATAGCACTGTGTTGGGACTCCTATGCTCCCAAACTAAACACATTCAAACATTCAACCCATGCCCACCTTTTTTCTTTTTCATATCAAAACAAGAAAACATTCAAACTGCTTCTCACTCCATATTTCCTCCTTTTTTTTCCCATTCAAGAGCCATACAATGCGAAACTGTTATCTTTCATCTTGTAATACATAAGATGAACATGAAGAAACTTACCAGAGGACTAAATTCACATATGAAAAGATGAAAGAGAAAGTTTAACTTATAAGAAGGATTAAAAAGAAAACAACTACAAATCAAGGAGAAATTTCAAGGTTTGAAGTATAAGGCAGCAAGCCAAACATGCCAGCCGCCACATCACCTTTTCCTCTTTCATAGCTCTTCTTGCATTCACGGTAATACACAGTGAATATCAGCTGGTCATAGAACAGAAAAAGGGTGTTTACTACTCCTAACACCAACTTCAATCCCAGAGACATTAGCCCTCTCTGCTCATCACTAGGAAACTTGGAAATCAAAGAATCAATAAAAAACACAACACAGGCAATTGCAATACCATGAAGCTTTCTCCTTCTGATCAATCCTGCTGCCTTAAGCGTAGCGCTATAGCCGCAGCAGCTTTCTTCAACTACCGTTACCACGAGGCTCACATTTACTGTGAGGAAAACTAAAGCATAAATATAGACTGCAGAAAATGCCAACGCCAAAAGTGTGATGGAAATAATCAAGAAGACCAAGCCAGAGGGGCGCATCATGTTCAAGAAGAAAGAAAACATCAAGAGGATGGCAGAGAAAACATAGAAAATTAGTGCTGTGCAAATGGTAGTGATCAGTGAACCCTTCCATGTCCTATTCATCTTCAACATCAGTTCTTTCACCCTGAAGTGACTTTCGTTGCATGACATGACTGCTAGGTGAACCCTCAAAAATGTTAAGAGTTCAGATAGTATGACCTCAACAGGAAAGATTTTGAATTCTGCTTGGTTCATGTCAGGAAACGCACGTTTAATTAATGGCAGCTGAGAGGTTATGCGAGTGAGATCCAGGACAAGGTGTTGATCTAAATTCTGGAAGAAGCTGCTCATGAAATGGATAAGCACCGGGACCAATATGATTGCTGCGATACTGATCTTACAGGCTCTAAGTCCAGCTAAGAGAGCTTCCTTTAGAATACCCAGGATACCAAGCTTCTTATGGGACTCCATTGCTGCTTCTTAGCTGGTAATAGACTCCTCCATAGCTAAATGGCATCTAAGGTTTATATGCTATGAAGGCAAGCACACACGCATTGCTTGGTTGCTTCCTGGGTAGTGGCATAAATAAGAGTCAAAGTCTAAGTCTAAGTCTTTGATGGTAATATGCTATGAGGGCAAGCATACAAGCATCAAAAGTCTTCACCAGATAAACAACGAAATACAAGATGACTAACGGGTTTCCATGGAAACATCTTCAGTTGTGAATTCATTTTATAACCATGGTATAGTTTTCCTTCAAGAGAGCCATGTGTCTATCACACACTGAAGTTTTATCCTAGAAACAACACCAAGCTTTCTTTTTCTTTTTCTTGTTTCTTTTTAATGAATCGATTTGTTTATCCCTTGTGAATCAATGTAATCATAGATATGTGGATCTTTTGATTTTAGATTTTGACCATGCTCTGATGCTATTTAACATCAATTTCTCATAACAAGGTGGAATTCACAGGAATGGTTCACCTGACTCAACCAAAATGCTGTATTTGTGACACAAACAAGTGATTGGCTACTTAATTGACTGACCCAAGCAACATCTTAGAAAATTACCTATGCTTTACAGAACTAATCTGTCGTGTTTGTCCAGCAGCTCATTGTCAATGAATTACAAAATCACCTACCTCAAAGTCAGTTAACCATAAAAAACAACAGACAAGTGATAATGATAATTTCAAGTGGCTACTAATTCATCCAATTACAAACTTTTGAATTCACAAATATAATTACGATGGTTTTCTACTATTTGTTCCAGGTGTGCAGTAAAATTGCTATTCTGAAGATAATTTGAATAAATACTTATTTTGCAAATTAATTAGTAATTTTACATAAAGTCACCGATTAAGGCACTAGAATAAGTGTCAATCTTATACGACATACAACCAAATACTTTCCCAAACTTTCATAATGGTTGTAACTGCTAAGGTATAATCTACAACCTATGTTCTACGGAAACGTTTGGGCTCTGACACAAGACTGTCAGAAAGAAAATTTATTCTGCCTAACACACTTACTAATTATCTGCTGCCTCTCTTCCCTCTCCCCCACAATAAATGCTTCAAGCAATTTAATCAAAATTTATGAGAAATGGTGAACATTGAGAAAATGAAAGTCCAAAATGATCCATAAAAGAAAAACACTAAACATTGAAAGGGTTCAGATATCTGGACCAAGTATCAGAAATATAATTCATTCACCCAAGGAGCGACCATGAATTTCATCAAGTAAAATATGAAAATTCGCACAAATTCCATTTATCGAAGTCACATGCAACTGTTCAATCTTCAACCAACTTCAATTCATATTAACCAAAAAATAATCAACCTAACAACAATATATCAAGGTATATATGGAAAATGATTGAAACAAAATTTGAGATTTACACTTAAATCAATTAATATTTGCAATCATCAAATGAAGAAGCAGTAGTTCATCAAAATAGCAAAACTTTCAATTGTCTCATTCAATGTTTACAGTTTGCAAATGGAAATTAAAAAACCACAAACACATACAAGAATTTCATCCAAACCTAACAACAACAATCAAGGAAATTGCAGCAGATAATTATAAAAGAAAGAGCAATTACATTAACATAAACCAATACTTACAGTTTTCAAATAAAAACCCACTGATTCAGCAATCATTCAGAACTTTTCAAGGATTTTATCCACTGTTTACATCTTCCACAAAAATCAGCAAACCACCAAACAATCAAGAATCTCATCCAATAAAAAGATATAGAATCACATTTTTTCATTCATCCCACAAACAAAAGGAACAACAGTAATTCCGCCACCATCTCATATTATCGTCAAACTGGACCTTAATTTTATTAAATTCAATCCTCTACACGCCCTTCCTATACCAATATCAATCATACAATAAGAACCAAATCAAAAGTAACACAACCTTGACTTCATAGTGTATATAGATCAAGGACTGAACAAACTAAGGATTTTTACAATAAAAAAAGAGCAGAAAGGTACTTCTTATATACATTAGCCAAAACCCCTAGAAAAGGAAGAAAAAAAAAGAGGGGAAACTCACGGATAAACATCAAGGGAGGATCTCACGGGCCGACGGCAGATCGGGCACGCCGGCGTCTTAACCAGCCACTTATCAACGCACGGCGCATGAAATCCATGCCCGCAACCAGGAATAACCCTAACGCGATCCCAATCCCGGAAAACCTCCAAGCAAATCGGGCAATCCGAAGCCCCCGTCGATGCGCGGGAGTACTTCGAGCAAGGGAGGAGCTTGAGATCATTCGTAGAGAGGCCGGGAGAAGGGGAGGGAGGGGAGGAGCGAGGCCGGCGGTGGAGGGCGCGGCCAGCGATGAGGAGGTGGAGCAGAACGAAGGCAGCCACGCCGGCGAAGAGGAAGAAGAGGGCGAGCGCTGTCACCATGACGAGGGCTTGGAGGACGGCGGCGAGAAGCCTGGCGGCCCCGCCGCCGAGGGGCTTCGACGGTGAGGATTGGCTGGGGGTTTCCATCGAACGGTCGAGATTGGCCTGAGCCATCGTAGCGACAGTGACGAACTCGGTCGTCATCAAGAGAGAGAGAGAGAGAGAGAGAGGCGAGTGGAATGGACGCAAAGTGCGGGTTTTATCGATAAGAATGGCATAGATCTACCCGTTCGTTTTGAAACCAATCATATCACGAGGCAGATCCAACGTGTCACAAATGAGCCTTTACTGCGGGTATGTGGTTGGTGCTGGTGGCTTTAACGGGTCGGATTTGGACTAGAATCCGATAGGTTATTTTGCATTCCTACCCTAAAACATCTGGATAATTGCATCAAGACCCCTATATTACAAAAATAAAATAAATTAACTGTTTTTTTTCTTTCTGTTTTGTCATTCCTGAACATCTTGTAATGAATGCAAACATTGCACTTGATATTTTGGTTCATGTTTTTGAATTGAATGCAAAGTTTTCAAGCAGTTAAAACAGTGAGTGCTCATTGAATTCAAATTTTCAGAACATGATCCACAGATTTCACTGATGATAAAACTTTCCTGTTAAATTTCTCATTGCAGAAGCATTCACTGCATGCATTGCCATTCATGGCTATGGGCTGTACTTCTTTTCTTGAATTTTGATTTGAAATTTCTGAATACTATATTAATGGCAATAAAATCAAAACTTTTGAATTTTTTTTATTATCTGTCACAAACCTTGAATGATGGTAGATGAGTAGATGCTTTTAACTCGATATTCTTTTCTCTGCAATTTTTTCCCCATTAATGTCAAAAAAATTTGCTGAAAATTCAGAAAAAGTTTATAAAGAGGAATTTTATTTTAAGCGCATTACATAGGATAATCATACCTTTTATGTGTCTATTAATTATGCAGGAATAAAACAACATGGTCTCATAAAATAAGCATGATTCGCTGAGGCATGTCTTTAATAAAATGTTTTTTAACATACTTCTTCAGTGGTGAGAGAAACCACCAATAATCTAACAATAACTCACCATAAAATGTGTAAAAAAAAAAAAAAACAGTGAGAATTTGAAACTTTTCTTTCATAGTACTATTCATCAAACCATTCATTAATTGCACACAAAAGTTCAATACTGTTTATCAGTAATATTTGTTGACTCTAGTGTAAATTCCCTGTGAAAGATACCGTGTTTTTAACTAGTGCATCGTTTTTGTAAATTTTGTTTTCCCAGATATGAGTATTTGTTATGGTTTTTAAACAATTTAAATCTTATGTTGTGTTTGATGTATTTGCTTTTATCTGTAAATATAATTATTTTAATGTATTAAATATGATGTTTGTTTGAGTGTATTTGCAAATATTAGGGGTAATTGACTTTACACATAATGAGGGTTTTGATGTAATTAGTTTTACCCCCGATTTGGGGGTAAAACCAACTACTGAAATTTGGTGAAGCAATTTAATATTAATTAATTTATATAATATAATGTATTTAACAAAATTTTTAATATTATTTGAAAATATTAAGTAAGCTATTTAATGAGAGTAGTTTTGTTTTTTAGGGTTGCTTTCATGTACATAAATTAATAAAACATTATAAGGAAAGTCATCATTGAAAGTAGATTTAATAACAAAACTTTTTTAACAAATTAAAAGTTAATAACAATTATATCAATATAACTAACAATTAAAAATTAATAATAATATAACAATAATATAGAGTTTATTATTTAAATTGATTAATATAATAATTACATTAAAAAATAATCTACATTAAAAAAAAAGTAAAAAACTAAAAAATTGGTATTTATAAAGTTGTTTGAGGGTAATCTCACTATGAGTGATCACATTTTTTAAATACATCAAACCAAACACCACCAAATTCTGTAATACAGTAATTCCAGTTACATATAACCAAACATTACATTTTGTAATTTCAATTACATTGTAATTGAAAATTCTCTGCATTTATAATTATGTCTAATCAAAAGCTACCTTAGAGGAAGACAGGGTCTCTATGAGAAAGTTTTTAATTAAATTTATTTGTTGATCTATTTATTTATATCAAAATATCTGCTTAGTAGCGGGAATTATTAACATTAAACAACTGCATATTTTTTCCCTTGAAACATCATCCTCAGTGCATTTGTTGTTATTTAATTATATATAAATTTATTTGATATATATTTCAAAAGTCCTTCTAAAAACATATAGATATATATATATATATATCATTCAAGACCAAATAAAATAAATAAATAAATAGAGGTAAAATAAAATAAGGAAAAGAAAAAAAAACCCAAGTTGACTGTAATAAGACAAATCAAAATCGAACTTCTCAACTCATTATGTATTTGAGTTATAGAAGAAAAGAGGTGGGTTTCTTATATTTATAATGAAAAAGACTCCTGTCTTTTCGAAAAAAAAAATATTTATAATAAGTATTTTTCTAATAATGTTAACCAATAAAATATATAAATACTGATCATGAGAAACCATGTTGGCAATCTCAATCGCTTGTGTTACTTATACAATCAAGGAATAAGAAGGTAGTATATATATATATATATATATTCACTCAAAATATCAGAGTTCTATGAAAATTACTATAAACTTTTCAAGAAGACTTTTAAAATTAGACATATATATTAAAAATTTATTTTTCAGTAGAATTTGATTGAGGACTTCGATAAGATTCTTTTCATATCCAAGTCCATGGAACTTTATGTTACAAAATTAAGTTAATTATAACTTGCTAATTTCAAGATATACCATTTCATTTGTTTATCATTTGAATCATATCCTCTCTATTGTCTTGTGACCAATAAAGATCATGAACCATTTGAATATTTTCTTTAGATCAAACTTGATGGATATAATTAATTTGATCAAGAATTGAAAATACATGGGTTTGCATTTAAAATAGTTTTTCCTGGTGTGGTTAATAGAAACAACAAATTAAGACTATATATATATATATATATAAATGTTGATTTTGAATTATTTTTTATGAAGGTGTTTTGTTAAATAATAGTTCTAGGGTTCATGAACACATGACAAGGGCAACCACAATAATGAGCTTTGTCAACAACTCTTGTGATTTGTGAGACTTGTGTGAGACCTTCATTAAATGAAAAAGAACTAACACCTGCCCTTCATTAATATAAGCTCTAACTCTCACCAGCCTTAACTAATTTAGAGCTTGATTAATTAACTTTGACACTCCCTTTTCAACATATGTGGAGTACCTCCTAATTAATTAAATAATTTCATTTGATCAAACTTAAAAGTTTCAGAGACCTTTAAAAAAAAAAAAACAGAAAAACAAGAAAAAAGAAAAGAAATCATGAACACATATAATTAACACAAAGAACACTTTTAATTAACAAGATATATGAGATCACCAGCTCAAATATTTATATAGAAATAAATATGCTCAAATATATATCAAACCTGGTTGACTATTTTGTTCTCTTGTTTTCCAACAAGCCAGAGAAGTGTTCTTCTTGCAAAAGATGGAGCTTCTTCAGACCTAGAAATCACTGAACTACTCTCCTTTTGCTTCTCTTTAAGCCAAATCTTTGAGAAGGAGAAGCTTTCCTTCTTCTGCAAAACATTCCCAATTTGATGATGGTGATGATGATGATGAAGGTGATGATGAAGATGATCACTTGATTGATCAAAGCTCCTTGATGAATGAAACCGGCCACTCATGATCTTCTTCTTATTAGAACCCGGTTTAATGGCCACTTGAAGCAAAGACCTATCATCCATAACATACTCACAAGAGCCCATTGAGAAACATCTCCTCTGATCTATCTTTTGATCAGAGCTTGCACCTTCAGAGCTTGTGGTGCTTCTAAACTTTCCAAGCTTGACAGGCACCACCATCTTCTCCAGCTCCAAATCATCATCAAGAACTTGAACAATCTGCATGCTTTGATCATCATCATCATCATGTACTTCATGATCATCACCATGGCCATCTTGCTGATCAGCAACAAGTACTTGAGAACCACATATAATCTCTCTGGAACTCACATTCCCAGACTCTAAAACAAGAACCATAGGACTGCAACAAGCAGCTGCTGGGGAATGTAAGCAGTAGTGATCATGAGGGAGAAGAAGACTAGTCCTGCAAAGAGGGCAGGTGGAGTGGGACAAGAGCCATGTGTCTATGCAGCCAAGATGGAAAGCATGGCTGCACATGGGGAGAAGTCTCAGCTTGTCATCAGGCTCAAACTCACACAAGCACACAGCACAATCAAAAGGGTCTTTCAAGCCAATGATGGCTTTGTAGAGGAAGATGGGGAGTGTGTCTATGCAGGATTGGTCCACACCAGCATCATGCAAGTGGAAAAGCTGTTGGAGTTGGCCTTGGAGAACTGTCACATTAGTGTCCAACTGATCTTCTGCTTCTCTGTTGATGGGTTTGAGTATGAATCTGATGAGAAGGTGGAGAAGACCAGAGATGAAGAAGATCACTGTTAGGATTACTATGATGAGAAGGATGCTTGGGCTTATTCTGTTTTCAAGTTTGACTAATGGTGGTGGTGGTGGTGGTGGTGGTGAAGGTGGTGGGAAGAAAGGTAGTGTTGGTAGTGGTGGGAGGGGGAAGGAGAGAGGAAGGGGAAGAGAAGGTGGTGGTGGTGATGGAGTTTGAAGGGTCATGTTAGTGATTGGAGAAAAAGGAGTGAAGAGGAGAAGATCAAGAGCAAGTTATGTATTTTTATTTATTTATTTATTTATTTATTTATTTATTTATTTATTATAGAGAGGGTGAAGTTTGAAGAGGGAGAGGAATTAATGGGAGGAATTAATGTGACAGTAGCAAAGGATGGTGAAGGTTAGGGGACCAAGGGTGTTAATGGGGTTTGTCTTATTAATATCAAATTAATTATTTGTTTTAAATAAATATTTGATGTGAAATAATTTCTATATATATATATATATATATATATATTTACGAGATATGGACAAACAATATTAAAGACGTAACTAATTATGAAATTGATATTTTAAGAGATATTTTCACAATGTGTTACCTAAGGATTGAATTTGCCTAATCAATAAAAATATTAATAAACTAATAATTTGTTCGCACTTTTAATACTATTGAAAAATGTTATATATATAATCGAAATGAAAAAAAGTGTTTGTTATTGTGAAGAATTAAATGAATTTTTTTATAAATAAAATATGATAAAATCAAAACCCTACGCAACTTGTTAACCCGTTTTGTAATGATGGATGGATTATATACTTGCTATGTTTTAGCAATAACACTAACATAAAATTGCTAAGCTATAAGACATTTAAGAATACAATGAATTTCACCTTAACATAATTAATTAATTAATTCATTAATTCATTCATTAACTAATTAAGCCTTTGAATTTGATAGTAGAAACATTTACAGGTTTGGTGAAGTGTAACGTACTGTTTTATTACAAAATGAATAATAATTAATGAAGTGAGATGGATATGTACCTATATCTGTAGCCTGTAGGTACCCATTATTAAAACAAGGCCCACATTTTTTTATTTTGTAATTTCACTAAATCAAAAGTACCACATTTTTATTGTAGTTTAACCCACTAAATTTTAGCTTTCAATATATATATATATATATATATATATATTAATCTTAATCTTCAAGTAGATCATCTTAGAAATTAGTGCGCTTTAATGAAACTTGGTTTTACATTTCATGGATAAAATTATATGGAAAAATGGTTGTAGGATTTGCCTTCTCTAGATTATATGTCCTTTGTTTATATGCATAATAACATCCAAATGTTTAAGTTTAATATCTTTGGTAAATCACATGTCACATATGAATTCTCAGTAGCAAGATAAGTCATATTCATATTTATTATTATTTTAAAATCAAATTAAAATGTATAAATACAAAATTACTAGAGGAAAAATAATATACCATATGAGAAAAATTATTAGTCAGGCAAACAAAAACAAAAGCAAAAAAAACAGAACCTCAAAATTCTTCTTTAATGACCACATTTTTCTTTTTTTGAATATTTTTTCACTTAATTTAAGTCAGTTATCCACATATAAAAAATTAATTGATAAAAATAAAGAAGGTTCAATTATTCATTCTTAATAATCAGCCACTACTATTGTTATTATTAGGATTATTTAACACAAATAAACCGTATGAACGCGCATGTTGGTGTATATTTTAATTGTCTTTGTTTGTATATATATATATATATACATATATTATAAATTATTTGATGTGTATATATAAACATATATATTATTTTCAACGCACCCTAGGAAGGCTCTTCGGGTTGTTCTCGCACCGTAGGAAGGCTCCTGACACGTGCTCTTTGTTGGTCCATTTGGACTGAAAGAAATAATCGTATTTTCAACGGCATTTTTTCTGAGCATTATGTTGTTATTCGCAAAATTAATTTCTTACTCCTTGCTTATGTAGCGTCCGATTCTACAAAAGCTAATTATGAGCAGGTGATTCCGATTATCAAACACAGCATCGACTTCGCGGGAACCTCCTCGCTGAATACTGGAGATCAACCGCCCCTCTCTGATGATCTCTCACAGGACTGCAATGTTTAATATGGCACTCCTACTTTTTAATCGTGACCGTTTCCCACGACCCTCATACCCAGTCTCATCCCCCCACCCCCACTCCTTTTGTTTCTACCTCTGGTGGATCATTTTGTCTCGTGTGTCTTCCTCTTTCTTTTCTTTTTTCTTTATTATGTTTTGTGGTTTTTTTTATGTTTTTTTAGGCCGGTTGTACTGGTTCTTTTCCTTTAATATATAGTGGTTTATCTAATATATATATATATATATATATATATATATATATATATATATATATATATATATTATTTTCATATTCATTTAAGGCAGTCTACTCTCACAATCACATAGTTACAAAGTTATACATGATATTAAACTATTTTTAGTTAAATAACCTATTAAAAACTTATTTCATATATATCGTGGTGATGGATTATGTGAAGAAAAATGAGCCAAAATTATGGTTCACAATCACATATTTATTTAACAAATTAAAGAGACCATTATATTGTCCTTAGTTAAAGCCATATAGTATCCTATTTACATTATTAAGAACAATAATAACACCATTAATTAAAGATTAATATAAAACAAATAAGATTTAGACTCAACTCATTTTCAAATGAGCTCAATATAAAACAAGACCATCAAATTTACAAAAATCACGATCTTCACGTTTCCATGATTTTATTCAGACCTTTTTGTTTTATTTTATTTATCTATTTATTTTGCATATGAACCGTATAAGATAGCCAAATTACAAAATAACCCTTCTACAATTTTTAGATTACAGCATAATCCTTAAGTTGAACAAAATTGGTAATTAACACACAACATGTAGACAGATCTCATGACAAAATAATATATTCATTAATGAGAAGATTAAATATTATCATGCATGTGAGTGCAGGATTCCCATTAGTGTTAAGTAATCTTTAGGACAGATATAATACATACATTCATATATTATAAATATTGAGTTGGAAATTAATATATATATAAGGAGACAATAAATAGATAACATAAAAGAAAAAGAAAAAAATGTTTTAAATATAAAAAATAAATTATATAATAAATATTGTAATAAATCACTATTTTTATTTTAATTATTTTATTTAATTTTATTTTACAAAGTACACCAGCCAAGATAAAGATATGTATAGATATGAAATTAATAATATTTCAACACATATACACCCTCACTTTACATGAGCTAAACTATAAACCATTTTCTTATAAAAACACGAACACTCTACGTAAGAGGCATTGTATGGGATTTTTTAAATTATGAATTTTTTTTGAAATTTATGATGATAGTCGAAAGATAAAGGCCTATTTACATATATTTTAAAATTTTATTATGAAAAAAGATAATTTTAACAAAGTAAGTTACTTATCATTTTCTACCATAGTTTTCCTAATTTTGAATTTTTCATGGAACTCTATTTTGTTTCTAATTTTTTTCTCCCATTTTTTAAATAAAAAAAAAATATAAACAACATGCATTAAAAAAAACAATCCTTTATTTTCTTTAGTTATTTTGAAAGACTCAATACATGGTACCAAACACTCAAAACAAAGAATGAAGAATGTGAAACGTTGATTTGTAAGGCAAAGAGAGTGATCTTGTTGATTGGTAGATATGAGACGCTTAGATAGATAGATAGCTAGCTAATAATAATAATAATAATAATAATAATAATAATAATAATAATAATAATAATAATAATAATAATAATAATAATAATAGAGATTAAATTTGTAGTGGAAGTTGAGCAGACTAGGACTAAAATAAAAAAAGAGAAAAAATAAAAATTTTATGCGGTTGGGCACAGTACAAACCACCAATTGGCACCACCTTACAAAGTTGTTTTGGATTCTACCAACTTCGCCTCCATAGACCAATTGAGCGTATCTTGAAGTTAAAAAGTCATTGCTATCAGCTCACCAAGCTTCTTTAATTTTTTCTTAACATATGTCTAATAATTGTAATAATAATAATATAATACTATATTCCCAAATGATTTATACTTGGTCACATATTTTATAATAATTTGAATTTTGTAAAAAAAAAAAGGTTCATAAAAATATCATGGTCGAAAGTCAACGTGGTAAAATGAAAGTTCGGTTTAAATAAAATTAAAATTCTTAATTTAACGAGAGAAGTCAATTAATATAAACATAAAATAAGTTGGATCAATATACGGAGGATTTTAGGGATGCAATGGTGAACAATATTTTGTTTTATTTTATTATTTAAATATTAGCCCACTAAACTTGGTTTGTTGTTGCGGCATCATGCAAAATATTATTTTGATGGTTACCTTACTCATTGTATCCATGTACTAAATGTCAAAGAGATGGATGCAAATTTTTTAATTTTTTTAAATAATAATTTTCAATTAATCATATAGGTATATATAAATAAGTAAAATATTTGATAGGGGTATAGCTGCAAAAAGAAGCAGGCATAACAGATGTTTTCTCACTTTCTCCCAATCATGCATGAGAGGCAACAACGACTTTTCCTTGCAGGCCCTTTTTTATAACTTTTTCCTTTTTATTTTTTCATTTTTTATTCTTAATTTTTATCTCACTTTTTATTCAAAATTATATTTTAATACATTTTATTTTAAATAGTATAATAATAACAATAAGAAGGAACTTCCTTTTCACTCCCCTGAAGCCTGTTGGCAAATATTCTCCTCTCCAGTTCGTGTGAGCTTGCCTTGATTTTTCTATTCCATGCTCTGCAGGGATTCATTGTGATCTGAATTGCGAGCGGAGCGGCTAAAGATGTGATTTTGAAAGCTCTGGTATATATTTGCTGACCAATGATGTTCAATTTGGATGTGCTTTTGCTATTTTTGTGACCCAAAAAGGTGTCTTTTTTTGACAGTTTTGGATTGTTTTTGAGTTATTTTTGGGTTGGTGTTATTGAATCCGTGATTGGTGATGGGTGGTTGTCTCCCTGGTAGAGAAATTTTATGGGAGTTGTTTGGACTCTGATGGAGATGGTTGTTGTTGTTCTTGTTGTTTTATTATCTTCATGTTTGCTCATCTTTTTAGCTCCATGTTCCCAATTTTTGAAGATTTAGTAATGTCTGCTTTCACTTGTGTTCTTTTGGGGGGAATTTGATCACAGGAAGGAGGAAAGTTCCTTTCTTTTGATTGTTTTTGTTGGGGTGTTGGTGGTTGGGATTTGAGGATATGAGGTTTTTAAGCATCATGAGGAATTCATTTGGGTGCTCTGCATCCGGGGAGAGGCTGGTTTCAGCTGCCAGAGATGGGGACCTTCAGGAAGCCAAGGCTCTCTTGGAATACAATCCCCGGCTTGCCCGGTATTCCACCTTTGGTGTTCGGAATTCACCTTTGCATTATTCGGCTGCACAGGGCCACAGTGAGGTTAGTGATGATCAATGCTTTCTCACCATTTGTTTTGGTATCCCACATATTGTTTTTTTTTTTTTTTTTTTTTTTATATAAGGAGTTCCTTCCTTCTGTTTCGGCAGATTGTCACTCTTTTGATTGAGTCTGGTGTTGATATAAATCTTCGAAATATTCGTGGTCAGGTAAAGCTTTGATTTTTTCCTTGTCCCTTCCAATTCAATTCTGAATCTTATATGTGATAAAAACTCTATGCTCTGATTTATTTATTTATTTATTTACATTGTATGATACTGAATTTCTGAGAAGACTGTGTTTGATTTTATTTGATTGGGCTCCAATAATGACACAACAATATCATGTTACCATCAGACTGCTTTAATGCAAGCATGTCAATATGGTCATTGGGAGGTTGTTCAGACTCTAATTCTTTTCAGAGCCAATGTAAGTGATTCTGCTGAGTTATCATTAGTCTTTTTGTTGATTATGATGATGTTGAATGGCTTCCTTTAGTACACTTCTCATGCAATACGTGGGCGTTGGATTTTAGATTCACAGAATGGATTATCTCAATGGTGGAACCGCTCTCCACTTTGCAGCTCTAAATGGTCACACTCGCTGCGTTCGCCTTCTCCTTGTTGACTATGTGCCGAGCATATCTGATTTTTGGAATATTATGAGGATGAGGTCGGGTCAAGAGACCTCTACCTCAGAATTTGATGACCAGTATGTGGAATTCTCTGCTCCTCATCTACTTCAAATTCGTTTTTGAGAAATTCTTATATCAATTGCTTCTAATTTTTCCTTAACAGTGCTCTAGTTAAGATAGTTAACAAAAAGGCAGATGGTGGCATCACTGCCCTCCACATGGCTGCGCTGAATGGGCATGCTGAGACTGTTCACTTACTCTTGGACGTTGGTGCTTCTGTCTCTGAGGTCACAGTTGAAGATGGGACTACTATCGATCTTATAGGTGATCTACTTCTTAACTAGGCTTTGTTAATCATTTGAAGTTCTCATCCTTCTTTATTTCAAATCCATATATTTGTTCTTTCTCTTTGATTTTAAATATTTTGTTTATAACCTTCTAATTTTGTATGCTTCCTCTAGATTATCTTTGTTCAAGCTAAGCATTATATAATTGTGCCACATGAGAATAGGCTTGTCTCTTTTGTTGTACTTAGTAGCAACTTAAACCTTCTTTCTTATGTGAGCAATCCGCTCTTAGCTCTCATCTTTATTCATAAGCAAAACAGGAGAAATGTTTAGATTGATGAATGCATGGATAACCATTACAGAGCTCTATGTCAAAGTAATATAATTCTGATTCGTGGGTTCTGGCCTATGGAAAGATTTCAATTACTGATGTTCACGTTGGATGTCAAGGTTTTTTGCTTATGCGCATTGGATAAAAAAGGTGCAATGTTTATTAGAAAGCCCTAAAGCTGGATATTCTAGACCAAACACGAGGGTCAAGAATAATCAACAAGATTTTGGTTATTGTGATTATATGTCTATAAGAAAGCGACATGCGGCAAAAACAGCTGATTTTCAGAATATATTGTGTGCCTTCGAGTGAGGCTAATTTTTTCCACTTTACAGGTGCTGGGAGCACACCTCTCCATTATGCTGCTTATGGAGGAAATGCAGTTTGCTGTCAAGTATAGTTTGTGTTTCTTGCTTGAGATGGTTCATGTTCTAATAATCATGATATTTATACAACATATGTTGACATGTAGGTTCTTATTGCAAGAGGAGCTAGCTTGACTGCTGAAAATGCTAATGGGTATGTGCTTATTCTGTTAGTATATACAACTCTCATAAATTGGCTCATGTCTCTACTACTTGCCTTTCGGGCTCAATTTTCTTTTTATCCTTTCTAAATAATATGGGTAATTGCAGGAAAACATTATGAATTAAATTGGTTGAATCTCATTTTTTTTCCTTCGGTGTTTGAAGCTGGACTCCGCTGATGGTTGCACGTTCATGGCATAGAAATTGGCTTGAGGGCATACTAACTAGACGGTCAGCAGGTCGATTACATGGCCTTCCATCCCCGTATCTCTCTATTCCTCTTATGAGTATTGCGAAGATTGCTAGGTGAGTAATATAAAAATTGATTTTTTTTTCTCCACTTTCCATGCCAAATTAGATTGTTCTAAGGGCCTTTTATTTTGTTTAAAAATTTCCTTCTAACAATAAAACAAATGATGGACATTCCAAATCCGAAAATTACAATAAAATCAGCTGCTTTGAGTCATTTTTTGCTTGTAATACATGTGACTAAGCGAATGCTAAATAATTGCCGCTTGTTGATCTTGCAGAGAACACGGATGGAGAATTGCAAATCTGCCACCGGCAGCCGATCCTTGTGTTGTTTGCTTAGAGAGGAAATGCACAGTTGCTGCCGGAGGTATTTGTGCTTGAATCATATCATACATCCAGTGAGGCAATTGCTGAAAATTAGTTTGTTTTTTTTTTTTGGGTTAAATTATTGGATGCTTAACAGGTTATGGTTAAGGTTTCATTTTACGAGAATCCCATATTATGTCTTCTATTCCCCCTGTGTCAGAGTCGCGCTTTTATAGCGGAATAACATGAATACTATTGAGCAGCATTGTTATGGGAAATCTTTAAGTAGATTGACACTAACTAATGACTAAGCAGTTACTTTAAGTTGATCGGAACCATTTATCCGAGCTTGCAGGTTGTGGTCATGAGTTTTGCACCCGATGCGCATTGTACCTATGTTCGACAAACAGCAGCATGGCCGTATCAGGGCCGCCAGGTTCCGTTGCTTGTCCTCTGTGTCGTCACGCAATTGTGACATTTGCTAAGCTCCAATCTTTGAGCCCAATAAGGGAGTCACCCAGGCCAAGCCTTTCATTGTCCCTTTGCACTGCTTGTCCTACAATGGGCTCAGAATCTGCAAGTTCAATGGCAAACAAGTTATGGAAGCCTGATTTCCATTGCACAAGGATATCGCCGTCATCGTCTCTCCGGTCACTCAGCTTTCAGAAATTCCCCTCAATGCGTCTCAGCCCAACACTTTGCATGGGAGCTCCAGATACAACTACATGTCTGATTCGATGCCCGAGATCAAAGTTACGACGATCAGTTTCTCATGGTGAGAGCAGTCGAAGATCATGGCTGTTCCCTTTCAATCAGTATATTACAACGACCACCAACAGTTAAACTTTCTCTTTGATTTTGTTTTCTTATTGCCTTATCATATCATTAATTTGCAAAAACATCTTGTTTGAGTGAGTGATGTAATCTCCCTTGTGGGATTTGTAAATACAATGTGCTTTTGTTTTGCTTGTACCTTATGCCCACATCAAGGTTTTTGTCTGAATTCTTTGATTATATTAACAAATTTATTGATTGGTGTTTGTGTGTTATTATTCCCATTTTTGGAACTATCAAACTCTCACCCAATGTCTTGATCATTTGTGACAACCAAACCAAATGATCACTAATTCTACTCAAAGTACCATGAATTTAGGTTGACTTGCATGCTGAAATTAGCTCATCAATTACATAAAAATGAAGTTGTCAGAAAATAAAATACAAATTCAAGAAAAGACAAAATTATAAGCTGATTCAATAGTTACTGCAACTAGGAAAAAAAAAAAAAGAAGAAACCAACTAAGCTCGGGAGGGATAGACAGGAAGATGAAAAGTGGGAGTTTTGACAAGAGTAAGAACGTGTCTCTTGATATGGAACAGAGTAGAGAGCGGCCATGACTGTGTCCAGAATTAAAAAAAGTCTTGCAAGGTCAAGAAAACCTTACAAATCTCCTTCAACCTGAGCAGAGCCAATAAAAGCCTTTCGAGAAGCTCAGCAAAGATAGCACCATGCAGAAAAAGTAGTATCAGATATGAAAACTTTTTCTTTCCACTTCGTCTTGTACCACCCGAGCCTGTAAAATAAGAAGCAGAACGAAGAGGGAACAAAAGGCATGTTGTCACCCCTTGGCATGAAATCAAGCAGGGCAATGTGGAAGTGGCTTTTATAGGATCAAAAAGATGGTTAAACTGTAGCTGTAGCAGTAGCAGTAGGGGAATTGAATGTGATGAGATAAAAAGAAGAGGTTGGCCTGACATTCCCAAATGTGTTTCTGTCCCTGTAACCAAGAAAAAGCTTTGTTCATCACCCACCCACCCACCCACCTACATGTGCAATAGCAACAAAACTCTACACCAAAAGGAGATGAAAATTGAAACCTGAGTAATAAATGGAAAGCAAGATAGATGAGCCAAAAGGATGTGCAGTTTTGTGTCACCACTCTCATGATGATCTTTATTTATCTCTGAAATGCTTGAGAAGGTAAATGGGTTGGTGAGAGTTGGCCTCTCCTTATGTTGACTTGCATGTGCATTTGGAATTTATGTTTTTTTTTTATTACAAAGACTGTTAATAAATAGAGTACTCTTGAAACCATTTCTGCGTTTCTGCATTCATAGCATTTGTTATGATGCATTAGTTTGTTCTTTCACTGATTTATAAACTCTTTTTTGACACTTGAGATGAAACATATGTTCTCAGCTCTTTGAAACTTGACACAAAAGATCATGTTTTGGGCATTAAAGATGAGCAGCTAGCATCTTGTGTGGTCCCTGCTAAGATGGTCCATTGTCCACAGATGTGGGATCCATCATGGTTTATGCTCACTGAATTATGTTCATCCCTGCCGTGTGCTCCTAATGTCATCAATTTCCAACAATGCTGCTTATGCTTGCAGTGAACTTTATAGACATTTCTAACTTCCAAAACCCTGCAGGAAAAGTAGGATTATTTCTGAATAAAAGATTGGAGTGAACATTTTCATTTTTCCAAGGCTTTGATGCTCCATTACTGTCACCATAATTCGCACGTGTGTAAGACATTGCACTGCATTGCATGCATGCATGCATGCATGGACTCATAGTATACATCCTCCATGATCTCAAACTGGCCATATAGGGATCACAAGCTGGCCTTAGGTGTGATGATGCCACTGCAGAGAGAATCCCTGTAAAAAGACAGAAACAAAGGCTTTTCCTTCTCCCCCTCCATCATCACAACCCCTGAGCAGATGTGACTGCACATAAGAAAGCTCTGCACAGACCCCCCTGCACATCTTCATGTCTGCTTCTTTGTGTTGTGTTGTGTTGTTTGCCTTCCAAAACCTTCTCAGAGCTTGTGAGTATTAATGTCTTCCTGACGCTCAAAACTTTGAGACTGTACATGAAGGAAGTTGGTTGTACATTAATGGCGTTTTGACTCCTCCCCTGCTGCTTTCTTTTCTTGGAGGTTTGCTCTGCTGTTTTTTTCTGCAGCTTTGGTTTCATGAACTTGTGTGAGGATTAGAGATTGATGTGCATGGAATCCATGCAAGTTGGTTTATTCTTTTGGTTATTGTTAGGTGCCATGGCATCGTGTGAGATAACTGATAACCATAGGTAGTTGTGTGAAAATATTGTTTTTGTAGGGGTGTCCATGCAATTTGTGTTTTATAGGGTTATCTGTGAAAATAAACGAACCTATTTCTAATTCGAGATACAGCGCCAGCCCATTTCCATTCTCTTGAGAGATATTTAGTTCCAATGCACCCGCCGAGGGGTCTCTGTTTCCCGCCATTTATCACAAACACAACTCATCTGACGGTCCGGATCGCTTACCAAAACACATGAAATCTTATCCGCGAGACACCAGACCAACTGCCAGCCAAAATACCCGGAATTCCTGATCTGACAAAAAAGTCCGAAAAGATAATGGTCCCGATTTTCGCCGTCGTCGCGCCGCCTTCCGTGCGATTCCCTGTTGCTCTTCTCCGGCGATCGCCGGATATCCCAATCCGTCTCGCTTCGCGAGGATGGGACCGTACTGGTTTGGTGTCATCTCACCTGTGCGAGAGAGAAGCCCTACCCCTGACTCTAGATTGGAAGGAGCTCAACGTCAGGGAGGCGGCTTCGGAGGAAGAGCTCCTGGCTGCCGTGCAGCTCCGCATCCGGACGTTCTACAAGTTCAAGCAATCCTACGGCATCGAGGTGAGCTTGTGACGACTTTCGAATTTTTGGATTTTTATTTTTTTGGGAATTAAGTTCTAATGGGTGTATTTGAAGATTAGTCTTGTCAATAGCGATCTAAAGATGGAACCTTTTGGTGGATGGCATTGAGAACATTGAGCGCATCTGAATTTTTATTAGGGAAGTATTGTTGCGGTTGTGGAGCAGCTGCGTTCTCCAGCACTACAATGGAGTGGTTGAAGAGTTCTCAATAGTGGAGTGGCTAATTTCATTAGTTGGTGCTTGTGCTTTGACAGTGTATTTTCATGATACTGACTACTGAGACTCTTCTCATAAAGGTTTCCCTTTTTTTGGTGAAGGTGTAACCGTGGAGCAGACGAATAGACGATTTTTATGATTTATTGATTTGTTTTGAAGTTACAACAGGACCGTAGTTACCAGCTTATGGTAATAAGAGTGGAAGATTTCTTCTTTGATGTTAGCAGACAACTTTATGTTTACTTGTTGGGTGACATTGGGCATAATGAAATCAAAATTGGGTGGGGACAGGTGCAAGATTAAGATGGGAACCAATTGAGATTGCTAATGAATTCACTACGTTTAATTATTTTCCTTTGTAGAATTTTGTTGATCAATCTTCATCTCGTGTAGCTTTTATTAAAATATTTACCTTCATAATTTTGTTTCTTTTTTGGTTGCTATATTGATTGTTTTGTTTGATGTTAAGTTTTGTTAGGATTATAAGAGACAGCTGATGGAGCGGGAGTTTGAAGCATTAAAAGATCGAGTTTCTGGCAAGAGAGTAGAATTCAAGAGAGTTTCTTGTATAAACGCTTCATTGCCACTGTCACCGTCCTTGAGTGATGCTAGCGATTTGTGTTCTACATGTAAGGTATATTAGTTTATTAACATCAGATGTTTAACTGTAATTTATGCTTGAGCAACTTTAGAAAATCACTGTTTCTCAAACTGATCATGTTTAAAGTTCGCTAATGATGTGACAATGTTCATACACTGTTGCATGTCTCCACAAGCGATCTCATATTGCCATATGTTTTATATACTGTAATGTCAGCATACCTCATTCCTTTTTTTCTTTCCTATTGCATCTCGAAAGAATCAAGTACAGGATGAGTGTGCATTTGTGATCTTTACCACACAAGTCATCTTATGCAAAATATGTATCGTCTGTATCTATGTCTATATTTCCATGTAGTTTCTCTCTTATTTTGTGGGTTTTAAGATCTCAGTAATCATTCAATTTTGATTGAAGTTGTGTATTATGGTTTACTTTTGAATATCTAGTTCTCTGAGGATGGAAATGACCGAGTAGTGGTTGCAACGTTAGATGTTAATCAATGCCTGAAGCTGGCTGATGAATTAACAGGGAAGAGGCCTGAGGTACATTATGCCTATGATATATGACTCATTGAGGCTTTTTCGTTTGTTTGAATATGTTTATGTTCAAGATATTGAAGCATGAAGGGAACTGAATGATCTTAAGAAGATACGTTATGGTAAGGATTCCATTTTGATTCTTGACAAGTAGCTTTGTTGTGTGCTGGTCTGCACTTTGATTATATGCCATCCCAGTTGATTGAAGGGTCAAATGCCTTTCTTCCTTTATTTAATGTCTCTGATTAGATTATGTAGATTCAAATTTTACTTAATTTTCAATGCTCCTGATAGAAATACCACAGAAAATGTTTCGCTAGGATGTTGAAATGGTCCCCAGCTATCTACCTCTTTTGTTTTCTCCTTCAAACAGTAGATGTGTTTGTTCCTACTTGTTTACCATTGGTTTGAGTCTAGAGTGAAGCTTTAGATTTCTATGCAACTATTAATGAGTGAATGTACATTGCTTTTCATCTATTCTTGGGAGAATAGATGTTGAGAAGGATATAAATTTCTTTTGCACAAGTTTATTACATGATGTTAAAGATTGCTTTTTCATTTATTTTTAGTATCAGAACTCGGTTTTAGTTAAAGAATGGTCTCTTAAAGATGAGCAATTTTCACAGGGTAGTGAACACAACCTCACAAGGGCATATCTCAGCAATGTCTGTGTTGCTGGTGAGCTTCAAAAGAATGGTTTGGGCTATGCAATAGTTGAGAAGGCTAAGAAACTCGCTCTTGAATGGGGTGATTGCTCCTATTTTTTCTGTCCTTTTTTCCTTTCCCTGGGTACTTGTTTATTTATTTTGATCTTTCTCACGTTGCTGTGGTGACAAATGTAAGCATTATACATGTTCTTTCTCCTTTTATATGAAAACTTAGGTTTAAGAACGTTCTGATTATCAGCCATGTAGGATTCTTCTGATCACAATTTGGTGTAGATTCTGTGGTTATAGATTTTTACTGCCGTAGTTCTTCTTACATCTTTTTTAGTTAAGTACTATCACTATTGAAGAAAGAGCTATTTGTGCATACTTGATAAGCACATTCTATGTCTTTATGGTGAGGTATCCTGATAATACATCCAACACCAATAAGGCCGTGTAGAGTTCTTAACAAGAGATTGTGGTAGGATATCCACTTAAATATGTTAAAAGTCATGCAATGCCATATTTTTCTGTGCCATGGCAAGAGATTATACAACTTGCTTTTGAATTAATAATTTCTTTCTTGAACTAGGAGTTATTGTCATTATTAGAATATGCCTATCAATTTAAGCCTTTGGGTTGAATTTGCCCAAGATAATATGTTTTGTATGCATCTAATACTTGCTATGTTTTACTTTTGATTTTGTTTCATTTTATTTTGTTTTATTTTGTTTTATTTAATTTCGATTAGATGTCTGAATGCTTGTAGTCTTAAATATATGAACTGCTCTCCAGGAATAACTGATCTCTATGTTCATGTTGCTGTCGATAATGAGGCAGCGCAAAAATTATACAAGAAGAGTGGTTTCATCTATGAGAATGAAGAGCAAGCATGGCAGGCCAGATTTCTTGGTCGACCTAAACGGTTACTTCTTTGGACTGATCTTAATCAAAACAACTTGTAAGGTAACATTAATGATATTTTGCATTCTTTGGCCTTTTAGACAATTGTCAGATAAGAAACTTGTAATGTAACTGTAATTTTCAATTATTTACTCCGGTTCTGGATGCTCCGGGGAGATGAGCCCTTCCCAAGCCCAACAGTTGGCAAATTTGTCTCATGCTTTTATATGTATATGTAAATCTTCATTTCAACATTGTTGTTGAGTATTATTACAATTTTCTGCCAAGTTTGATCAAGTTAAAGATTCTTGTGTAAACTAAAGATCACCCCAAACCCTGTATTGGTGATGTGAACAGGGATGCCTCACTGTTTCCACACATTTTTCTTTCATTGCAGCTAATCGATCTAGGAATTGCCTACCTGACTTTTTTTGTGATGTGATGCGGCCCATGTGATCTAGGAATTGCCTTGGTATCCTCTTCGGTTATCTTTTGCTCTGTTCTACTGCTTCATCTTTATAAGAGATTATGATTACCGGTGTTTCTTTCTTGAATATTGTGGTTGAATTTTTACTGATTTATACCATGTAACTCTGTTCATAATTCAATCCCTTTTTCAGAAAATATGAAAGTTTGTGCAGGGACAATAAAAATGAGCCTAAAAGAGCATTTTATTAAATTATAAGGTGAATGGTTGTTAGTGGTATTATGGTTTATAAGCTAGACTCATCTCATCCTATAATGATGTCTTTTTATCACTGTATGCACATAACTGGTTTGCAAGAATCTACTGTTGGTGGTGCACAAACAATTTGAAAGGAAAGACTTGTAACCGGGAGGAATGGTGCTAGGTATCATTCAATGGGTTTTTAAGATGGTCCATTATCAACTTTAGCAAACTGTTTTTTATTTCTTTTTTCTTTAGATATTACAATTTTACATCTCTGCTTTTCGCTGTTAATTTTGTGAAACCGATTTATCTAGTTTATACAGTGTACTCAATATTTGGGAGATGGCTTACATAGAAATTATTGTTTCAATTCCTTGTTTCGGCAATCTATTCTGGAAAAAAGATTAGTTACTTTACAAGAAGAAGCTTGTACCTCATAGCATCATTATTCATCTCTTTCATACATATGACCAAAAAAACCCAAAGATGAGATGGAAAACCAGTAGAAATACGATATAGAGAACTATGATGGGTATGAAATCTTCAAGATTTGGTCAATTCCTTTAAGCTTGGAATTCATATGCGCCGAAGGTTGTGGAAAGAATTAACATATGATTAATGGTCATGGTCCATTTCTTGTACTGTATGTAATCATCAATTTCGAGCTCAATCCTTCCCTTAGTTGTGGTCATACTAATCGAATAGCATGATGAATCTGGATGCTTCATAGGCTCTTCAATTTGGCTGGTTTGCAAGTCATATACAGTGCCTGCAGGTCAATCATTTCAATTGAAGGTTATGGTGATAGAAGCATTACAAAGATGAACATAATAGAAAAAAACTTAGTCTCACTTTCTTGTGCACTCGACAAACCAATCAGAAGGCTGACCTTTCTAGTTGTTAGGATGACCTTCGCATCTTTATTTAAGGCTACAGAGACCAATCTTAGTCTGCACTTGCCTGTCCAGTATAATGAAAAAAGAAAAAAGAAACTATAATAAACTAGTGACATATGCTTATGTTCATATTATATGGAATGAGGTATACAGAACCTTGTTAATCAGACTATTTCTTGTGATCAATTGGATGGTAGAATGAGGGAAGACATCAAGAAGGATTCTCGCTTGATTGAACTATGACAAAAAAGTTAAAGGACTATATTGTTTTGATTACAGTTGCCAAAAGTGAGAACTATCATAACTTTTGCTGGATTTTTTTTGTGGTTTTCATTTTCTCAGACATAATTTTAGTGTTGTAAGAATGGAAAACAGCAGAAGTTATAGTTGAGATCTAATTTCCCTAATATATGTTATATTACATCACATACCATCTGGTGTTCGGACAAGGAGTTCCTCGCCTTTGGCCAAGGATGCCCTACACCTACCAAAGTCGAAGGAATGCTCGTTGAATTGAAGTGTGGGTGTGCTGCTACCCTTTATTCTCTCTGTGTGCCCAGGCCTTCCTCTAAGAGTTGCTGCACCTCTCAATGCTGAAATTTTAAAAAATCAAACCTTTAATTGAACCACAAAAACATGTATGTAAGCATTATGTTCCTGCTATGCTCTCTTTTGTCCCATCATTTTCTGGTTTCAACTATAAACATGAGAGATGGCCGTGGTTATTCAAGCGAATGGAGTAGCAGATCATTGGTGACGCAGGTAAGCTCTATGCTAAATAATAAGTTTATGCCAATATTGAGCCTATTGTTAATCATGCTTAGAGTAACGAACTTTATGTTATGGATTTTAAAGACATGAGAAGGCTGAAATGAAAAATACATGTTGCTGCGGCTGCTGTTAGAGTGATGATGTTACTTTTATCAGTAGCTGTGATTGCCGCATTTATAGCTGATTCTAACTGTTCACGCTTTGCACCCACAGCCTCTGCCACTTGAGCACATTGCGCTGCAACCAGAGCTGCAGCAGTGGCCACTGCGGTCTCTTTTGAAGCATTTTGTTGCCCCGGCACTGCATTTTCTGCGGCTATGGCGGCAAGCGCTGCTGCCACCCCTGCAACTGATATTGCTGCATGCACCTCTGCCTTTTGCAACCTATCTTCTTCCTTCCTCTTCTGCCTCATCTCCTTCATCCATTTTTTTATCGACATCCCTTTCCATGGTGCGTTTCTGGTAGAAAACTGCAAAGATATATTTTTTTTCATTTCATCACAGTAATTACTCTTTGATCATTATTGAACTTCTATATTTTCTCTATCCTTTGCCCTGCATGTGTCAGTTATTATATGATTGCAGTAACAGCACTCTGAAGAGCATGGTCATGTGTTGTGGTATTATTTATTATAAGCGAGAATTTATAGCTATTTTGCAATGTCTATAAACAGTGTTAGGTTTGCAATTTATGGTGAAGCAAATAAACTTTTGCATGCCATCAGAGTAAACAAAAAGACGATGCTTTGCTGAATTTCAAATTGAACTCAGTAAATGCGAATGAAAATAAATGATTTGCAGTGATTTTGAAATAACATTCTCTCTGTTTTTGCTGCTGTATATTACTTTAGTCAATATTTTGGTTTTATTCATGATTTTGCTTTTCATTATTTTATAAATTCGTCTTGTTTCGATTAACACAAGAAAGTATGCTCCCTAAGTTAGAAGAGTTACTTAAGAGTACCCATTTTTTTCTGAAATTGAGATCATAGTCCAGTTCTGGATGAATTGCCTGCTGCAACCATAACCATGACTGCAAAAGAACAAAATTCATTGACTAGAACTACCGTGAATCGAAAACTCAAATCTTTGTTGTAAAATTTTTCATTACCTTCACATCATCGAACTTCCATTGCGGTATTTTCTTGAGATCACTGTCTTCCACCCTCACATTCTTATCGTTCTTCTGCAGGTTAAACAGCAGTATGCACATGCATGGATGTTTCAATCACAGAGTACGCTTTCTATTCTCGCAATGTTATATGTTAGACCTTACCGTGGACACTGTTTTATTGTCGGCATTCCTGAACTCCATGATTGCATTCTCTTCAAGCGCCATTGCCGGTTGGAAAACCTGGATGGCTGAGCTGCACCATGCGTCGGATAGGTCATCCATGGCTGGTCCTGGAATTGGTTCTATTTCTCCAGTCATGGCATTATAAACATCGATAAAAGTCGACATCCTTGATGGAACTAGGTTCTTGACATGATTAACCCAACCATGCCCTAGATTCTTATAATATTATCAGGTAAAGAAACACTAAACAAGACTTATATTTAATCGAATTATAATGAGATGAGTGGCTGGCATTGTTACATCAATTTGTTAAATCCAAAAGCATGTTTGGCTTGCTAATTAGGGTTTTGTTAGTGACCACTACCTTTATGGAAAGAGAGCTTGAACATGCTGCTCTTATCATTGTGGATGGGCGCCATTGCTTGATGTTAAATTAGTAATGTTGAGGTACAAGTGATTGGGCTCAAGTTTGGTGTTACAGTGAAGCTAGGGCTTTCGCCTTTTTTGGGACAAATTTTTCTAGAAGTCTTTGATGTTTGTTTGTTGGATTTGAGACTCTTCTTTCTCTGATGGGTTTGCTTGAAAGGGGACCATTTTTGGTGTCAAAAAGTTATTATGATCGGTTTACCATAGTTTCGGTGTTATTTAATTACCTCAAGGTTGATCTTGAGCTAGCGAAGCTTTTTAATGTGGTTCGATTGAAACACCGCAATGATTAAGCTTTTGATCATTTCAGATGAATTTGTTTGATTTATGTTTGAGCTTGGTTTGATTTTAATTTTGCTTGAAAAAAAATCGGGCAGATCGAAATATGATTTCGATTCTTTTTGAGTTTGTGAATGATTTACAATTTTGTAGGATGAAAGTCTACACAATTAAGTTTTTCTTTTTTCAACCGAACAAAAGTATTCTCGTAACATGCATAAACATGAACACATTATAAATAAATTTTAATTTTAAGTTATCAAAATATAAATTATCGAATTCTACTTTATCTTATTATCAAACACAACCACCCAAGAACTTCATTTTCATAGTATGGGATTACCCCTCCAAGTTGAACTCCTCTCTCTCTCTCTCTCTCTCTCTCTCTCTCTCCTTCTCTGCTATAATGGCACTCATTCACTCATTTATATATACTAAAAAAATATATAAATGTAAATAAATAATAAGAAAGGGAAAAAGCAAACACAAATGATAGGAGTGGGAGGTGGAGAATGAAAGGAAGGAGGAGAATTAATGGAAGATATATATATATACATATATAAAAGAAAAGTAGTGAATGGGGAAGTGGAAACGTTAATGAAGGAACATCCACACACACACACACTTACAGAGACATGGACATGGCCCTGAATAGTTTAGGTTTTTAATCCCACCGACGTCCACGTGCATGCCTTTTAATGCAACCCACGAGCGATTGGGACATTTTCACATGTTACTAAAATTATTTATTAGTCCCTCAAATGTTTTCCATACCATCTTTTAGTACATTTGACTTATCACTTTATAATTCAAGCTATAGCTTTTATTTTTATTTTTATTTTTTTGAAAAAAATAAACCTTGTGACCCTGACCTATTCCTATTTCTGGCTTTCCACCCACGTTGTTTATCTTATTAATTAATAATAATAATATTATTATTTTATATTCTAGACATTATATTAATACAAAATAAGCAAGTGGTTGAAGTGTTCATAATGCAAATCATGCAAGAGAGAATGAATAGATATAAAAGAGAATTAGTGTGGAATTTAAAGTAATTAAGAATTAAGAATGATATTAGCATCACATCAAAAGGGTGCTCCACCAACATGTGGGCATTCTGATAACATGTTCAATGAGAGAAACTGTTTTTCAGGTGAGTGTGTTTGTCAGATGTGGTTTTTGGAAGTAGCACTTATCTTTGGGGGAGTTTCAGAGCAAACTCAATCCAATTCATTTTCATGGCAGTCTTGCACATCACTTACACTGTCCAAAGTAGACAAGAATGGATGGATGGATGGAATGAGATGGCATATATATATATACATAGACCTACAATCAGAGCAGGTACATGACACTTATTAACATTATGCTATTTATCTTATCATCATCTTTCTCTTGTCCTTTTTAAACTTCTTCATCTTATTAAACTCAACTCTAAGCCACTTCTCTTCTCTGTTAATTGGGTGAATGAACTTCCTTAATTAACCAAGGAGTGTTGAAGTATCATTTTGAAGAAAATGAGCTACTAACCTTTTCCACTGTTTATTTTACTTATCTTGGGTGCTAGTCTTGTACGTTTGTACTTGTTCTGTTTAATGAATCCTTGGTTTATCCATTTTGTTTGACAAGTCAAATTAACCACCTTGGGAACATGGTTATTGATCAATTCATTAAAGAAGGCAAACCTATCACTTGAGTGTGAGAAATATATATATATATATATACACACACATGTACTGTGAATAAGGGCTTTTATATAAGAGTATAAGTAAGCTGCATTTACATAAATATTATGGTTGGACTCACAACATGAGACAATCCCATGTATGCACCATCAACATCTTTTTGGTCCTATTCTTCTCAACTTAAGGTAGAAACTGATTAATTTCACCACTTTCCCACATGAAACTTTAGCCTATTAATATCCCCTATCACTCTCTCTCTCTCTCCCTCTTCCATCCATACACTCTTGCATGCTTAGAAGTTAGGAGAGTACTACTACTCTTTAGGACTCCGAGACCAATGAGAAGAAGAAGAAGGCCAGTTGTCTCAGTGAGGAGAAGAAGAAGGCTAATAAGAATGGTGCCCTTAAGAGAACACAAGTGCCACAAAAGTTTGGTGCTGAAGAAGATCAAGAAGCTCATGAAGATCATCCCTGGTTGTGGTGGCTCCGGCGTTGATACGCTTCTTAGGAGAACAGCAGAGTACATTCTTGTTCTAGAGATGCAAGTTAATGTACTCAAAAACCTCTCATATATCTATGGTGTGTAAGACTTCCTTTCCTCAAAAGTCAAAACCTATGTTCATTTGTTCTTCTTTCCATAATGCTTTGAAAGAAGAAGAAGAAGAAGAAGAAGAAGAAGAAGGATATATATACATATATGTGTATATATAACCTTTCTTTCTTAAACTCTCCTTCATTGTTTACATTGTAGCCACTAGAGACAGAGGGATTAAGGAATGGACGATTGTATTTAATGAAAAGATGAATGATTTAAAAAAAAAAAAAACTGAGAGAGAGAGAGAGAGATATATAACTTCTCTTTTTTAAACGATCCTGCATTGCATGTTCATGATCTTTGTGTATAGTTTTGATCAAATATTATGCTTCATTATCATATGAGTTCATTGATGCAAAAATGATGCTAAAATGAATGAAAAAGGAAGGGAAAGAGCACTTGAAGGGAGAGTCTTTAAAGACAAAAGAAAAGCAATGCATATTCTAAGAAGCACAAGGGTTAAGAGTCCCATGACAAATCACCGTCCACAGTGCCCCAAATTTAGGGCAAACAGCAAGTGTTGAGGGGTCCCCAAGAAACCCTAATGATTCAAGCCCGGAGGGTTGCATGCCTTTGTGGGGACATGTGGAGCCCATCCATGTGTGACCATGTGTCACCATGATCAACCTCTTTATGTTATCTCCCAACTCACATAGGATCATGTGAACTATATAAAGGTTAAGCCTAACCCTAATGCGCTATATTAGTGCATGCTTTCATGCTCTCATAAGGGCATGTTTCCATTGATGTTTAATTATATATATGGCCTTTTCCTGATGCTTACTAGCTAGGTCTAATTATATAGAGAACTAGCAGTGAGACTGTACTTGAACATTCATCATCATGCATCCCTTATTACTTTTGAGTTTAATTAAGGGTGTGTTTGTTACAAAGAAAGAAGCAGATGATGTCTACTAGTTTCCGTCCGGTGAACTTTTCTTCCATTTACTTGAGTAGTTCTTCTTCTAGCTTTATTATTTTTTTAGCAAATGGTAGCAATCTTCACATAATACTCTTGATTAGATAACTTGTTTATTGAACATTTAAAGCAAAAATAAATAAATAAAACTAATCTAGTTGCTTCTTTTAATTATATGACAAATGGGTGGCAAGCACCCTATTTATAAAGAAAATCAGAATGTGCATATATATATATATATAGAGCAAATTCAATAAACATATGTGTCTTCGTGAAATTTAGGATTCAATCTCGAGTTCTCTGAACATCCTACACAGTCCAAACAACCTTTGGCTTATGACACACATATATATATATAGGAGATAAAAAATTGAGAAAAGCAAATTGTTTGTGATGGTGGAATTAATTAATAGTGAATAAAGGAGAGGGAGTAGCTCGTAAGTGAAAAGCTGCATGGCATGCATGTGGAGGCCATGTGGGAGATATTGTATATCATCAATGTTTGTTTATTTGAGAAAGAGAAGAAGAAAATTAATAATGAATAGTCCCCACATTTTCTTCACCTTTCACTCAGAAGATTAATAATGTTTGTATATCTTGTTATTGAATCTCAGAAGGAAAAAGATATACATTTATTTCTGTGTATTTTCAAAACCTGGTTAATCGTTATTACTTATTATCAGCCACTTGAATATCTACAATTGTTATGCCATGGAAAAGCTCTATCATGATCTATATTTATTTTCATTTTCAAAACATGGTTAATTAATTATGAACAATTTGGAAAAGTTCATGCCCCAAAAGTTACGCTGTTCTATTGGTTTCGTATGGGATAACAATATTCTCATACTAGAAAATATGACTATTAAAAGATGTCACAAGCTTTCAATTTTAATTTGTGTGTTATGCAATGCAGGAGCCCGAGTTACTAAATCATCTATTTATTTTTTGTCTTCTTATTGATTGCATTTGGCATTTTTTTCTCTCAAATGCATCGATGTGGCACCCTAGCTTCCTCTCATGGTGAGAGATGATGCTAAATATCTACTTATAAGAGCCATAACCTTAAATATCTAGCTTAAAAAAAAATGCTTGTATTTTTAATGATAAATATTTAGCATATTTAGAAACGATCATTAATATTATTTTTATATTGTTTATGTCATGGATTTATGGGGTTATATCATCGATGTTTGCAGCCCTAGACACAAAAAGGAAAAAACTTGAAGATTCAATTGCGACAGTAAAAGGCAATTTAGATTTCCTTGGATACAATTCTGATGCAGGCAATCAAGATGTGAGGATAGCTTTAACTTAGCAGGTGTGAGCTCCTAACTTGTTGTACCATGGAGGATAGCTTTTCTTTATTGTACTCTTGTTTATCTGTTTTTGTCAATCACCATTCTTTTCCTGTTTTTTTTTTTTTAATCGCCACACCTAATGAATTGGACTGTTTGTTGCAATTTTTTTTTTTTTTTATCAATTAACGTGGTTTACCCATTTTTTCAAAAAAAATATATATATATATTTTCTATAATTTCATAGAAAAAATTATCTCCAGAACCTTGAAATAATTCCTAAAAATTCAAAATAAAAAAAATTGTGACCACGAAAGTGTCTAAGGCTTTTTCAGGCTTGCCAACTATAAATAAAATTAGTTTCTGAGATCACAATCACACTAGTGTTGAGGCAAAACGAAAACCACATGGGAACATTCAAATTTGAGAATTTAATGAAAGCAGATGCAAATTAAAGCAGATCATGACACTCATAAAGTCCACTTATAATGAACATGAAAAATCAGGAATTGAAACAGAGACAAACTCATTTGCTGGGCCTTATCATCAGAAAATCTAATGCACCAGAAATGTATGAGAAATGAGCACAACCATTGAGAAGAAATAATTATTGACAAATGAAGACATGACCGCAATGCCATATGAACCTGCAGAAAGGAAGATTAAACCAAAAATGATTTGGAAAGTCATTACTGAATTTAAGGATCTAAAATTTGTAATAATAAGAAAACAGATGAAGAGTTCAATAAGTTCACTTCAAATTTGATCCTTACTTCTCGGGAAAGAAGAATGATACAAACAAGAAAATCCAGGAACAGAAACAAAGTGTAAAGCAACATTGATTCAGTAAACGGTGACATACTGGCACACGGACATTGCGTTTTCACAGTATAATGCATAGATAATCAGTAAGCTTTGATTTGGTACACAGCAGGATCGTTTAATATATACATGAAAGATAACAATTACAGCAGCTAAGGACTAATAACATTCATTGAACATAAAACAGGAGCAGACTACAGCAATGTATAAATCCTAAATTATGAAAAAGAACAGCTAGATCTCGAAGTGCTTTCACTGCACCTGCAGCTTCTGCAGCTGCATCATAGTTACTCCATCTGCAGCAGAATATGAAACCGAATGTCAATATGTAAAGACGCTTTTACCAGATCAAGAACACAGTAACTATGTGAATGTGAGTGATAACAGCTCATAAATACAACAAAAGGGGGCACATGCATTAGGCAGCAGAGTAAACACTAGCTGGTGTAGTATTTGCTACATCAGGCACCAGTAGATTTCTAAGCTTTGAAAGGAGAGAATTCAATCAACTACCGCAATAATAGACTGATTCAATAACAACATCAAAGCTAAAGCTCACCATTTCTCCTATCATCTCTATCAAACACCATTTCCCCACACTTTTCAGTTTGTTATATGCAACAAGAGAATGCAAAAAGATGACATCTTGCGCTAATACATCATTTCCATAGTTACTTTGCTATCAATATACCTGATTATATATCTTATTAGTTCTTTCTTTAAACTATGAATCACTCTTTGGTCATTATGTACTTCACCTCGTTTCATGCTACAAGGGGTGCACTAAGCCCCTTACACCCTGACCAAGAGCCAAACACCAATGAATAACTTATTCTGAATTAGAAACGTTCCTTTGTAATAAAGGGCTTCTTGTTCTGGAATAAGCAAATACTATCACCCACTAGTATTAAATTATTCCACCAATTAACAGCAAGAGCACATAGCATATAGTAACTTCATTCTTAATTCGAATCCACCCTTATTTCCTATCAAAACAAAAGCCTTGCACGTTCAAACTATATAAAACATCAAAATCTCGCCAAATAAAAGTATAATTTCTCCCCCTATCTACAGCCAAAATTTCGGAATTTTCTGAAATTAATCAGTTCGCAGCACGTCCAATCTTAAAAAAAGCAAAAAAAAAAAATAGAACAAATATACTGAATTGAATCGAACCTTGGGAATTAGAACTTGCAGATTGGATCTTATCACCAATAGAGGAGGCATTGACGGGCATGGGTTCGAGCAAGGGAGCGTAAAAGTAGGAATCGGAGACCAGGTAGTCCACCACGGCGGTCCCAAAGCCTTTCGCCGCTCTCCTCCGGCTCCGCTTCGTCTCCTTCCTTCGAGCTCCCATGGATCCACTCTTCCCCATCTTCCCAAATGAAACCCTAGAAACGATGCCGTAGGCTCGCTCGGAGTTTCATTTCCCCCGCTTCCTGGGAGGGACACGTGGACACGAAGCTGGCCGGGGGAGGAGCAAAACTTTCATATAACCCCTTGAAAGTTCGCATATTACATTCAAGTCCTAAAAGAAAAAGACTTTTACAAAAGACTAGTTAGTTCATTTAAGAATCATCACAAAAATATTTTTTATATGAGGTCTAAAACTTAATTAATCATGTTTAAAAAGTTAAGATTGAAATTATTTATACCTTTTCGTATTTAAGGATGAATAAAATAAAACAGAATGAAATGGACTCAAATCTTAGCAAGATAATATGATTGAGATGCAGTCTGAAATGATGTGATGCATTGAGAATTTGTTTTTTTTTATTAGGTGTCATTACCTTTTTTTATTAGATTCTAATTTGCATAATTATGTTCAGATAAAGCAGATGCAACAATAATAAGCAGAATAAACAGAAGAAAGATGATACTAGTTGATCATACAACATTTCTAGAAGTAAACTACACTTCCACTTGTAGAAAAAATGATCACAAAATTTTTTTTTTGCTTTCACATAATAAATAAATAAATAAATAAATAAATGAGACACTCTTGTCTGTTTTTGCAAAGGCATCCAAGCTGCCAACTTCAAATACACACATCCAACTCATTGATCTTATCTTTATCCGTCTCAAAACTCAAAAGGAGCTTTTCCTCTTGATCTCCATCTCTGTATCTGAGCAAGTTTGGTAAGAGATGAGACAGTGGTGGTGTGATGAGGGGAAAGCTATCTTGGCAATGCTGGTGGTGCAAGCCATCTATGCAGGACTGGCTATCTTTTCCAAGCAAGCATTAAGGGAGGGCTTTAATTCCATGGTCCTTGTGGTTTACAGACAAGGGATTGCCTTTCTTGTCTTGTTTCCTGCATCCCTCCTACTCAATAGGTCTATAATATATATATATATATATATATATATATATATAAATATTATGTATATATCTCTTTTTCTTTGATCATCTCTCTCTTTGTGTCTATTGTTTTGAAACTAAGTTCATGTTTGTTTGCAGAGGAAAGATAAATCACTTGGCTTTGGGAGTGAAAGGCTTCTCATTGGTGTTTATCACTGCTCTTTTTGGGTATGTTTCTTTATCATTAGCTCTTTCTAATGTTGCATTATAAGTTTTTATCTGGAGAGTGGGTGATTTCTGGTTTAAGTTTCAACAGTTTGTAACTTTGTATGAATTGTTTTTGCTTTGATTGATTTCAGTACAACAGTTAGCCAGAACTGCTATTTCCATGGTTTAAATCTGTCATCTTCTTCAATGACAACAGCCATGCTCAATCTTATCCCTGGTGTGACTTTTATCATCTCACTACTCCTTGGGTAATTATCTTTTCTTATTCATTTTACCATCATTTGATCAATAAGGCTTAAATGCATTTTTAGTTCCTATATTTGACTGTGTTGTTCATTTGCTTTTTTTCAAGAAAAGCATGCTTATGATTTATTTACTCATTGTATGCATGAGTCTGGAGTCCTGTTGTATATAATTCTCTGTTCTTAATGATGTAAACATGATCAGATTTGAGAAATTGAAGCTGAAGAGCTTAAGGAGCATGGCGAAGATTTTCGGGACTCTGATATGTATAGCAGGAGCAATGTGCATGGCTTTGTACAAAGGCTATCCAATTCTCCAATCATCAAAACAAAACTTTATGTTAGGCTGCATCTTTCTCTTCGGAACAGATATTTGTTGGTCTCTTTGGCTAATTTTACAGGTAATAATTAAACTTATTAATCTTCAAATTCAATCTTAAGGACAGACAACACTCATTAATCAATCCATTCTTTCTTTCTTTCTTTCAGGTTATAATCTGTAAGCATTATCTTGATCCATTATCACTCTCAGTTTGGATAAGTTTCCTTGCAACCATCCTATCATCCATCTTCACATTGTTCATGGATAGAAATTTGAATATTTGGAAAATCAGAACACGAACTCAACTCATTGCTTGTTTATTTGCTGTAAGTACTCAAATTTTTTACAGCAGAATAAGAAGCGCAAAAGATTTTTCTTTTTTTCTTTTTTTTGTTGAGAATTGAAGATTTTATTGATTGAATTGTGCATAATTCAGGGAATTTTTGGATCTGCTACTACATTTTATCTGCAAGCATGGACAATTGAGAGAAGAGGTCCTCTTTTTTCTGCACTGTTTAATCCTCTTGCCACTGTCATTGCTACCACCTTCACCTTCTTGATACTTCGCGAAAATCTTTACGTCGGAAGGTAATTATATTACACTAGTTCGATCTCTAGTTCACATCAATACTTATTTATTTAAAGTGGTTTTTAGAAACATGGATTTACAGTTTGAATTGCTGATCTGATATTGCATTTGCAGTTTGGTTGGTGCTATTATTGTGATTGTTGGTTTATACATAGTTCTGTGGGGAAAAGCTGAGGATTATGGAACAAAAACAAAGCTTGATCAAAAGGATGATTCAACAGAACAAGTTCATGTTCCAAATGATTTGCATGAGCCTTTAATGTCTGGTACTAGAGCAGTGGATGTTTGAAGTAAACAGTTTATGTTAAAATCTTTTTCGTATTAATAACTGTTTCTGTTTTTTTTTTTTTTTCTACTGCTACTTATGATGTATTGAATATTATCTGTTCCAGGCTTTTCAATCATTGAACTATCTTTAATATAAAAATGCTCATACTTCCAAAATGTGAGACTTGATTTTTCTACAAACTTTAAAATTTTATGGAGAGAGAAAGAAAACATCTATGTTCACATGCTAACATTGATGTCCCACTCTTTCTCGTTTTCAGCACGTTCGTATTATTGAACTGTATAGATCAACTTTATTATTTTGTTTTTTTAATGAATATAGACAAAAACATCAGGTTCATCCTTCAGTCCACACACACACACCGTCAACCGAAGATGAGAGGTTTGAACCCACACCATTATCCATTATCATTATTGTTTTTAATGAGTTTTGAACTCAAATGTTTTTGAATGTTTTGCACTTAGTTTTTATAATAAAACTAAATACCACTGATCTCTATGTCATGATTATAAAACAGAGAGATTGGAATTATAACAAGAAATTGAGTGACATTAACAGCTCATAAATACAAGAAAAGGGGGCATCTCCATCATTTAGCAGAGTGGTGGATGATCAAAGCTTTGATGGTAGAGAATTCAATCATCTACTGCAATGATAGACTGATGCAATAACAACAGCAAAGCTTTAATTAAGTTCACCATTTTCTCCACTCATCTCTAGCAAACACCACTTGTTTGGTTAAAAAGAAGACATCTTGAGCTGATGCAAGGTTATAACTTGCTAGTTTCTTTTCTTTTCTTTTCCCTTTCTTTGTACTTCATTTGTTTCAAATGAAGCACTTTTACTCGGAATTAAAAATTTTCCTTTGGAATAAAGGGTGACTAGTGACTACCATCTCTCATCAGTATAAAAGTTAGCAATTAAGAATTTAAAACATGAGTGGCAAGTGACTTCATTCTCAATCCGAATCCTCCCTTGATCCCTATCAAACTATATAAAACATCAAAATCTTGACAAATAAAAAGAATGATTTTTCCCCAGCTACAAACAAATTTTCCAAATCTTCCCAGATTAATCGTCTCAAAAGCAAGTCTTATCGGAAAAAAATTTACAAATTAAAAAAATAAAATAAATAATAAAAATTAAAAGAACAATTTTTCCATTAGTTAAATGTAGCAGGAGAACGCAAAAAGATGGCATTCTGAGATGATACATCATCAGTCATAATCACTTTGCTATTGATAAACCTGATTATATCTTGTTAGTGTTTTAATTTTTCTTTATTTATACTCCCTCAATGCTTATTTACATGACCACAATAACATAATCTCTTACACCAAATAATTTAATTAATTTTAAAATAAAAAAACAGTCATTTAACATTATAGTGTTAATTTCGAGAAAAAATATTTCTAATTTTCTTTTGCAATCACGCACGAAAATATAAAACCAAAATCCCTTATGTATACCAAAGCCATTTGATTCAATTAGTTAGAGAGAGTATCTCATGTGACGGGTACATGCGCTCAAGGTAAAATAACTCACGCGCGCGCACCCCCTGACAGACGCGTTTGAAGCTAATAACTCACGCGTGATAAATATACTAAAACAAAGTGGTTTTGAGGTAATTATATTCGGCTACTTCTCTATATCACAACAACAATACTCATTGAAAGTGGTTTTGAGGAAGATGGATTTATAGTTGAATTTTGGATGTGGTAATGAATTTGCAGTTTGATTGGTGCTATTGTTGTGATTGTTGGATATATAGTACACAGTTGTGGGCAAAAGGTGCACATTATTGAACAAAAACAAAGCCTGATCAAAAGGATAGAACAAGTTGATGTTCCAAATGATTTGCATCAGCCTTTAGTGCCTAATACTAGAGCAGTGGATGTTTAAACGTTAAAGTAAACTATTTATGGTAAAATCGTTTTCATATTTATAGTTAATGTAAGGCTCATGCTATTTGTGTGTTTTTACGTTATGTTTTTCTTTTCTTTTTTTTCTTTTTTTTTTTTACTGCTAAGTATGATCCATTGAATATTTTTTTGTTTCAAGCTTTCAATCATTGAACTCTCTTTGATATAAATGCTCATGCTTTGCTAGAAAAACAAAATGTCAAACTTGAATTTTTGACAGCTTTAATTTTATAGAGAAGAAGAAGAAGAAGAAAAAAAAAAAAAACATTGATGCGCACATGCTAACATGGATGTCCCACCTTCTGCTTCCCAGCCATGTTGGTAGTATTGAACTTCATAAATCAACTAGTTATGATTAAAAACAGAGAGATGAGATTCAGAATCAGAAATTTAGACAGATTAACAGCCCATGAATACAAGAAAGGGGCTCATCCTTGCAACTGGATTCTAAGCTTTGATGGCAGAGAATTCAATCAGCTACTGCAACAACATCAAAGCTTGTGTTTTTATTTTTATTTTTATTTTTGAAATTGTACTCGCTCAGTTCCTATTTACATAACCACAATAACAGGATCTCTTAGACCAAGAAATTTAATTGATTTCAAAATTCAATAAAATATTAATTTATTTAAGTTACTAAAGTTACCTCTAATGCTGCAACCCTTGCATTTAATTTTTTATAATTCCACCGGAGAAAAAGACAATCTTGGAAAAAACCTTCATAAATGCTCTTTTGATGAAAAAAAAAAAAGTCAAAAACACAAATTAAAAAGAAGAAAAGATTCACTAAAAAAAACCTTCATTTTATAGAAAAAAAATATGAAAGTAGAAAAAATACTACTTTCTTGAAATAAAAAAAAAGTAATGTTACTTCCGATACTTACTGTACTTATTATTTATTTGCCAAAAAATAAAAAAGAGGTTCATGAGTTGTGAGTGAAACTTTTAATAATTCAAGTAATGAGAATCATTATTCCCATCCATATTAATCATTGTTTGGAGTGAAGTAATGAGAATTCCATTGCTTTGATGGGATGACCCAACCATCTCATTAAAATAATTCCCACTAGCCCAAAAAATGGAGCGATCGGGGATGATGAAGAGAGAATGGACGTATAACAACACACCACTCTCTTCACATATATTTATTATTAAAAATTAATATATTTAAAAATTAGTCAACTAATATATTTAATTAAAATAAATATGATATTAAAATTATTTTATAATGAATTTTTTTTTTATTTTAAACATTTTGAATTTCACAAATAAATTAGTTAGTGGGGTTAAAACGAAATATTTAATTATAATAAACTAAAGAAATTAATTATATTTTAAATATCTAATATTAAATAATATTAAATATAATCCATTATCTTATACAACATCATCCCTTGGAGCGAGATAATGACAGCCCTATAAAAAAAAAAAAAAAAAAAACAAAACAAAACAAAACAAAAAACATAACCTCTCATCAGGTACTTTTGCTAACTGGAAAAACCAATCTTGAAATAAACTTCCATAAGCGTCCAAATTTCTACCATTTGACCAATTAATAGGGGACCCATCCAAACACATACATCATTGATCAAAGAAAATTTCCTTTTCTTGCTCTTCTTCTCTGCATCTGAGCAAGTCTGGGTAGAGATGAGGCTGTGTTGGAATGATGGGGGAAAAGCAATCTTGGCAATGGTGGTGGTCCAATCCATCTATGCAGCAATAAATATCTTTTCCAAGCAAGCATTTACAGAGGGCTTCAATGTCATGGTCTTTGTGGTTTACAAACAAGGCTTGGCCTTTCTTGTCTTGTTTCCTGCAGCCATCCTTCTCAATAGGTCTATAATATATTTCTTTCTTTCCTTTTTTTTATCATCTCTCTTTCTCTCTCTCTCTTTCTATTGTTTTGAAGGTTCATGCTGTTTGCAGAGGAAAGATAAATCACTTAGCTTTGGGAGTGAAGGGTTTCTCATGGGTGTTTCTTACTGCTGTGTTTTGGTATGTTTCTTTATCATCATCACTTTGTGATGGTGAATTTGCTTTTATATAGAGAGTGAGTGATATCTGTTTTTTTTTTTTTTTCAGTTTAAAATGCTTTGTATCAACTGTTTGCTTTGATTGATTTCAGTACAACAGTTGCCCAGTACTGCCATTACCAAGGTTTAAACTTAACATCTTCTTCAATGGCAACAGCCATGCTCAATCTCACCCCTGGTGTCACTTTTCTCATCTCACTATTCCTTGGGTAATTTATCTTTTTTTCTTCATTTTAACATCATTTGATCAATAAGGCTTATAAGCATTTTTAGTCCCTATATTTGACTGTATTGTTCATTTGGTTATTTTTTTCCATAAAAGCATGCATGCTTATGATTTATTTACACATTGTATGTATGAGTCTGGAGTCCTGTTGTATATAATTCTCTGTTCTTGATGATGTAAACATGACCAGATTCGAGAAATTGAACCCGAAGAGCTTAAGGAGCATGGCGAAGATTTCCGGGACTCTGATATGTATAGCAGGAGCAATGTGCATGGCTTTGTACAAGGGCTCTCCAATTCTCAAATCATCGAACCAAAATTTTATGTTAGGATGCATCTTTCTCTTCGCAACCGTTATCGGTTTCTCCTTTTATCTCATTTTACAGGTAATAATAAAACCCGCTAATCTTCGAATTCGATCTTTAGAACAACAACAACAATCAATCAATTAATCAATCCTTTCTTTCAGGTTATAATCTGCAAGCATTATCTTGATCCATTATCACTATCAGTTTGGCTGAGTTTCCTCGCGGCCATATCCTCAGTCATCCTCACATTGTTCATAGATCGAAATTTGAATATTTGGAAAATCAGAACGGAAACTCAACTCATCGCTTGTTTATTTGGAGTTAAGTATTCAGATTTACTGCAGAATAAGAAACAAAAAAGGAAATGGATTCATTTTTTTTTTTTAAATTGAAATTTTTACTGATTGAATTGCACATAATGCAGGGAATTATTGAAACTGCTGTTGTATATTATCTGCAAGCATGGACAATTTCAACAAGAGGCCCTCTTTTTCCTGCAGTCTTTAATCCTCTTTCCACTGTCATTACCACCACCTTCACCTTCTTGGTACTTTGCGAAAATCTTTACGTTGGAAGGTAATTACATTAGGCTACTTCTCAATCTATATCACACCAATAATAATGTTTTTTAAAGTGGTTTTGAGGAAAATGGATTAATGGTTGAATGCTGAATGTTGATGTGATATTGAATTTGCAGTTTGGTTGGTGCTATTGTTGTGATTGTTGGATTGTACATGGTTCTGTGGGGAAAAGCTGCAGATTATGAAACAAAAACAAAGGTTGATCAAAGAGATGACTCAATAGAACAAATTTATGCTCAAAGTGATTTGCATGAGCCTTTAGTGTCTGATACTGGGGGAGTGTGATGTTTCAAGTAAATTATTTATGGTAGAATCTTTATTGTATTTATAGTTAATGTAAGGTTACTGCTAATTTTTGTTAAGTACTTTTGCAGCTAATTGTAATGTATTGAATATTATTTGGTTCAAGCTTTTCAATCATTGAGCTCTTCTTTACTTTTTACAGTGTTCATACTTTAAAGAAAAATACAAAATGTGAAACTTGATTTTCTATAAACTTTAATTTTATAGAGAAAAAAAAACACACGCAACTATTTACACTTTCTGATATGGTTGTCCCACATTCTTTGTTTAGCGAATTCTAAGCAATGATTGATCAACTGGTTATAAATAAAAATTGAGTGACATTTAATTTCTCATAGAAAAGGACAACAAAGTGATGGATATGAAGATAATTAAGGACCTTATTTTCTCTTTTTTTTTTTTTTTTTCTTTTGTCATATTCTTATATTTGAAACCATTAATAAATGGACCACTTAAAGAATAATTGAATGATTACAAAATTATCAAGAGCAAGAATTCAATTTTTAGATGTTTGAAAAAAAAAACATAATTTATTTGTCGTTATTCATGTTTAATAAGTAACTTGTAGTGAATAAATCATGAATTTATAAAAAAAAAAGTATAAGATCCACTAGTGCATAAATTTAACTTTGTTTAATGAAATAATTAAACTACAAATAACTATTTTTCACATTAATTATATATAAATTTAATTTTAAAACAAAAAAAAATTTATTGAGAGTCATCAAACGAACCAGATGTCCCAAAATAACCCATAATTAAGTCTGTCTACTTAGATTTTGTGTCGATTAACATTTATCCCGATTCTTTTTACTTCAATCTCTACATAAATTTAATAATATATTACAATATATTATAATGTGACATGCTTGATTTATAAATTAGATTTCAAAATAAGTTGATCATTAAAAGAGAACAAAAAAAAAAAGGTTTAAATATCTAAATGGTCCCTCTATTATTCGAAACCCGCCCTTTGAGTCCCTCAATTATTATATCAGCCTTTTCAATCCCTCTATTTTAAAAATCTGGCAATCCTAGTCCACTTTGTAACGGCCGTCTCTTTTGCCGTGACGTGGATTTTTTATATATTAAAAAATGATTAAAAAATAAAAAACAAAAAAAAAATAGGTTTAAATATCTAAATGGTCCCTCTATTATTCGAAACCGCCCTTTGAGTCCCTCAATTATCATTTCAGCCTTTTCAATCCCTCTATTTTAAAAATCTGGCAATCCGAATCCAAGAGTGAATCATACTAACATATTAATCTAACAATTTGTAAAGCAAGACCATACGATTGACAAAGCTATCTTAATCCTGCTCACATTAGGTTTTCAAGTCTTCATTAGTATTTACCTGTTTTATTTATTTCTTACTTACAAGTTAATTGAGTGTATCTAATGAGAACTTCACTATCTATGCAGGAAACTAGTAGTAACATTGGTTCAAATGGCCAACAAACTGAAGGAGGCTGGAAGTCAAAGGAAAAAAAAAGGCATTTGCTATATCAAAGGGAAAAAAAAGAAAACTGCTGCTACTCAAGATTCAAATATTATATTGGGAGTAAACAATGTTCATCAGAATACTATGCTATTGTAATGAATTAATTAATTATAAATACTTGATGATTTTGGTCAACTGTGTGTCTGTGTGGCAGGGAGAACATGAAGGGAGAAAGGTAAATGAAAGAGAAGCAACAATTGATGTAACAGAGCAGACAAAACAGAGAGTTGTTGCTAGTAGGAAAGCTCCAATCACTATATTCAGAGTAAGAAATCTATTGAATTTTTATTTCTCAAGAGTTGATGACTTGATCAAAGGATTAATTTTGTTTGTGAGAGTTTAGAGTAATGAGATATTTTTATGAATGGCATAGGGTAGACACACTGGATGACTTATCATTGGGAGGGAGGTGCCACATGCTTCATCAATTATTACTGCTAGTGAATTAATTGTATTGTCTTTGAACTTGGCTTATTGTTAAGCTTTTAGATAGTAACATATAATTTGTGATGCTTATTACTCTCAGGCTCAAAGGAAACACAAGACTTGCTGTAAAGAAAACAGGAATTGAATCAAGTCAGCAAACCTCAATCACAAATGAATCACCAGACTTCTCAACTCAACAGAGTATGACAAATCAGACAACTGCAGGAAATGATTGATTCTGAAAGAAGGAAGCATAGGGCTTACTTTTGGTCTTTTTGTTTTTTCTTTTTTTTGTGTGTGTGTTTGCACGATGTTTTTTTTTTGTTTTTGTATGTATGATAATGATGGCTTAGAATATTAGATATTATGCCAATGTAAGCAGGATTAAGATGGCTTTGTCAATCGTATGGTCTTGCTTTACAAATTGTTAGATTAATATGTTAGTATGATTCACTCTTGGATTCGGATTGCCAGATTTTTAAAATAGAGGGATTGAAAAGGCTGAAATGATAATTGAGGGACTCAAAGGGCGGGTTTCGAATAATAGAGGGATCATTTAGATATTTAAACCTATTTTTTTTTGTTTTTTATTTTTTAATCATTTTTTAATATATAAAAAATCCACGTCAGCAACTTCTCACGGCAAAAGAGACGGCCGTTACAAAGTGGACTAGGATTGCCAGATTTTTAAAATAGAGGGATTGAAAAGGCTGAAATAATAATTGAGGGACTCCAAGGGCGGATTTCGAATAATAGAGGGACCATTTAGATATTTAAACCAAAAAAAAAAAAAAGAGCAAGCCATTCTTAGACCTGAAGATTTATTATCACACATGTCTATCTACATGAGGATAGTAGGTAAGTTCAGCTCACTTTCCAGGTCTCAAAAAGTAAATAAATAGAGTTTAAATAAGTAAAATAGACATGAAACAAGAATAAAGATCCACCAAATAAATGAATAGAACTATCTTAGTGTGGAAGCACAAAGTTAATATTATTTGACAACTTGTATAGCTAGAGGATGATATTGATATGACGATTAAAATGACTCGGCATTGGATAATGCGACAAAAATAGATTTGATGATGTGGTAAGATTTTTTTTGGGTAAAAAGACATTTAAAGTGACTATTTGAGGAGCAATAGAGAACTAAATTTTTAAATATTTGGAGGTAGTAACTCACATATGTATATTCTTTGGTAGATATATATGAAACGAATAACTTATATGTAATAGAGATTTTTTTTTTCTTTAAAAAAACAAAAGCAAAACATGTATATCCACATAACATACTCATAATTAATTCTCCTCTTTCTCTTCTAAAATTATAGAAGTGCTTGGTGGAGAATTGGGCCTACTTAACTTTGTCCATGTCCTTTTAAATTCAAATTGATGACAAAAATAAACATCAGAATCAATTGATAATGACAAAAATATTACCAAAAAAAAAAAACCAACTTGGAGAAACAATGGAATATCTGTCCGGAAGGAAACAAATTAACAATCGCATGTTTAATTTGGTGTTATCTTATATATTTTGTCAGTTTGCACTTTATTCTATATTTACATAAAGCTTGGTTCATCACTTTTTATAAAAAAAATAAAAAAAATAAAGCGTAAGTTTTCTAAATTTCTTTGATAACATGAATTCCATTTTGACTTTATAATTAAATAATTCATCAATGATATTGTAATCTCTAAATATTCGGTGAAACGCATTCGAAGTAATAACTTATGTGTGTACATCCATACTTTCAAAATAAATAACTTACGTATGATATAAATACTAATAAATGCTTATCATCTCTGTCAAAAATAAAATACAGATAGTATGAAAATAAACTAGTAACAAAAACCCGGCGAATAAAGACAATTACCAATCCAAATAACTAAAACAGGAAAAGAAACAACAAAAGGGGGAACCGGAACTAATTTATTTATGATCACAACAGTACTAATTAAAATCAACAAGTACAAAAGTGATTGACCCAGTGATGAAATCTACAGTGCCAGTGAGTGACATACAGGATGAAAAACTTCTCTCTTTCTGTCTTTTTATAAAGTAAACCTTCTCAGTCATAAAGACAAAACACATTTGCAAGCAATGATGGGCCAAGATTGATGGTTTGAAAGAAATATATAGTTGCAGTTGCAGTGGTGGTGGTGCAAAGTTTATCTGCAACCGTGGCCATCTTTGCCAAAGAAGTATTCACAGAGGGATGAGTGGTGGTGGTGGTGGTGGTGGTGGTGGTTTGCAAAGAATACTACACACCATCAATTAACTTCTTAAAACTTGGAGAAAATTATTACATCAACATCAACAATATTTATTTAAGGTGGATTTCTAGTTGAATTTTGATGTGATACTGAATTTGTGGGTTTGGTTCACATATGCTATTGTTTGGTGAAAATCTGAGGATTATATGGAACAAAGGGATTGGTTGATCAAAGGAATGATTCAGTAGAATGAGTGCGATGTTTGAAGTGTAGTATTTTTTTTTTTGCATTTTATTTTTGGACCAAAAAATTTCAATTAGAATAATAAAAAGATTTTAAAAAACATACTTAAAAGCTAAAGTTGTATGGATGCATAGACTACGTCTAGAATTACATGGATCCATCACACTCAGACCAAAGCTCCGAGCTTTTCAATCATTGAGCTCTTTAATTATCAAAGTGCCCACACTTTGAGGGACACAAAATATGAGATTCGATTTTGCACAAACTTTAAATGGTCAAAAAGACACACACATTTATGTTCATAAGCTAATAGCACTCTTTTGCTACTTTTCAGCAATGCTTATCATTATTCATGTTCAAAGAGTACATTAGCTGTTAAATTTTTTATTTTATAAAAATAAATAAATTAATCATATATTTATTTTAAAACAAAAATAGTCACAAAACAAAATGTTAGTACCAGACACAAAACAACAAAAGTGGTAACTCCTCAACATCCACCAATGATGAATATAGCGGTTATATAAGTAGACGAAAAACTAATTAATGAATGTTGAGACGTAGGAAATAATCAATGATGATTATCATCCATTGTAGGTTGTCAAGCCTATTCTGATAAGATTCTTTAATGAGAAATGCTTGATCAATCTATTGATAAGATTCCAAAATATTTAGATTTATCGCACATGCTGATTCACAAAAAGAGAGTGCAATTTACCTCACTTACTATGTCTCAGTAAGTAAATCAATTGAGTTTAAATAAGCAAATCAAATATGAGCCTTAAACAAATGCATGACAAATAAATAAATAGAATTTATATAAATTTGGATTAATTCAATTAAGATTTTATTGTCATATTTTTATTTTATTTTATTATATCTGTCACTTTCAGAACAATTTTTTTTTTTATGATTTTAGTTTATGTTAAATATTTTTAATATTCTATTTATATTAACATATAAAAGTTTCTTTCCAAGTCACAAAACCTTAGCCACCTTAATTTCTCACAGAATTGATAATTTGTTTAAATTTCTTTTGTGTTAAAAAGTTTTGAATCAATGATCCAGATTTGTAGAAAGAGATTAAAAAGCTTTTTGGAAAGTCAAACACAACCGCTGATACAAGAAGAGTTGGTATTTCAATGTTCTTTCTTTTATATATATATATATATATATATATATATATATATATATATATATTTTTTTTTTTACAAGTTCCCAATTTTTTATAACTAGTTTTTTAAATTTATGACGTTTTATTTGAGAACAAAATGTAATAAAAGATGTTTATTTTCTACGCATTCTTCTCATTGCTTGGTGGAGAATCAAGTTTAACTTTATATCATTTTCTTGAGTGTAACTCGATCATAAAATAAACACAAGAATCTGTAGATATTGACTAGAACATTAAAAACAACAAAGGGAGGCTTTGAAAAACAGTGGTGCATGTACTCTAATTTTTCCTCATGATATATATGAGTTTTATATTAATTTTGTATTTTTTTTTTTATAAAATATGAACAAGTCATATATGAAAACGGTGTAAATAAGTAAAATTAACATTTTATACACTTGTGCTTTCATCCTGATGTTAATTAAGGTTCGAAACTATCACTTAAACAAAATGTAAGCACTTTATATTGAAACTCAATGTCAATAAATCAAAGGATCGATGACTTTAATTTTATATTTAAATATAAAATAAGTTTATTTTTATTAAAAGTATATATTTTATACAAATGGAATCACAACAAGACTAATTTAGATGTGATTTTTACAAAAGTAATGAGGACAAAAGTGGTTAAGGTTGGTCCAATGATGCACATCAGATATATATTGACAGAAAGTGTTTATTAGTATGACATGCCTTGTTTGAGAATAATGACTTGTCATACCATAAATTTTTTTTTTTTTTTTTTGATACTATAATGGACCAAATTAAATCTCAGCACAATTATAAAAGAAACTCCTTTTAATCCTTTTAGCTCCTCCTTATATATAGTTTATCAAATACATATGTATAATATATATGAAGACCTTATTTCTTCTCTCTTCTACATAAACCTTGGGAAGGAACAAAAAACAAACACATTTACATGCAAGCAATGAAGGAGGGAAGAGTTGATGGTTTGAAAGAAATGGTTGCAATGGGGATAGTGCAAAGTATATATGCATGCATGGCCATCTTTGCCAAAGAAGCATTCACAGAGGGCATGAGCATCATAGTCTTCATTGTTTACAGACAAGCCATAGCTTCACTTCTCTTGATACCTACATCAATCATACTCAACAGGTCTCTTTTGATTTCTCTTTGGATGAGAAAATAAAATATCATTTATCTTTTCTTTTTATTTTTTATTTTTTATTTTTTTTGTAAAATTATGGTAGTTTGGTATTCATGCTGCATGCAGGAGGAATATTGATCACTTGGCTTTGGAGTTGAAAGGATTTCTTTTGGTGTTTCTGACTTCTATTGTTGGGTATATGATTTTTTTTTTCTTTCTCTTTTGATAGTTAATTAATTAAATAAATTTGTTGTGATTCATTTTTATCTCATTCCAGTGCCACCATAAACCAGTACTTGTACTACAATGGTTTGGATTTATTATCATCTTCTCTGGCTGGTGCAATGGCCAATACACTCCCAGCTGCAACTTTTCTCATGGCTCTTGTTTTTGGGTGAACTCTTCAAAACATAGAATTTGACACTGTTTATCTACTCATATTGCTTTTTTTTTCTTTTGATGTATTATTTTTAATAAAACATGAGCAGAGTTGAGAAACTAAAACCAAAAAGTTTGAGAACTTTTGCCAAGATCTTTGGAACTGTAATCTGTGTAGCAGGAGCTGTTTGCATGGCTTTGTACAGGGGTTCCAAGATTCATAGTATTAAATTATTAGAAGAAAACTGGATCAAGGGGTTCTTATTTCTCACTGGAAGCATTTGTTGTTGGTCTCTTTGGTTAATTCTGCAGGTGAATTCAAGTTACTGATTAACTGATTCAATATTGTTCTTAGTTTTTTTTTTTTTTTTTTTATAGGATTGTTATCTACTGACTGAACCATCAGCTGATCATCAATTTGGTTTTGCTTTTCAGGTACCAATTTGTAAGCATTATCTTGATCCGTTATCACTAGCAACCTGGATGTCTTTCTTATCAACCATGCAATCATTTATCCTGGCACTAATCATAGAAACAAATCCAAATGCTTGGAAGATCAAATCTGCTTTTCAACTTGTGTCTTGCTTATTTGTGGTAAATTTCATCAAAATCTTAATTATAAAGACTACAAAATAATTTGCATTTTATATAACACATACATATATTGACAATAATATGCAGGGAATATTTGGATCTGGCGTGACATTTTATCTTCAATCTTGGGTAATTGCATCTAGAGGACCTGTTTTTTCTGCAATGTTTGCACCACTCAGCCTAGTGATCACTACAATCTTTGGTCCATTGCTTCTTCATGAAAATCTCTATGTTGGAAGGTGTGTTCTAGCAAAATGATTAACACCTGAATTATGTAAAGCACTAGTATCACCATCTCAAGACAATAATTTGATTGATGTTATGTTGATACAAATATATTCTTTACAATTTTCAGCTTGGTTGGTGCTGCTGCTGTCATAGGTGGATTGTACATGGTTCTGTGGGGAAAAGCAGAGGATTATGAAATCAAAGCTTGTAAGTTGGATCAAAAAGATGATTCAACGGAAGAAGATGGTACCCAAAGTGGTTTGCATGATTCTCTGCTGGTTGGAAGAGACCATGATATTGAAGGACATTTGCAGAATAATTAAGCCACTGTCATCATTTGAGAATAAATTGAATTGTTTATTGATCAAATTGAATATAATTCAGAGAAAATTTGGATCATTTGTTACATATTATCTGTAAATAATAAATAATTCCAAAACAGGTCCTCTTTTTTTCTGCACTCCTTAAACCCTCTTGCCGTTGTCAATCCTAACAAGTTGCATGCATGGTAATTTTATAAAAATAGAAAACACAACACACACACATCCTAACAAGGATGTTCCAACTCCTTTTGAGCTTCTATCTAAGCATCTATATATATATAATGAAATGACAGCATTTTTAGGGTTTCTTAACGCAACCAAAAAAATGGTTAACATATTATTGCCTTGCTAACAGTATGAAATCAAGCTTTCACATGAAAGGAGAAAAAGGCAACCCACCCATCCATTGTTTTCTTATTGGGGCATTTGCCTAAAAGCATAACGTCCAGATGCTCAGAAAATCTTAATTCAAAAGAAATTTGAAAAACAAACACAAAGACTAAGTTCGAATGGCAGCATATTGAGTCTTTATTATAAACAGAGCGCATTTAGCTTGGAGCGTTTGATTCCTCTATCGATTAGAGAGGGCCTGGGAAATTTCCGTTCTCCCTTTGTTCATTCCACTTGTCAACCTGGCTCAATAAGACAAGAATAATTAGTCAAATGGGATGTGCATAGAACCAAAAAAGGAAAAAAAGAAATCTTACAGTACCAGTAGTTTCATTGGCAAACTCATCTCTTGAGCTTTTTATTAGTATGGGATGCAGATCACTTAATAATGCAGATAAAATTGATAAACTAATGTAAATAACAGTCAAGATTAATCACATGATGAAGTAGACACCTTTATAAATTACTCATAAAAGTTCTAATGCTTGGGCGTCATGTCATGGAAGACTGACACATCAGGACCTAATTGAATGAGTGCTGGATCTCGCAAATTACAAGACCACTGTACTTGCATACTCAAAGTGAAGTTCCAAATCAAACATAAATATATCCAGTATCCAGAAGGCCAAGTTAGTCTCTATTCTAAAAGGTTTTCTATGCAGATGAAGCAGTTAAGAAAGCCAAGAATTTCAAGCAATAATAGAACCAATCAATAAACTAACGCATTTAAGGTAGAATAAATATATACATGAGAATGTGATTCAGTACTGCAGGCTGAAGATATATGAACCAGATTGGCTAGAAAACCACCAGGTAGATTCAAGCTATAATTGGACTTAAATAAACGGCATGATACCCACCCATTCGCCTGGGCAAAGAGATCGGTAGTATTTAGCAAACTTTTCACATTCTCCAGAATCATCACCTTTAGCATTCACACATCTGCACAAGTGGTTTAACAGATGGCAATTTAAGCAAGCATGTGTAAATGTTGCTTCAGAAATGAACCATAATCATAAATTTAAAATGACAAACAAACCCATACTTATGGTACTCGATATAACGAGTAAAACAATGCCTTGTTTGATTAGTTGTAGGAAAGCGAAAATCAGCAGGCGCTGTTTTTAACTCAATCTGTTGATCACACAGACAATAAAAGTAAGCTTTTTACAGGCATTCATTCTAACGCAAAGAAAAAAAAATCAAGCGTTCAGTTATAGATAATGGAATTCAGAAAAGCCAAAAAAATCAACAATTATAACACGGATTCTAACATGAGAAATTCTTGGAGCATTAATAGAGCCATATAAAGCAGAAACTTGATTAAGGTTGTCAATATAAAGACCACCATGCGGAGGCCTAGACAATTGGTTCTATAAAAATTCAAGGACACCATTCCCTACAAGAAAAAAACATTAGAAAAGAAAAAAGACAATAGAAAACAGAATACAAGATTCATGGTACCAAAAAACCTGTGCTACAAAAATCAGTATATCCTCGTTCGTGATCATAAATTTGTCAAATATGCGGAGCTAAATGTTGATTACATTAGAATCATATAAAAAAATAATTCTTGTACTTCGAAAAAAATAGTTTGTGAGTTCAAAATAAACAAAAACACAACAAGAAATAAAGAAATGACAAACACCACTGACTGTGAAAGTATGAGTACAGGTCTACAATTAACATTCAACAATAAAATATCAACAACGAGCAGATTCCTCTCAAACCCTAAATGATCAAAATTATCACAGTGCCCTAGAATCACAAATGAACAGAGGCCAATCAAACAAACGCACAGAAGAGCATCAAACCAGCATAATCTACAACAAAATTAACCAAATAATAAACAAAGAACACAAAGCCTTCCAGTGGATTACAGGAAACTACACTTCAAATCAAGAACTTTTGTGCAAAATGACCGAAACTTTAACAACAATCACATGAATCCCCAACTTTTAAAACAGAGAAAAGAAAATTAGGGTCCGAGAGAGACTACCTCGGCCATTAGAGATCGCGAACGATGCAAGATGAACGCCAAAGAGATGGTCCTCTCTCTCTCTCTCTCTCTCTCTCATATCATCTCGTAGATCGTGCTTTGAGATTCGTGCTCCACTCCAAAATATCATGGGTTCCCAATGGTGATAGGCCTACACCAGGCCCATGGGCTTTGAATGAAAGCCCAGAAACTAGATAGTTCTATAAATACACATATACGTGGGAAAATAAAACTAATATTTATTTATAGATATCTATAAATATTAATTAATATTAATTAAAATTTTAATAGCATGCCAATATATGTGGATCTAGGAAAGGAGACAAACGCTAAGTTAGGAATATCCTTCGTTCCAAGTAGTTGAGATTTTTTAGGACCATAGAGAAGAAGACTACTTCTCCATTTACTCTTCTCCTCCCACCCTTATAACTCACACTACTAACTAAACTACATCACTCTTCACTCTTAACCCCACAAACCCTAACCCTAATTGTCACTCACTCACTCGCACCAATGGGGGACCCAAGTACCACAACCCTGGCTCAAAGCCCTACTCCTCTACTCCCTTCCACCATTAAACCTTCTCATTATTCTTCTCCTCCTCCATATTCAAAGCTCCAAAGAGCTCTTCACCCTGTTTCCATTCTCTCATGCATTCTCTCCCTCCCCCTTATCGCCACCGGCATTTGGCTCCTCTACACTAGAGACTACAGTTGCGAAGATCTCCTTCGAATGCCTCGGCTTCGATTCGGCATCGGCCTCGGTCTTTTGATCTTGTTCTTGCTAAGCAATGCAGTTGTGTCTATAACCACAAGGCGTCTTCTGTTGCCAGGGTTCTTACTTATTGTGGTTTCATTGATTATTATGTTCACTGTGGGGTTGGCACTTGTTGGAAATTATAAGATGGAGAATAGAGGTGTGCCAGCTTCACCATTATGGTTGCAGGACAGGGTTGGGAAAGAAGGTGTCTGGATTAATATCAAGACCTGTATTTTTCAGTCTGATATTTGCAGTGATCTTACTTCTAGGACTGTGCAGCTCAACTCTGTGGAATTCAGCATGAACAAATTTTCACCTATTGAGGTACGTATGTGAAGTTATTAATTACATGAAATATATATCTTCCATGCATGCATGCATGCATTTGGTTAGAGATAAATCTCTAAAGATACATAGGGATCCATGTATTCATTAAATGAAATTTTGTTAAATATATATATGAAAGATAACAATATTGGGAATGTAAGTTGGTGAAGTACGTGAGAGATCTTGCATGCCCGCAACCATGCATTCATTGGCTGACAAATACTACCATGCATGCAAACGCACTGTTTTATATATATATGTTTGATAAAACATTGAGAATGTAGGATTATTATCATTTAAAAAAAAAAGGTATTGATCCTCTCCATCTCTCTTGATCAAACACTGAGACACATATGCATAAATTAACATGTATGCATTGAATTACCTGAAGTAGTGTTGTTATGATATGTTTACGTAGACATATATTTTTACAAAACCTGCTCTTCTTTTAATTTTAAGCAAATAACTGCATTAATGAACCGAAAAATGTAGTTCTAAACATTGAGTATAAAGCATAGTAGATAATTCTTAATTTTCTTAGTTTTTACATTCATAATTACTTGCTCTTAACCATTGCAAATATCTATTTATTTAACACAATTTCTTCATGAAAAACATATAGTCTGGATGTTGTACACCTCCTGTATTATGTGGAATGGGGTATGTGAATGCAACTTATTGGAAGCCCCCCCAAAAGAAAGGTGTGAACAACAGTAAATCAATATCTGATTCAGAAGCACAAGCTGCACCGCAGGATTGCAACATTTGGAGCAATGAACCCAATGAACTCTGCTACAATTGCCAATCATGCAAATCAGGGTTCTTGAAGACGATTCAGCGACGATGGACTCGTGTCGGAGTTTTTCTCACTGTAATGGCTGTGATCCATTTCGTCGTTCATGTTATTCGGTTTCTTGGTTTAATGTTAGGTCATCACTAATCTTATAAGAGATGCAGGAGTAGTTTTTTTTTTTTTTTTTTTTTTTTGTTATTTATGTTTCATTTTTCTCCCTTTTTTTTTTATTTTTCTTGAGAACTCTTTAGTGATAAAACTTCTAGCTTGCTAGCTAATTTGATTTTAATTATTAGTTTGATATGAGTAAATAATCCCTGTTTAATTATATCATCTTAATTTATCTTACATTTTATGATTCACTGAAGCATACACCAATGAAAATTTTAATTCCATGAGTGATATTGTACATATTGCTTTAATTTCATTTAAAGTTAATTACAACCATATTTCATATGTAGCTACCATTAGATTTTATAATTCAATTGATTAATAAACTAAATGAGAAGTAATCAATTAAATTATTAAATGATACTTCATTCTCCTATTTACTACTCCGGGCTTGTTTACAATTTTTTCAAATTAAAATTATAAATTATAGATATATAACAATAAATCATTTAGATAAATACTCATATTACTTTAGCAAAAATATTGATTGAGAGTTGTTGAATCATGTTCAAGTAGTTACTATTTATATAAATACTACTGCTTATATATATATATATATATATATATATATATATATATATATATATATATATTTCCTATAAAGTTCATCAAGAGTCCTAAATTCCACTGCTTTTTCTACAAATCCACAACTTTATTACAATCACAAATAAAGATTTAATTCACCGAAAAATTAATCATCATAGTCATGCTTAAAAAGCAAATGTCCTACCTGCAACTCTCTTTTTTTTCACTAAAAATGAATAGATTTATAAATATATATGTATGTGTAAAGTGATGATAAATAATAAAGTTGTTAAACTTATGATTAAATGAAATGATAAACATATCCCACTGTGGCATCCTCTTGTTGTACAAACACACTAGAAAAGAATCAAGAGGCATCATTCACCGAGTCTTTCCAGGCAAAAGAGTCCTACTAAGTTCATGAAGGAGTCATAGATTATACCTTTCTTGTCCTTAAGAACAAGCATCTTATCTTTGTTTTCTTATCACTTATATATATATTTATATTTTTATATATTTATAATATATAAAGAAACAATATAAAGAAACATAAAGCTACAAAATCAGGTATCATTGGATTCAATGCTGGCAGTAGGTTGCTTTTGGTTGCAAATTGTGGCAACTTTTAAAAAAAAATAATAATAAACATTTTCATTCTATTTCACTCCAAAGTAGGTCATTGATATTTTCATTAGAGATTTTCACTATCTCCTTGAATCATTGATATTATCATGTAAAAAAGCAAAAATAGAAAGTTGTTAACTTTGCTCCTAAATTATGACACAAAAATCTCTATTTTCTTATATAAAAAGAGAATGAGAAATATTTATTACAAAATTATCTATATTAAATCGATCACACTAACTCTAAATAAAATAGATATCAATTACATTAATATTATTAGCGTATACCAATGACTTATTGATTTATGGGCATCAAATTCTAGTCCTCTAGTTATGGTAGTTATATTTTTACCCAAAAAAATAGATTTGAACCTCAATTCACCACTCTAACATAGTTTATCCCTATTTTATCAAATAGATATATATATATATATATATACATATATTATTCTCATGTGTTTATTAAGTCTAGAAATTTTCAGTCCTAATTTACCGGTTCCTGTTGTTAATACATGCTCCGTATTTCATAACTTTTGCTACCAAAAGTAAAGACAAATGATTGGTATATGGAATATAAAATTTTCAAGAGGTATTTAAGAGAAAGGGGAAGTAGTTATATAGCTTTCATGAATCATGTGATCTCATGGATTCATTGCATTGCTTGGTGGGCACAAACAATGCCATGCTCCATTTAAAGCTTATGTCTCAATTAATAACAGTGAAATGTATACATTAATTGATATCTGTTTTGGTACCACATGCACAAAATTAAACTAATTACCGGATATTAATGATAAAATTACTGAACCTTTAACTTTAAACTTTTTGTACACCAAATTAACTTTCAGTACTCCATCCACATTGGTTTAGTGTCCGTAACTTCCAAAAAATACTTGATAAGTTTAAAACCTAAAATATTTACAGTAAACAAAAAAAAAGCAGCAAGTGAACTAAGCAAATGTAAAATTAGATAACTCAATATATTTTTTTTAATCTAAATCCATTTATGCAGAGTATTTATGTTTGAAAAAATATAAAAATTATTATAAAAACAACTAATAATCCATCATTAATATATATATATACGGTTCTATTTCTCATTTTAGTATTTTTTATTTTTCTTCTACATATTAAAATAGAAAAATAAGAGAAGTATTTATAAATAAAAATTAATTCAATCCGGTAATCTAAAATACATCAGTATCTCATCCACTATACTTATTTTAGGCCCAAAATAAAAATAATAATATGTGGGGACACACATGTTCCCTCTCCCTCTGGTCAAGCAACGCTGTCATGGTCCTCCATGCCAACGGATTGCAAGAACACAGAGAGCCGGCCGATAAAAGCTCCCATGTTGGACTTTGCTATCGTTAATTGATGAACAATTGTCACATTTTGCTTGTCTTCAAACTGGTAATTAATTTCTCAAAACTGTTATCCCGGATGTCTCCAAATAACTTCCGAAATAAATTTCAATTATTTTGAAAGATATACAAAGAAAATAAACACCCTGATAAAGTAAACCATCCCCATCCCCATCCCCATCCCCATCCCCATCACACTCGGAGAAATCCCAACCACTCATCACCTCACCGACACTCTCCTGACCGTTCGATCACACTGACACAGAATCCTCCAAAACGAATTGCTTATCCCGCGGGCCCACCAATCAAACAGTCCAAAAATGTCCATATCATACACCGAATAAAAAAAATGAAAAATGATAATAATGACAAACTATCCCGCGTGGCAACAAAGCCATATCCTGCACCACCACCGCCATCCTTTCCTACAGCTGGCCACGACGTGCGAGACTTGGACCAGATGAACGGATGTCGTACTCTTTAAAGTCACGCGGCCCCATCCTGGCCATTTATTCCCACACACTTCCAGCTGGCATCCTTCTCCTCGGATTCTCCCCACTTTTCCCATTGTATTTACCAAATTGCCATGCGAAACGCGAATTTAAAAATAAAATTCCGGGAAACGCACGAACGGCGTTCATCGTCAAGAAAAAGAATCAGTATTTTTTTCCTCCTCAACAATAAGGGGAAAAACGAGAGCTAAAGAAAAATAACAAAAATAAAACCAGAAAATTAGGAAAAAAAATAAAATTTTACAAGTTTTTGCCGGCGCTGGTCCGGCCATAGCCGTAGTAAGAGAGGTACCACTTGACGAACTTCTTAAGACCTGCCTCGAGATTCGTGCTCGGCTTGTAACCGAGCTCACGCCTCGCGAGGCTGATGTTGGCGTGGGTGAAGGGGACGTCGCCATTGCCGGGCATCTCCACGATGTTCTTCTTCGCCTTCATCTTCAGATGCCGCTCTAGAATGGATACCAGAGTGGGCACGGTCACCGGCGAGGTGTTGCCCAGGTTGTAGATCCGGTACTGAGCCGGCCCACGCTTCTTGCCGCCGCTGCCGGTGCTCTTCTCGGCGGTGTCGAGGGATGCGATGCAACCCTTGACGATGTCGTCGATGAAGGTGAAATCGCGGGCGAGATCCACCCGATCTTTGCCGCGGTAAATGGTGATCGACTTGCCCTGGAGGATATTGCGGGTGAAGGAGAAGTAGGCCATGTCCGGTCGGCCCCAAGGACCATAGACGGTGAAGAAACGGAGGCCGGTAATGGAGAGGCCGTAGATGTGGTTGTAAGTGTGGGTTATTTCCTCTCCGGCCTTTTTCGTGGCGGCGTAGAGGGAGGCGGGGCGATCGGTGGCGTCGGCCTCCGAGAAGGGGACCTTCTCGTTGAGGCCGTAGACGGAGGACGATGACGCCCAGACGATCGCCGGCTGGGGATCCGCCGCCTTGCAGGCCTCCAGAAGCGTGACGAGCCCCGCAATATTGCTGTGCACGTACGAGTTAGGGTTCTCGATCGCGTACCGAACTCCGGCTTGCGCGGCGAGATGCATCACGTGAGAAAAAGGCACGATGTCGAAGAGCTTCGCAAGGAGTCTCGCATCATTGACATCCCCCTCGACGACGAAGATGCCATGAGAGGCAAGCAAGGTCTTGCGGGCTTTCTTCAGGGACGGATCGTAGTAGGAATTGAAGTTATCAAGGCCAAGCACGCCGTCGCCGCGTTTGTGGAGGGCCATGGAGACGTGCGATCCGACAAATCCGGCGGCGCCGGTGACGAGGACGGAGATGCCATTGGAGCGGCGAGGGATGGCCGAAGAGCGGACTTGGCGCTCCCAATGGAGGCCGCCCCAGGATGCGGTGAAGTACTTGGATGAAGTATCGACGAAGGATTGGAAGGAGAGGTAGGAGGCGGTGAGGGCGATGAGGAAAAGCGCCCATAAAAACATGGTGCTCGTCGAGGCGAAGCAGCGGTGGAACTGGCGATTCATGGCGTGCGCTCGCTCGATCTTCACCTTCCCCGGCGTCGATGGGAACAGCTCGTCCTCCAGGTCTCTCATCTTCTTCTCCATTGATATCCTTCTTTGATTCTTTCTTTCTCTTTCTTTTTCCCTTTTTTTCCTCCCTTTTTTTGATCTAAAATAATAAATTTCGCTATAATGTTTTAAAACAAAATTAATAATAATAATAATAATAATAATAATAATAATAATAATAATAAGGAGAGAAAGATGAGGAGAAAAAGAAGCAGATGGAGAGGTCTGCTAAGGAGCAAGGGGAAGGGGATGGGGGGTATATATAAATAGTAGGCAAAGATAGAACGCGTGGGGAGTGGACGGCTGAGATTTGTTTACAGGGCCTGATGGATTTATTTACATTTGGGTCCTTGCTTTATTTGAAAGATCGTGTAAATAATAGCAAGGAGAACAACGCGTATATGCTACAGTCCATAAGAGAACCGCGGATTTACAGTTTGCTCCTTGCTTTAATTTAGGTGGAGTTTTATTGTGAGTGGGGTCCAAGCTGGCCTCGTGCTTTGGAAGGGGAAACGGGTTTTGGAAGCAGTGATTTTTTTTTTGGCCAATTTTTTCTTTCTAGCTAAGTTGACGATCAAAATAAATATGTGTTTTTCCATATATTTATCATGTTTATACAAATAGATTAGTACAGTGCACTTACAGATATAAGGATAAGGATATAGATAGATATATATTTTATAAAGAGTTTATGAGTTATAATATTATAGGGGTATATATGACAGTGTGAAATCTGCATGATTTTGAGAATCAGCCCTCTGAAAATGCTGAAATTAAAAAGTGAAGCTTCACTTTGTAATAAACATGAGAGAAAGGAAGTGGAAGATTTAAAAAAAAAGGAAATAAAATATTTTCAAGGGGCAATAAGTAGAAAAGACTGGCCTGAAGGAGGGGAGGGTGGTTGTTGGGGAAACGCGTAGCGGCGGTGATAGTTTAGCTTTAGAAAGGTCGGTGAGGTGCAGGGGAACGCAATGAAAATAGGGGAATAATTTGGGTTAAGGAGGGGAGTACCGGAAGAACCGGTCGCTTGGTGGGGCGGTGACGTGAAGGCAACCGGGACGGGAGGGTGCCCGTGGAGGGCGGTGGTCACGGTTTCTTCTTTCCGGTTTCTAGGGGCGCATGCCCGGGAGTGGATCAGAATGGGATATACTACCCTTGCCTTTCTATAAACTATCATTATATATATATATTATTCTTAATCATATAATTTTTTTATTTTCTTCAAAATTGGTGCTCACTAATTTAGAGAGGTTGTGATATAGATAGATTAGAGAATGAAAATGAGAAATTCAGAACAATGTTGCTTATATGTTTGTTTCTATGTTCAGGACTCAATCATGTGAAAAGTTGTATAACATTTCTCTTGCCCTGATAAGAGGTTGAGGGGGGGTTCAGTCTTTCACTATAAAAGTCATTTGTCCCTATTTTTTTAATAAATAATTTTAGGATTAAGAAGCTTAATCCTCCGCTTGTTTTCAATGTAAACACTGTGTTTGAGTGGGTCGAGAATAAGGTATACTTAGATTAATAAAATTTCTCTTTTTTTTTTTTTTTTTTTTTTTTTGTTTGTGTTTTACTCTTAATATATAATTATGCTAATTTATATAGGAAAGGGGAATAATTTAATGGGGTAATCAATGACTAGGAGATTTAATTAATCCTCTGCTTATTTTCTGTGATACCATTACCTAAGATGGGATTAGCTTGAAATAAGTAGACTGAGAAAAGTGACAGATTTAGCATGGCCTACTTTGAGTGGAATTTCTTTGTGTGGTAATAATGTGTTGGATTTACCTTGCATTAGAAGGCATCCTTGGTTAATTTTGGAGCTAAATTTTGAGCAGTGGCAAAGTTGCTTTTGATGCTTGAATTTTGTTTTTAACAATTACATGAATTATTAGATTGTCACACAAAAATGTTGAGAATTTATGTATGTTTCTTCACAAAAGTAGCAATAAAGACTATCATTGTTTCATTGTTGTGGAGCATCTTTGAAGATGAAAGAGTGGGCTCCTCAATAAGCTGTTCTTCTTGGAATTTTTTGTTTATGGAATTAATTGCATCAAACGCTCAGTATGGGGTGCATGTCTTGCATAGTGCTCATGGTGGACCTTTCAGAGCGCTTTATTTAGACACTTCACTATCAAAATCCCAAAAAAAAAAAAAAAAAAAAAGAAAATCAAATCTAGTTCTTTCTACATTGCTCTCTTTATCTTTAACTGCAAAATTGTTATTTGTGATTAATTTTTATTTCCCTTGATTCTTGCCTTAATTTAGAGTTTCTTATTGACTAATATGATTGTTGTGCTTTTATTCTACTGGATGAATAGATGAGCATTACCAACTAAGGTGGGGCTAGCACATGCTTAGCTTTGATTATAATTTTTTTAGGGTCCTCCCAGGAAAGTCTTCTTCATGAGGATGGCATTAAATTAAGCATTTGATATCCCGTTTTTAATATGTGGTCTTTGATTAGTTTATTCCTAATCTGAATCGAATTTCTAGGTTTGTGCAATGAACTCCATTTTTATTATTATTATTATTGTTATCATTTTTGGGTTTTAACAAATTATTCGGGTTTCGGACTCTGGGCAGTATTATTATAGTGAATATCTACCATAAAAAAAATACTTTCAATTCGTATAGAATTCTGTTCAACCACACCATGATTTTTGTACAGTTTGATATAAATTTTATTGCTTTGAGTTTTTTTTTTTTTTTAGTGATCAAGGAGGTCAAAGTTCCTGAATTAGCTTGGCACAACGATTATTTAGTAATTTAGAAGTCAATCTCTTGCGCTCATTTGCAAGACTTTTGGAGACGAACATGAGATTTTCTCTGAAATTATAATACTTGGCTGGCATCTCATTGTTCATCACTTATTGACCTCAAGTTGCTAAATTATCATGTGTGTGTGTGTGTGTGTATATATGCCCCTAAAAAATCAAGATTCTTGCCCTCATATAAAGAATATTGGTTTGAGAGAGTTAGACGGGCAATTATGAAGTTTTGAGGGTTAAATATGGAATGTTGGTATTTATAGGTGGAGAACCAAGAAGTGGTGCACCTCAACGTCACTTAAAACAATAGTCAATGAGGTATCATCACTCCGTTTTGTCTTTTTTTTTTATATTTCTTCTGACATTTGTTCAAGCAATGGATGAGCTCAACTTCGTGGTGTGCTGATATTTGATTTTTATTCATTTGTCTATTTATATATTTATTATGAGTACCAGTCCATTTGTATTTCATTCAGTGGTTGCCATTCCCTGAACTTGGATGTGCGTGTCTTCATCTCAAACCTTGAAATTTTATTTAAAAAGAGAATAAAAACAGAAGGTGAACAGAGTTAGAGTTGAAACAATGGTGTCTTAATGAAAAATACCATATTTACTTAAAGAGTAAGTCAATAGAATGCAAGTTATCTGATGACAAGTGGTTGGAATTAAGTAATTGGAAATATCATCTAGGAAACAAAGCAAGAATAATGGCAAAAAGCCTTTCCTTATCAGAAAAGGATGGTTTCTATTGCTAAAAGACATGTAAATAATTCTTTGATGATAATCTGAAAGCCAGTTTCCTTTTTTTTTTTAATATTCTAAAAATTTGGATTAATGTGGAGTGGAGAAGAAGTCAAGATGAAGGACTCTATATGTATGTATAAATTATATATGGACATAGGAATATAAGATTTAAAAGGTATATATCCCATCCCAGAAGAACATATGGAAAAAGATTACCATCCGTGTGAGGTTGAGCTTGAGCCAAACAAACACTCACTAAAAATGGGTCCCAAGCTCACAAGAGTCATGCTGCCGTTTCTTTTGAAAGTGAAATATTCGGGTAAGTACCATAATAATTAAACAAAGGTTGAAACGGATCTTGTCTAGTTACATGTTCCTTCAACAAACATACATTAGCCCAAAACTATAAGGGGCCGTTTGGTTCCCGGATTGAGAATGGAATAGAGTGAAGAGATAATGGAAATGAGAGGGAGTGGTGGAGGATTGGGAATAAAAGATGTGTTTGGTTAGTAAGGTACGAGGGAGTAGTTTCTTGGGAATGAGAAAAGTAAAAGATGAAAATATAGTAAAATAATATTTATAACCTTTATAGGAATAAATAACATTATATATAAAATAAAATATTAAAGTGAAATAAGATATATTTTTAAGTAATAAAATATTTTACATCTTGTTTTATTTTCATTATTGTAATTAAATATTTTAATTAAATATTCTATTTTATCAATTATTATTATTAAAATTGATAAAATTTTTCACTTTGATTATTACTTACAATAAAATTTATTTATTTATTTTATTGTTATTTGAATCAACTATTAGTTAGTATTATTCACTTAGTTATTAATTATATGATTTTTTATTAAAATTTATGATTAATAATGTCCACATATAAAAAATTTAAACTATTATTGAAAATAATTAATATAATTAAATATTTAATTTAAAAATAAATTCAAATTAAATACTATAATAATTTATAGAATGGTTGTTGAATGGCTAAGCATGGGATAAAGTTTTAATAAATGGGCAAAATGGTCATTTTCTGGTCCAGGATTGCCAATCCTCCCATTTTGTGGAGTAGTCACACTCACCCCACAAAACTCCCCCACTCCTTACTCAATCCCCCTCCACTAGCATTACTCCACATCCAAACACAACTATGGACTATGTAAGTAATGAATCCCAGTCCATTACTGACATCCAAACACCCCTTAGACAATGTCATAATTTCCATTCTGAAGATTTAAAGGGTTGACTCCTTTCCAAAACCATGATTGAGCATTTATAGCGTATGTCGGTGGCTTGTTTGATTGTTTTGTTCCGGAGCAAAGATATCCACAAACACCAATTTATTCTATTCAGATATTTATTTTCTAAGTCATCTAATGGACTTCTCATTCACTAGATAGAGAAGATGGCCAAGAGATCAATTAACAAACAATGGGGTCAATACAATACTGCTTATTACTTATGGCATATCGGAATATGGGAGGTAATCAACTTTATGTAATAAAGCTGATCCATTAATGTATAATGAATTGAGTAGTACAAAAAAAACATATTTTAAAATTAAGATATTTTAGCTTTAATTTTTAAAAACTAAACCAACTAAATAAATTAAAACCCTTCGGTACTTAAGATAAAAATTGTTCAAATAAAGACTAAATTTTTATAATCAAAACAACAATAAACCATTAGTCCTAAATAATTGGTTGCATAACTCTTCCCCTTCACATGATCCTTATCGTATCAAGAACCAATGAATTAGATAAATCAAGATTAATCATATCATTTAAATTTTCAACCTAATTTTATCAAAGAAAAAAAAACAATCTAAACAACACCAAAATATAAAAATTTAAATGAATGCAACAAATGATCATCAATAAATGTTAAAACAAAACGATGGATTTTAAACCAATTGATTTAACAAATTTGCAATCTCTGTATTTCAAACAGACCTTATTTAATCATATTATCCACATGAGTGACTTGTTTATATCTCATTTAACCAATCAAGATACTAACAAGTAAATAAAAAAAGATGCCCTTACAAGTTTGCACTCAAGAAAGAGAAGGCTAAAATTATTATTTGTTTTCTGAAACTTTATGGATTTGTGGTTGACTTCTCAACAAAATTTTTTCTGAAAAACGAATATTCAACTAATTCCGCCGGTTTTAGACACTAACATAGAACTCCCAATTCAAGTGTTTCAATTCTAAATGTCTTGACAGCAAACTTTACTGGCAGCGGAAAAGACGATGGCCAGCAGAGCACTCTCAAGACAAAACAGTAATTTTCCATTTGTGAACCGAAGTGAAGTCAGGAAAAGTAATGAGCCAAGCTAACCTGAAATGCCCAACTAGGCGATACTTGACAGTGTGCTCGGCTATGCTTATCGTGCTTTAAAAAGATTTGAAGGAACCTACATTATAAGATTAAAAAAATTAATTAAAAAATAAGAACAGAAAATCCGAATTATAAATAATAGATAGGGAAGTCAGAGCATGAAATTTGCTCATGAGTCGGGAGTGCATGGGTGTAATATGAAATGAGCAAGTTGTGAGGAAAATTATTATACCTTCACATGATGTGGCATGATTTTAATATCGAAAGGCACATGAAGCCATGCCTCAGGTGGGTACAGCAAAAAGTTATCCGGCTTACTGGTGTAGACGTCGGCGTACTGATGGATATGATATGAAAATGCTGATTCCTGCCCGGTGTCTGTGAGGAAGGTCGCACCGAAGGAGCTATTGAACATGCTCCTCATCGCAGCACGTGCGGCTTGTCTTTCTTTATTCAGTTCATCCAATAATGCTTGATGAGTTTCTCCTCTTTGACACTCGGGCACTAAGGCGTGGAATTTCCCAAGTAATTCATGTATGATATGAAGCTTTGCCTGCATTAAATAGGAAAAAAAAGTATTAGAAGAAAATTCGGTAAATTATATAGTGGAAGAAGGCAAGAAGTTCCCATGCATGCATTTCAGAATTTTATACCTGCTGAAATCGGTAGTTCTCATCATTCTGTATGCGTATTTCACTCTGCAATTACAAAGAAATCTTAGTTGAGAAGATGTAGAATCCTATAAAATTTTGTGTATTTCATACCAATGATCTCATAATATAATGATACAAAATATAAATCTACTGAACATTACGGTATTGCCCCATGCATGGTACTGGAAATTATAATAAAGCATCCTGAATGCATCGGCATAGCTACCTAGTCTTCAGCGTAAAGATCAAACCTCAAGTTCATGAATTATGGCAGCAGTTCGCCATCCAGCTTTCGATGAACCCCTCAAGTCACTGAACAAGTGGTCACCAAAATATATCACCTAATTACAAAAAATGAGAAAATCATCATACGGAGGGAACGAAATAAACATATACCTAGGCCAAAAAGAAAAATAGTGTTCTCTAAACCAACATAATTTTATGATTCACCTCTACCATCATTAGATATATCTTTCCACAGATAGGTCATTATTATAAAACAAAATAACATCAATTAGTGCATGACAGCATACCTTAGGACCGTTCCACTTTGTAATCTGTAAAAATGACTTGAGACAACCATGGTAATAGACTTGATCCGGGAGAAAGTTATCTACTGCCGTAAAAGCCAAAGTGTCCTTTTGAATGTCATAGCACCTAAAATAACACTCTAGAAAGTATGAATATGTAGCATATACCTAAACATGACAACTAAGGATCATAGCTCAAAATAATGCTTGCTCACAGGCTTTATGCATAACTTTCTTTTCATGTGGATGAAAAAAAAACTTTTATTGAGAGGGAAACAAGCAGAAGCTTAAGAAAAGGAGCCTCTAGACCAATATGGGACATAAAGGAAAAGAAAACAATAGGTAAGAGCCAGCACACACCTCAAGAGGCAGTCCTGGCATAAATCAATTTAACCACACAAAGTACACAAACGAGGCATAAAGGACAACAAACGCGTTAGACACCATTATTACCTTGTGCAGCTTGTCTCCAATTTTTCAGAAAATACAACCAAATCAAAAAACCATAATTTTATAACACGCAGCTAATGTAAAAGCTGGCGAATTATAAATACCTAATAATTTTAGTGATAACAATATTAAACAAATAGTACCATGCCATGCCAACCAAGAATATCAACTATATGGTCTATAAATAAGCATGCTAGAAAAAAGTAAAGTACAGAACATGAAAGAAATAGTTTTTGAAAAAAATAAAACTGAATAATAATAAAATAGACAAATCACATATATAGCTAAAAACAGTCAAACACAACACAAAAACAGAGGAGAACAAGACTCACACTAGAGACAAGGAAAAAAATTAAACGCCACCTACAACATTATGGTCAAATATATATAGAAACTTAGGACCACGAAAAGCTGTCTTAGCTTCTGGCATAAAACCCGAAGTAAGTTGAGCAGCTCAACAATGTGGAAAAGAAAGAGCAAATATATATCTGATTTGAGAAATGATACAGATCAGAGAAAAAGGCTTAATGAAACCTGAATGGGTGTTCAGATGTGTAGAAGCATGGCTTATTAGCCTGAGCAATAACAACATCAAAAAGGTCCCTCCAGGAGTCTCGAATATCACCATAGTCCTAATGAAAAAAGTAACCATTAGAGATATAAATATAATATCATTTAAACATAGCTGGACAATGATGAAAAGAACAGAAAGAACAGGATGACACAGGAGGAAACAACAAATTAATTTTAACCATTAGAGATATATGAGGAGAGGAAGGAGAAATAGGATAGAGTGCATGCGAAGGCAGACAAGATTATATTTGATAAAATTAAGAACCAGTCGCTGTCAAGAATTCCCTGCACCACGAAATATACCATGTATCATTCAGCATGGTCTGTAGATAGATTTTACAATCCTCTGTTGGTTTATATATGCTTTCTACTATCTACTTTCCATAAATAATTTACGAAAGGGCATGCAGAAAGGAGAAAAGTCAGAATTCTACACCAGAAATGTCAAATGAAGATGATCATCCATTTAAACAGTCAAAAGAAATGTACCCATTGTTATTATTAGTTGAAGATGAACTTGGCAAGTCAAAATAAGGACTAACAGCATAAAATTACAGTTTAGATTTGCACAAAGAAAAAGAAAAGGAAAAGAAAACCTGAAGCATGAATCTCATCCCCCCCATCCACAAAATTAAATGGAGAGTTAGTTAACAGGAAAAGCTTCTTTCCTTTATCCTTCAACATCTTCAGAAAATGCAGCATTTGGCTCTGTATTAAAAAGATTTTTTAAAAAAAAAATCCCGTATTAGACACAATGTGGCACATGAAAAGCTCTTTATATCAAAAAATATAAGATCTCATCTTCTATGTTATATGGAAATTGGATGTTTAGTAAGACTGTCACTGCTCACATTTTTCATGAGGTACTTGTGAGGATCAGAGAGAATTTTCTTATGGACTATACCACTTTGATGGACATGCTGAATTGCTTGGTTTACATCTTGATATACGTTAGAAGCATCAAAGTCCAACTGATCATCTACAAAATGCTGCACAATATCTGCAATAAGGCATGCCTACAAGAGAAAAGTTTAAGACTTTAGAGCCATATGAAGTATCTTAGACATTAATTTCACATGATTTACATTTGGTACAAGATCTAAACATCGTGTGAGTATTTTATGTTATAAATTACAATTTAGTTCATGAGGCCAGTTTATGGCATTGAGATAGAACAGTGGCAATTACCCACCAAAAGCTAGCTACGCATGGAACTATAGAAAAGGACCATAAACCAAGTGCTATAATCTAAAAAAGCTAGATACAACAATGCCGACCACCCAGAGCAACAGAACAATTAACAAGAAAAAACGAGCAATGCATCAAAGTCAGGAATGACGTCTACCTATATATGAGACAATTTGAATTCAAGATTACCAATGATGAAAACTCAAGCCGTTCAAGTTTTCATGAATTTAACAATAAGGAGATGCCCATCATGCAGAAATAGATAATTGTCTACATGATAGATAAAAAATGTCTCACAAGCCTCCGATCAATTATAGCATCGTAAATAAGTGATACACATATGGAGAATATTGAGCCTCACCTCACTAAAGCAAAATAAATCCATCAAACCAACAAGCCCCCTTGCTTGATCTCGACCGATGTGCCTTGTACCATATATCTCTTTGATTTTCTCCATGCTTAGCTGCATGAAAACAGATAATATCAAGGCAGCATTTGAAATGGTCATACTCTTTAAATTCAGGGAATGAAAAGCCAGCTCTATTGCATAAAGAAAGCAATGTGAAACGTGTGAACATGATGGATCTTGGCTCCTTGAATATTACAAACGGGTAAAAAAACAAATTACAACTCTTTTAGTCCCATAATCCTCAAACAACCACGCATTCATTCAATAAAAACTTCAGATACTTGATCAACCATACACAATAAAGACAAAATACCAACAAAAAGCAGTTAAATCACCTTGTGACGCCCAAAGAAGCACCCATCGGCCTCAATGGAACCAAAAAAGTCAAGCTTCAGAAGGCACCCTTTCAATCTGTCATAAGAGAGCCCTCTAATGGGAAAGGTTGAATCATACTGAAATCGCAAGCAACTCTCAGGATACTTAAGCTGGAAAAACAAGAATACTTAATTGAAAAATTCCACGCGTATGCAAACCAAGAATCAAACTAGCAACCTCAATAAACCGCAAACCTCATTCACAAGATACTCTTTGGCAATATCGTATATCAAACTCTGCAGTTTCTTAGAATAGTGTGCCAATGTATAGTCGTAATCGAAACCATATACTTGTATATCCCCCAGTTTAAGATTCTTATTAACATAGATACCTATCAAACAGATAAAAATCAAAACAGATACATACATTAGCGATTAACTCATCTAGATGTCTTCTTCCTAAAATAAATAAATAAATAAATACACAAATAAGACCCAGACAAACAAACAAACAAAGAAAAGAGCAACACACACACACACAATAGAAATCAAATGAAGAATAAGAAGACCTTCTGGGTTCATCTTAGGCATCGCCTTCAATGCCGCCGGGATGTTAATAAAGCTCCGCTTGGCCTCCTCGAACTGCCTCTGGATCATCTCAACCTCATCATCAACATCAGTACTACTTAGCTGATCAACAGCTCTCAATTCTGATTCATTCGTGCTAAAACTTCGAGCCATTGCTCCCATTCCCAGCCCTAGAATCCACAAATGTCAAGCATCTCAAACAAAATAACCTCGAATCCTCCGAAAATGAAGAAAGGAACTCAGGAAGCAACACCAACCAACCTTCTCGACTTCCAAAGCCAGAAGAACTAACCAAGAGTGAGGATCTCTGCGAGAAAAGTCTGAATAAGAAGCGAAAAGGAAAACCAAAACACAAGGAGAATGAGAATGAGGATGAGAATAAGAGAGAGGGAGTACAAGAGCACGACTGCAAGGAGAGGCAATGAAGAGGAGCCGTCTATGGATTGCCGCCATTGAAGAGCCAGCTCGAGCTCAGGGCTTTGATCAATGGCCGCAAGGGAGGATCCTCGTCGCGAGGGAATGGCGGACAGTATTTATAGGGGCGGGAGAGGGAGACACGAAAAGGAAAAGAAGCGCTTTCGTTAGGGATTCTTTTGCCCACATTTTCATTTTTGGCTATTTTTTTCTAATTTTTTAGATTATTTTCATATACCACCTGTGGACATTGCATCAGTTTTATATATTAGTTCGTTTATAGTATATAATTACAAGGTTTTGGAAGGATATATGTGAAAAAATTATTACCGGTCAGACTGTTCAACGGTTGTTTTTCAACAAAAGAAGCGCCTTATTTTTTCAGTGGTTGAAATATAAGCATCTGATTTATTCGGAATAATATTGGTTAAAAAAAAATATGAAATATATATATAAACATTCACATAATCCTAGTAAGAACATATTTCAGTTAATGAACTTTTATGCTACTTATCTCCTGGTCTTTTTTTTTTTTTGGAGTATTTTTATGGGATCCTATTACAATAATAAATTCTATATAGAGACAATTTCTAGCATATAAGACAAAAGACCAAAAAACCAAAAGTGAGACAATTCACACCTCAAGTAAATTAAGAAAATCTATGCTATTATTCACAGTATTACAATGGGACGCACTACGTTTCAAGACGTAAATTAGTCACTGAAATACAGTACCTGGACTTCGCCTAACATTAGGCATAAACTGATTCAAAACAACTAGTACAACATATCTCTACTTATCCCTGATCAAACCTAGGTTTGCAAAATACCACCAAACAAATGTTGAACCTGATCCAAACTCTTAGAACTAAGAGAAGTCATAACTTTTACACAATCTCGCATACTTATAACAATGCCGGATGCCGAGCTTTCCTCTGATAACCTCAAGATAGCCCGTGTGAAAATAAAATTCAGACACAAGATTGAAGAATCTTGTACTGTGAATCTACGGAATGGCTACACAGTGAGTTCTTGTATTGTTTTCAGTCTCACAAGTTATCTGTGATTGCATCCAGTAAATTATGTTCACGCTCGATGCTCCAGGAAATATCATTTGACTTTCTGACATTAAAAGTGCACTCCTGGAAGTACCCATTATGGTTGATGATATAAATAGATGCCCTAACAAAAGTTACCATAATTAGCGCAACATGATTGCAAAAGCAAAAGCAGCCCAGAAAAACAAATCTTGAATTCATGCTTATCAACCATTCAAATGCATGGTCTCCAGATCCACACATAGCAGCAATTACTAAACCCGTCCAAAATGATCGCTGGTGTGTGCACTTGAAATAATTATAACATAAACCCCAAGGAATTTCAAAAAGAACAATCATACCATGTGCAAAAGTATAACAGGTTAGTTGATATACACTACATCACAGAAAAGTCACATAATCAAGCAACCTTGTTTTTATGCCATCCAATCTAACTTGAAAGTGAAATGCCAGTGTAATGCAGTCCAAATGCCAGTAGACAGGATGTTCTCCAGTAGAACCATGAAAATATGGACCAAAGCACAAACAAATGCACACCCAGGTGAGGCTGGCTCGTTGCCCAATCTTGCATATGAATTATAGGCAGGCATAACAAACAAAGAAAATGAACCCAAAAAAAAAAAAAAAAAACAATAACAATCATGATCAACAAAATGCGTAAGGCTTCTAAGATCAGTGCTTCATCAGATTGTTTACAAGTATATTAGAAAAGAAAGAAAGGAATAAAAACATGAAAAGGAAAATTCTTGAAGGAAAGATATAATTCTTTTGCACAAAGCTCACCTAATGGCAGGAGTAGTGGATATGCTCTCCACATTATCCACGCTGTAAATCACTGCATGACTGTAACATATAATTTGACTTAAATCATTCAATGACAGGCTAAAAAAATGACCAGATCAATAAAACCAAAATTGTGGATTCACCTCTTAACTCCAACTGGTACAACATTGTGAACAACATGGTGCTGGCCAGATTCAAAGGCATCGTTAAGGGAGTCAGGGATCATTGATCCAAATAACGTACTGGGCTTCCTGCTTCTAAAATAAATAAAAATGATAGACAGTCAAATGAAGTTCCAATCACCAATTATAAATGCAAGATGGTATAATGTACCTAATAAAAATAGAAGAAAATTCTTCAGAAAAACTAGTAAGTTGTGGTCTACATGTATCTGTTGTGCTAGATATATGTTACAATGGTAGGGCATCTTTCTTTGTTTTTTTTTTTTTTTGGTATTTTTGCCAACCTTTCATTTATCACAGATCCAAGGAAAAAGACATGTAAAGATCCTGAAGAGCTCGTAGCAACAAGAACATCAGGAATATCCACTGATGGCTGAAATGACACCGAATAGATCGTTGATGGATATGAACCTCTTCTAAAACTATATGACTGCAATAGAGAAGTACCAACATGAGAGTCTTTAAAAAAAAAGAAAGAAACCATGCCCAAATCCTTTGGGAGCAGTAATTGCATGAGTAACAAAAGAAGGAAAAACATGAGTATGAGCATTCAGCTCACCTTGGTTGCTTGTGACACTAAATGTACCCTGATAATTGTTCCTTGTTCAGATGCTGTGGCCAAAAACATACCACTTGAAGAGAAGGCGATAGCAGTTAATGCTGAACGGTGAGCATCTATCTGTAATAAACAATGCATTGATGATGAGACAGATCATAAGTAATTAGCAGCTTGCTCAGTCAGCAGGGAATGACAAATTCCATGACAAGAATGCGAACCTGACACAAAGAAGAGAGCTCTATTGTGTTGTATATCAATACAGATCCTCTCTCTGTACTAGCTGGAAGGGCCAAATAGCTACCTTCTGAACCAGGAGCAAATGCACAAAGTCCTGACACAGACATTCTTGAAATCTTCATCACCACCAAAAAAAAATGATAGCTCCAATAATTCAATAAGCCGTATGTTTACTTACATATGCCTTTTCAATTAAGGGAAAAAAATCCAACACCACACAAAATCTAGAGCAGACATTTACAAGCCTTATAATTAAATGATAGCTAATAATGAAAAGAAGCTAGACAAATTGCATTGATGGAACAAAACAAACAAAATAAATGTCACTGGGATCAAGAATATGGCTCCACAGACTACAGAAGAGACAGTTCATACGCATCACAGAGGGTGTCAGTTCTCTGATCAGTCAAAAGTAATTCTCCGATAATCATTCACCCTTTTATTTCAGCTCTCTTCAGATCTACTCACATCAATAAATACTCTATTCCTTCAAAAGAAAACTTATTTCTTATTCTCACTAATTTGCAACACATGAGACCACCCTTGAACTTTCTTCAAATTCAATTCAAAAACAAAGACCATCAACAACAGGCGTAGAAGTACAGCTGGGCATACAATTCATACATTTTACCTCACAAATTCGGTACAATTAGTTCAAATCACAAACTCCAGAAATCCCAAATAAACAAATTTTTTTGGATAAATTTGGACAAGCCACAAACCCTCAATCATTGCATTGAAAGGGAATCAAACTCTCAACCTTCCACTTGGAAGGGAAATGAGCTACCACTCTCCTATTGTAGGAGTGGTGTCCCTAAGAAATGTATTCCATTAGAATCCTATAGTGGGCTTCAATCGCATCAGTGTATTGATACAAATGAAAACAAAAAACTTGTGGCAGGAAAGGAGTGGAGTGCAAAGCAGCTTTCCGTGATCTGGCTTCATCACCATTTAAAACTTCAAATAATGGCTTTTGGTGAATCATTCAGTCAAGAATTCATTTCATATATCCAATTTAAAGAGATCCAGCAGTTGTAGTTTGCATATATTCCTGATGTATCATAATTATGTCAAAAATCATTAACCCATCTGGAGAAAGCCATTTTTAAAAACCAAATGTTAAAAATTTTTCACTGTCAAAATTTGAGTACAAAATCCTTCCCAGCCATCACTTCTTCATTTTGAGCCTCCCTAAATTGCCCCAGTTGTTTCCTGAAAGTGCCACTCCAAATACAAATTGCATTATTCCTTCAGAAACTTGTTTATGTCATGTTTTGGGTGAAGTTTGCACACCATCCAAGTGAAACAAATTTATACTAACCATGCTACATAGGCTGATAATTTTCCAAAATGTCATTTCATAATACCATTGATGGATAAAAAATAAGATACTCAAAACACTTTACACAAGTCTTCCATATAGTATTTTAAAATAAATAAATAAGAACTGCAAAATGCACCTGCACAACCGGAAACAGATTTCTCTCTAACCTTTAGCATTGGGTACAGTATCTATGGTATCCAAAATAGCTAAGCTGTTCAAGTCATATATGTATGTCTTAACCTGCAATAGGACAATAAGCCTGCACACATGGTAGAGTATGTTAAATTAAGAGGAAAAGAAAAGATAGGCACAACATAAGATTGTGTATTTTTTTTTAAAAAAAAAGGCTTAGCTTCTTCTAAAATTCTTCTGACAAAAATGATAAAGTTGTCTCATCACTTAAAGTGTATATGCAATTCACAAGTAGAAGATAAAAAGATCCAGGAACTATTTAAATCAGAAACAATATATTAAGTATATCAAGGACAAAGAAGACTCCCTCAAACCATAAACTGGAGGAAGTTTTGGGTCACCAGCCACAACAACAGAATTCAAGGGAAAAGTATCACATTATGTAGGCAATTGAAGATGAGAAAAACTAATATCAGCCATAATTGAAAAATTAGAGTAGACTTACTAAAATAAAGATAACAAGTTACAACCCATAAGAAACATAATAACTGAAGCAATGCGTCAGAACTTGCATAAACATTTCCAGAGCATAATTGAAACCAAAAAATGGCATAAAAACACTCTCATGCACAAGTAATTGCTCTGAATTTCTTGTCCATTATTGGACATAATTCAAACTGCACAGCTTGGTCTAGTGCTTGCCACTGTGTGTGGAAAAAATGTGCATCAAGAACTAACCTTTTTCTATTAACACGTATAGCAAGAATGGAGGTCAAGAAATTCAATTCCCTAAGTGGTGCTCCAGTAACTTTATTGAAGAGACATAGCCGACGAGGGGATAATGAAGGCTGCTTGGAACAGATTGGAATAAAATGCATCATGATGCGTTACATACAATAAAAAATGCCACTTTGGAAAAGTATATCAATGGGTACCTGCTCTCCAGCTCCAACAATAGCTAGAAGACTAGAACTGAATAGCATCTCCACAATGCTAAATGCCCCGAGAGCTACATGGTGGAATTAACGTCAATACTAACTGAAGTTCCCAAATAAATTGAGAAAGCCAATAAACAAAATAATCCATAACTAAAATATACAATTAAAATCAATTACTAAAAAAAAAAAGTAAGGATTGAAAAATTCATAACCATATAAGGTTGATGAATATGGTTCAGTATACATCACTGAACTGCATGCCTTGCTTATAACCTTCACCAAGCACAAGAAATAGAAACCACTAAACTCTATGCAAGAGTCAATCTGAATTTCTGAAAATAGGTTAGTTCTGAAACTAAACTACAACATCAAAAATATCTTCAGATAAATTGAATTCAATAAATTAATCAAACAGCTGATAATATTCAAATGAAATATAACTGATCATCCACGAGCAACAACAAACAATACATCCTTTCCTGGATCACACTTAATAAAAGCAGGGCTAATTGGCATCCATAGCACCATCATGTAATCTTTTTATGAATTTCCAAATAAACACTTTCCAAAGTCTACTACAAAAGAATGATTAATATAGAAAGTTCAGATTGCAGTGCAGATCATTGAAATCACATCCAAAAGGATAATCCAAACCATTGAAATCATTTGCTTCCTAAACACAACACCCACTCTTAATTTCCACCATGCGTTACAAACAAACAAACAACCATTCCTTCACTAGCAAAGCAGGCAATTCCAATAGAATCGATCAAAAGTCACTAACTCAAAACAATACAATGAACAAAGAGAATGTTTCCATGCATCAATTTGCAGTAATCTCACCAAAAACTCACTTTTCTCGTAGCATAACCTGCCGGTACTCGCATGGAATACCTTGAACCCATCCCTAGTTCCGATCGAGAAATAACTGCAAAAAACACAAGGTACCATACCAAAATTTCAAGCCAAAGACCACCAATTCAATGAGAAGAAGAAACCCCCAACACTAATTTGCTAGGGTTTCCATGGGTTTACCTGTTGTCTTGGTTGAAGGAAGCGCAGAGGATGGGCGAGGCGTGGGGATGGCTTGTCGCCATCTTCGCCCCTCTTCGTTGCTTTCCTAGCTGCGGCTTCGCATCCAAATCCCTTCCATTATATAGCTGAGTGTTTTTTCATATATACCCCTATAAAATCTCACAATTTTTCATATATTTCCTGAAAATGCAAATGTTATGATAATTCGCATATACCCCCTATAAAGTCTCCTTTAATTTTACTTATTATTTTTTTAAAATAGTTTTTTATGTTTTGACTGGAGTTTCACTATAGATAAATAATAAGAATGCTTATAATGGTTAATTTAAAACCCATTATTTTTTATTTAAATCAAATGTCTTTCTCCGCTTTTAATTAAAAAAAAACACCTATAATTTTCATCAAAACTAACTTATACATATCCCTTGTTCATTTATTTTTTATTTAAAAATCCCCATTTATAAGTAGCTTAAAAGTTTTTCTACTACTACTTTCAGACAAATTTACAATTAAAAGGTGGCATTTTATTTCCCATTCTATTCAAAAATAAAGAATTGGATCCCTCTGTATTTCTGGGGAATAAAAAATATATATCCGCATAGGCTAAAACCTTCCAAGTTCCAACCAAAAACCAGCGGACTTTTTCAAGCTGATCACATTCCCACAAATGCATCAACACATGATTAGTAAACAAATATATAACACCATCAAAATTCGTCCAAGTGATAAACACAAACAGAGATGAACAAAGAGAGACTTAAACTTGTTTCAGTTATACATTTGCTATCTCTGTTAATGAACAGATATATCACTATCTATATCCTATTCTCACACAATCATTTGATCACATTTGATGATCGATCTATGAATCACCTAGGACCAGAGAGCTCCATCTCTTCAACACCATCAGCAGAGGAATGACTATCAACATCCCTACTGCTAGTATCATCCAAGATAAGGAATGGATTGGAATCGGTATGATAGCCGGAGGAGGAGAAGGAGGAGGCACGACGGGGAGGCGGCGGTAGACGATGAGTGGCTTCCCACTTATCGACAAAGCCGTCACCTTCAAGCATTCTTAGGACTTCGGACATCTTGGGACGGTGAGCAGGGAGGCTGTGTGTGCAGAGGAGAGCCACTTGCACCATCTCAGCTGCCTCTATTCGGTCATACTTGTCTTTCATGTCTTTGTCCACCACAAGCTCTAGCTTTCTCTCTTGGTGCAACTTCTCTACCTGCATGCATGCTCCCACGCAATCACCATCCATCACAAATTATGTATCTAAATAGTCTTCTTTCAATATTTAACAAGATATAAACCTAACAAAAATCCACTGGTAAATTAATTAAAAAGAAAAAAAAAAAAAAAGAATAAGTAGAGAGACCTATAAGCAACCTTTAAAGGACTTCCCAGCAACGATACTTTAAATGCATAATAACGAGTTAAATTAATAGTTTTTACTAAGTCGCAAACAAATCTATCAAGCTACTATATTAGGACATGATTTTAAAACTGGGGCAAATTTAAGTTCTGAATTCTTGTATATAATTAAAAATTGATGAGGCGTATTCAACGTAAAACTATCTACCAATAACTAAATAAATTTTTCCAAATTTTTGAAGGATTTAAAGAAAAACACATGCCATAGTCACAGGACAGAATATGCAAGGGGTGTGCACGCAAAAAAAAAAACACAGATTATACGCAACGACACATACATAATTTCTTCACATAATAGGGTATCCACGCAAAACTACCAACAGGAAAAAAATTTTAAAATTCTCAAGGGATCAATAAGAAAAATACCACATACCCAATCGCGCATGGCACCGCCCTTGGGGCGTTGCTTATCCTTCTCCTTGGTGGCGGCGGCGTCGAGAGCGCGGCGGCCGGTAAGGAGCTCAAGAAGAAGGATGCCGAAAGCGAAGACATCGGTTTTATCCGAGGACTGGCCAGTGGCGAGGTACTCGGGAGCGATGTGGCCAACGGTGCCGCGTACGGCCGTGGTGACGTGCGAGTCGGCATGGTCAAGAAGCTTAGCCAAGCCGAGATCGCCGACCACGGCGTCGCATCGCTCGTCGAGCAGCACGTTCGCCGCCTTCACGTCTCTATGAATGATCTTTGGATCGCACTGCTCGTGAAGGTACACCAGCCCTCGCGCTGCTCCTATTGCGATGCGTTTCCGCACCCCCCACTCCAGCGCTGGTTTCCCTTCATTTCCCGCGTTTCCCATCAAATAAGATTAAATTCACAAATGCCAAAAACAGATATATATATATATATATATATAGTTATTAATTGTTGAAATTAAGGACAGAAAACAGACAAGAACGCGTTTAGCAAATGAATCGTTTCCCGGTTGCCACGATTGACTCTTGGAAAAGATCTAACACTGCGGTTTTTTGACTCCTCGTCATGATCATAGGGAATAACTTTCAAATCAATCAAGTCGATGAACGGCTAGGATCAAAAAGCAAAGAGAAGGGACCCACGCCGACCAACTAATGATCGGGTCAAATCCTGACCACACAAAGCAATGCTGCTCTGTTCCTGATGCCTGACGTGTACGGCGAGGAACACAGCGCTCTACACAAACTACCACAATTACACGAGACACGTGGCGGGAAAGCCAGAGCCATATCAGAGTGGCAGGCGGGCCCCCACCCGTCCCCTCTCCAGGCACGCGCGCACCACCAAAATGGAGGCAGGTAATGGAAATGACAACTTTTTACAAATTTATCCAAAAATTATATTTTTACTATTTTCACCTACACCCTTGTAAGTTCTAAAAATTTCTTCTGCGACTCTCCAGCACCTTTTTAATTTTATTTGTCTCTTTATTCGCAAAATTTCCGGTAAAAGCCCTTTATTGTTTGCTTGCATGGCCCTCTTATTCTAAGAATTGACTACCCTAAACCCGCAGCATAAAATAAAATAAACATTTTTTTTCCTTTTTTTGCATAAGACCCCGATAAACATCTCCTACCCCTCCTTTCCCAGTGAAATATAAAAAAGGAAAGAAAAACCAGATTCAATTACCAAAAATGGAGGGACCTATCTAAGAAAAACTTAATACTAACAAAAAGCAAGAGGTGAAGCGATTAATACCGCGAAGACGAGAAGCAATGCTACCATTGGGCATGAAGGGATAGACGAGGATCCTCTCCGTCGGTGTCGCGCAGAAGCCGATGAGCCGGAGAAGGTTCCGGTGAACGGCCAAGCTTATCATCTCCACTTCCGTCCGAAACTGAGCCTCGCCAGCGGAGCCGATCGCCGCGTCCCTCAGCCGCTTCACCGCCACCACCGTCCCATCGGCGAGACGGCCCCGATATACATCTCCGAACCCTCCTTTCCCCAATATGTTCTTCGAGCTGAAGTTCTCCGTGGCCGCTTGCAGTTCTCGCAAGCCGAACTGCCGGAGATTTCCCAGTGGCGCCACCGCCGCTGCCACGCTCTCGTCGTCTTCTCTCTCTGCGCATCAGCTACCAAAATTTGAACTTTTCCGAAAAAGATTATGTTATTTGATATATAATATATATATATACACACACACAATTATTTAACAAGAAAATAAATTAAATGACAAGTAAATTTTCATTTAGTAATTGGACTTAATATTTTGTTGTCTTTGTAAAATATTATTATTTATTAAAAAAATAAAAACGAAGAAAAAGGCTTTGAGATCATTTGCCACCAAAATGAAGCTCCATTAATTAGAGCTCTGTGAACTAGTAGTTCCTATTCATTTGTCACAAAGTAGAAGCTAATGCAGTGTAATACTATGAACTAGTTCTTAATTAATTTGCCACCAAGTTAAGAGAAGCAGCCAATGCGATGTAGTCAAAGAGACATAAAAATGAAAACACTAAACTATTTAGCATTCATTTGCAGCCAAAATAGAAGCTAATGAAAGAAACTAATTACCAGTGATACCAAGAATGAGCTGATGCCTCTGCTTCTTTCTCCACCACCATAGAAAGAAACAAAGCAAAAGCAATAGAGAAGTTGAACCAATACTGACTCCCAAACTAACACATACTTTCTCTCTTTCACTTCTCCCTGTAAATACATGTGCATGTACAGTCAATTCTAAGAATAATTTGGAGATTAAATCAAATAATACTGTTTGATTTTACTGTGAGATGATTCCAAGAGAGATGGCAGAGTTGGATCTGATGAAGTCCCAGATGTTCTCCAACACTCTGATTGAGAGCTTCCCCCACATATCAATGGATTCCCCACAATGCTAATGAATTCAACAAAGTTGAAACAAATTAGCCAAACAGTGTTGCTAAATTAGTGTAGAGTTTAGCAAATGGATGTGAGTGAGTTCTCTGTTCTCTCACTTGAATGTTCTGGCAGAGAACAGAGGAGGAAGTGGTCCACTTATGTTATTATAAGACAAATCCCTGTAAATACAACAGTGAGATTCACTCAAACAGTATCAATTAGAACACAAAAATGATATTGAGATTGTGAGCTTGTGAGCATGTTTACAGGAATGAGAGCTGTTGCAGCTTGGATAAGGAAACAGGGAATGGTCCATTGAAACTATTGTTGTTCAATCTCCTGCAAGAAGTGGCATGAATTAGTATTTACTGAGAAATTTTGAGGATCAATGAAGGGAGATTAGAGAATATATAATCACAGATATCTAAGGTTTGTGAGATGGCCCAAGGATTCAGGAATGATGCCAGAGAAGCCATTGTTGGAGAGGTCTAGAGTTTGAAGCTTAGAGAGCTTGCCAAGCTCTAAAGGGATTTCTCCTGAGATGTTGTTGTTCTGCAATAAACTGAGTAATTGCATGAAGAACAAAGAAACACATCAAAAACTGACAAAATTTTCATGGTTTTTGTTATCAAATATAAGAAGTCTCTCACATTTGCTGGAGATTTGTGAGGTTTTGAACCATGAAAGAGAGTGTTCCTGATAAGTTCTGGCTTGGTGCTCCCCTTAAATTAAAAGCAAAAAAAAAAAAAATCAATAAAAGACATCAAAAGAAGCACCATAATATCATATTCATTGATTTCTTTTCTTTAAAAAATAAATAAAGGAAAAGAAAAAGGAGGGATTGAAGAGAAGGAAGATTTACAGAGAAATGACAAAGTTTTCAGAGGAGCAGGTGATCATGGCCCAGCTGCAAGGATCCACAGAGTCTCCATCCCAGTTGTTTAGAACTCCATGAGGGTCATTGAGAGAGCTCTTAATAGACATCAAGGCCTCCACTGAAACCATAAAAACAACATGAAATGAATAATGGAATGAACTCTTGAGAAACAGAAGAGAAGAAAAAAAAGTAAACATGATCTCCTTTGCTACCTTCAGTGTTGAGAGGCTCAAAGGAGAAGGAAAAGGTAGCTGAGAAGAGGAAGAGGAGCAGAAGACGAAGGTTGGAAGAAGCCATGGGAGTAGTATCAATGGAAGAGTTCACAGAGCTCTCTGCTTCCTTTTGTAGAGAGAGATAAAGGAAAGAAAGAGAAGGCCATGGAGTTTGTGGACCATGAGAAGGTGGTGGTGGTGCATCCGAAGGATGAAGGCAATACATTATACATTTGATAAGAGGGGGTGTTATTTCTGAAAACTCCAAGAACTTTCTTGATTCATTAAACAGTCCCTGGAGTCAAAATGCAGTTAAGTCCTCTGAGATTTTATAATTGCAAACCATTACCTTTTCACTGAGATATGAGGATATATAAATAAATCTGATTTTTTTTTTTTTTTTACATTTTTATATTAGCAATAATTCACTTAGAAAATTGAGATTATTGATCATGTGGTAGTCCATGATAAAGGATTGAGTTGATACTAGTGCTAAATGCCACAATGAGGAATCTATTTAATGTGCTTTAAATCGTTTAGTCCAGATAGAGACAAAAACAATTATTGGTGTTAGAGATGATTCTATTATGTTAATATTAATACGTAATATTTATTCTAGTCGTGTACGCCAATGATTTTAAATTTTTTATTTTTATTTAAAAACATTTTTGTGCTGAAAATTTGGCGGGTCTCATATAGAACTATTGATTGGCGAGAATTCATCAAAGAATACAATCCCCGATTATTATTTAGAATTTTATTTATAATAATATTTATTTAATTATTAATATTTTGCTAATTAAATAAATAAATATTTTTCCATTTTTATTTAAATATTTTATATTTATAACATAAATTATAATATATATATATATATAATATTTAAATTAAATATTTAATATCTCGGGTCAGGCACGAAGCATAGAGGATATTTTCCGGCCTCAACTCAGACGGAGACCCCAAAAAAAAATCTCCAGCTTTAATGGGCCGGAGAATCTAGTTTCCGTTGGCCTAAGACTCATTACTATCCCTAATCACAGTGAGTAAAAAAATTAAAAGTTTAATTTTAAAATAATATGAAAATAGAAATGAAGATAACCTAATTAATTTTGCAAAGATATTTCTGGTAATCAATGCATAATATAATGACTGTCTTAATCTTTATATATAAAAATGCTGCAGCATGCAGACTCAAATGGTCAATCATAAAATAATGCATTTGAACATCATTTTCTTTTTCTTCTTTTTTTTTTCTTTTTAGTGCCCCACTCATGTATCCACTTGTTTCTACATCATTTTAATTCGAATAATTTCTTTTTTAACTTAGATCTATTTTTTTATATAATTTAATAAATTTAAAAACAAATAAAATACCTAGAAATAATAAAAAACACTTTCCCATCCACGTTTCACCTTCCCATGAAAACGTTTCCCAAGGGAAGAATGAAAGAATGATGGATGAGAACATTGAGAAGAAGTGCTAAGTGATGATGGTGATGGGCCATGATGGGATGCATGGGCATGGAGACATTAGCAAAGGAAAAGGGTTCAGGTTTTAGGTTTAGGGCACAGTTTTATTTTAATTCGCTTTATTTTTATAAATAAATAAATAAAATAAAATAAAAGAGAGGCCCTGATCCTGCATGTCAGATTTTACTCAGAATTTCAGACATCAATTTAGAGAGAGAAAGAAATAGAGCACAGTGTACCACTCACTGCATGTCCTCTTCTTCTTCTTCTTCTTTTTTAGAGTGACAGAATAAATAAATAAATAAATACAAAAGTAAACAAAAGCTTTCTTTTTGTTTTTTCAACATATTATATATATATATGAGACAATTAAATTATTTAAATAAATATAAAAAATTATTGAGTGAAAATCGACTATTATTTATATAAATATTATGCATAATTTTTTATTATTTTATATTATTTCATATTGTTTGATACTATTTGTCATTGTATCCAAATGAATTATAACTATTTGATATAAATCTAATGTATATTATAAGCGTTCCTAAATAATGGGCCATATATATATATATATATATATATATATATATATATATATATATATATATATTATCAACTGGCATTTTAAAAATGTGAAATGTATATAAAATACAACCATGGTTTTTATTTATTCATATTTTTTATTATATTTTATTTTTCAAGGGAGGATGTTTGGTGCAGTCTCCTTAAATGACGTCAAAGCTGTTTGATTTAATGGGCCCATTCAAACATATAGGGAATGAAAACACCGGGGATATTAATTAAAGTTGATCTAAAAAAAGAAAGAAAAAAGAGGAAGGGAACGGGTGTGGCTTCCTATGTCCGATAAAGCAAAGGTGTTTGCAAGTGTGGGTAAAGTAATGGAAGTTGAGTAGGAAGTGGCTGAGCAAAGGAGCAACAGACAAGGGGAAAAGAGATGTGTGTGTTTCTATGTTTGTTTTGAGAAAGAGAGGGGGAAAGAGATATTCAAACCTTGAGATCAGTGAAAAGTATTAAGATTTTAACATGAGAGATTGACATTAGTTTGTTGAATTTTGAGGTTAGTGCGAGGTTTTTTATGTAAAAATATGTTAGTGATGATAGCAAAAGAAGAAAGGAAAAAAAACAATTTTATGTGGAAAAATCTAAAATCATGAAAAATTACATCTAGAGCATAAAATAATTCCACTATATAGAAAATTCAACACAACAGTGGTGATGATGATTAAATTTGTTAGAATTACTTTTTTATAATAAAAATTTAAAACATATATATTTAAATAGATCTTAGGTGAATCACAAATCAGATTGATCATGATTTTACAGCTCATTAATGTATAGTTTAATTACTTAAAATTTTTTGAATATATATATATATATATATCAGTTTGACGTCTCTACTACATTATAGATCTTCAAGATATTATAATAATTTCAAAAATCACAATGTGAGAGTTAAACAAAATTTGATTCACAAGCTCTAACAATGCATGTGTAAATAAAAGCTCACACAAAACTTAATTACAACATGACTATTATGTTACCAATAGAAAAAAAAAACATAAAATATGAAAGTATTGGATGGTTTGAGTTTATATTAGATGAGCAAAAAAATAGATTGAGGATATGATGGTAGATAAGACCAAATTATAAAATGAACATGAAGGCATAAAATGCAAAGGTGGTTTGATGTCTAATTTCTTGGGTGCCCTTTTTACTAGGACATTGTTGCATTAAAAGCTGCAAAGGTAGGCTTCTTCCAAAGCTTATGAACCAAACCCTTTTTCTTTTACTTTTTATTTTTCTTTTTATTTTTTAATTTTTATTAATTATATTTATGTTTAGAGGGGAAAAGCACATGAAAATAAAACAGAGCAAACCAATACCACCCTGGTATATCATGAGATAGTGGTAGTTAATTTCCGTATCAAAGCAATAATTTTTTTTTAGAATAAAAATAAATAAAATTATTGTATTTAAAATAATTATATAAAAAAATCAGTTTAAAGAAACCAGTTTCAATTGTTTTTTATTTGCTTTCTCTCCGCATGAGTATTCTTCCATTTCATTTGGAAAAATTATTCACTAGCATATTTGTCTCTCAGGCTATGAATTCAGTTAGCTATGAATTTAGTTATAAAAGATTAATCGACTTTATTATTTATAAATATATATTTTTATTTAGGATTTTTTTTAAGGATAGCCACAATTTTTTTCTTGAAAATTAGACAAGTTCTTGTTATTATTATTGATATAGTTTCAATTTTGTTACATATTATTTCTTTTATGAATACGATGTATTTGAATTTAATTTTTCAATAATCTCATTAAACGATGTGAAGTTTAGACAATAAATCAACATATCTTAGTTAATAATTAGTGAAAATAAATTAAGGTCCCAGGCATTCAATCCATATTAAAAAATTATTATAAAAAATACTATAAATATATAACATACTACTACGGACATATTCGAAAAAAAAAAAAAGATTATATGTCGATTGTAATACACACATTAATTTCTAACTATTATGAGCCTCCTTTAAGTTTTAAGAGTTGAGCAATGTTTTGCATTTGAGTTTTAGACGTAACTATTGAAAACCATAACAAGTTAGCTTGACCTTTTAATCAATGCCTGTTTTTTTTTAAAAAAAATTAAAATCAATTTCGGTAATTTTAGTTGAAAGTGTGATTCATAAATCGTTTTAATTAAAACTTCCAATTTAGCCTTCTATTTTTATTTTCACCCTATTTTAGGTTTTATTTCTTCAACATTACGCCACTATTCACACAAAAAAAATCGGGTTATGGTGGCGGAAACATCATCTATTTTTATGTGGAAATTTTTTAAATGTCTTTGAATACAATTATCTTTTTTTAATAAAAGTTAATTACTTAACAACATAGCTATTGATTAATTTTTTCAAAATTAAAATTTGACTATAATTTATTTATTGAAATTAGTGTTAGTTGAATTAATAAAACTGAAAGAATGAACTTAGCTAAAAAATTGCCGGTACTTAAATTTCCAAACTATTCCTGGTTATTTCAACCCACTCACCGCCTTCACAAAAAGAGAGAGAGAGAGAGAGAGAGAAATGTTGTTTATTCTTTTTTTTTTTTTTAATCTTTTTGCTTGAGAATGGTCTGATTCCAAACCAATTGCAGAGAATCACTCTATTATTATTATTATTATTATTATTATTATTATTATTATTATTATTTTCTTTTTTTTTTTCAATCCTCTTTTGTTGTTCATCTATTTTGCAATATTTTTCATCCATGAGTACTCAAAGACATAACAGTGATAAGTTTAGTTTAGTCTCACATTGATTAAGAAAAAATTATTATCATATGCATATATATAAACGATGGATTAATTTTTACTTTCAGACAGATTTATCTGGAATATGGATATGACCATTGTGTGAATCAACAACCATCTCGTGATTATAAATTACATAGATGTATATGTCAAACTTGTATGCATTTCAACAAAATAATAATAATAATAATGATGATATTAATAATAACAACATAATACAACAATAAAAAATTAAAAAATATATATTGTATAAGAAACAGTAGTATTTTTGGTTTGATTTGCCATAATAATCAAATTTAAAACAGTGGTTTCATTTGTCATCATATTTTTGTCTTTGATTTTTTTTAAAAAAATTAGTAAATGGAGTCTCTGCTATTTGCAAGCGATTGCAAACTAGTTGGTCATCTATATATATATATATATATATATATATATATATATGTATATATGGTCAAATATCTTAAATAATCCCTTTATTTTTTTTTTGTCACTTCAGTCTCTTTTTTTAATTTGTCCCAATTGAATCCCTCTATTTTTTTAACTGATGCAATCAAATCTGAGACCCAAATAATGTTAACCTTGTTGTGTTTTTCAAATGATGTGGCGCCTACGTGGTTTTAAGTTTTTTTTCAAAAAATGGTTATCGGGTCGAATCTTATTTTATACCCATATCCGTCTGACATCATCTCCTTTCCTCCACCACCACTCCCATAGCCTCTGTCTTTGATTTTGAGTGCACATCACCGCTTGCAAAGCAGAAGCCCAGTCATGCCCTTTTATAGAGCCCCGACAGCTTAGAGAATGAGAAGCCTAATGGCCACGCGAGGAGAAAAGACAATCACTGTAGTTTAAATTTGATTTTTCCAGGATGTTAGCATAATGCATCTAGTGTTGATGCTCCTCATGTATCTACATGATTTTGATACTTGAAAGCTAAATATTTGGTGCAATGCATCTATTTTTTGGGTTTTTTATATATTTAATTGATATGGTAAAGTTTTGACTTTTTTTTCAACAAGATTTCTTGTTATGAATTTCCATTTCATTAACTTTGTATTTTCAAAAATTTCGTTAAATCAATCTCAGACAATAACATATAAACAATTTTCATGATTTTAAAATTTATACAACATTAGACAAGCATCAAAACCTTGTGATGATTTCACATATTAGACTAAAACGATGAAAATGGTTACTCCTCCCTAGTGTATGCCTCATCCGTAGATGATTTGTCAATTTTCTTCAATGATTTTCTAATTATACTAAACACCGCAATCCAACAGTTGTTCATTTTTTTGGTCAATCACTTTTTATATTTTCAAATACATAGACATCTAAATGAAGTTTGGTATTAATATATACACAAAATAGAATGCACCTATATGTTATTCTTTGTTTATTGATTTTAACAACAAATTTACGGCATCTTAAATTTTATAATTATTTCCTGCAATGATTTTTTAATTTAAATTTTGCATATTTACTTAGCATTTGTTTTATTGTTTATTGTTCCTTTTTTTTGTTATTTATCTGCAAAATTATAAATGTAAAATTTGAGGAATAATAAATTAACAACTTTTAAATTATTATTATTAAAAAACCCATGATGTATTTACTATTAATAACTTGGGCAATCACAGATAAAAACACTTGATTTACTTGTTTTTTAAAATAAATTTTTAAAAAATAATTTGGTCGTTGGTTCTAAAAATGCAAATTTTAGCCCAAGTTATTAACAAAAATTGTTAATTTATTTTAAAAATCAAGTGGTTAAAATTTGTTGCTTTTATAAATTTTGGTCTTCGAAAAGAGAATATTATAAAAATTATTTGAAAAATATTTATATTGATGGTTTTTAAAGGTATAAAAATATTCCCTATAAGAAAAAAAAAGAAAAAAAAAGAATCAGTTAAGTAGTATAAATGTTGTTAGATGTAATTATCAAAGTTATTATTATTTTTTTAAATAGTAATAAAAAAGAACTTAAATGGAAACCAGCGGGCCTCTTTCCCTCACGAAGAGAAGGAGAAAAAGAAATAAACTCTTATCTAAAGCCATCCTTGATCTTGGTTTTCTTGAGCTTCTGCTTCTCTTCTTCGTCTTTGGACCCTTTGTTGCTGTGGAATCTCCGAGAAAAAGGGTTCTTTTTTTCTGGTTTTTAATTGGTTCGGAACCAGAGGAAACCCTTGTAATTCAGGAAAGTGAGTCCTTGAATCTGTTATTTGTTTAATTTTTTATTATTATATATTATTTTTTTGTATTGAATGAGATCCGATTTGTTGTTTTGATGTGTTAATTTGTGTTTCTAGTTGTTGTCCTTGCTTGTTTCTTGATGACAGTAGTTGTTTGATTTGAAATTTTCGTGCTTTTTTTGGGGAATAATGTGACTCTCCTTTGTTAGTGTCCTCTTGACGCGTTTTGATCTTTTGTGTGCTCAGATCCATAAATGTGATGATGGTTTATTTAGTTTCTTAATGATTTGATGTTACTACTGCTCATTGATCTGCGATTCGTTTCTAGTATTTTATTGATAGTTTGTTGTCTCTGTTATAGAGTTGCTCACTGACAAAGGTTGTGTGTGATCACTAGATATATCTTGTATGTCAAGATACAAGCATTATCAAGTAAGCTGACTCATTCCTAGCGGGTCTTATGATATGTTAATTCTGCTGTTGTTTCACTCAGCTCCACTAGGAGCCAATCACCCTTGATCTTGTTACCAGCACTGGAATTTCATTGTCATGTCTCTCTTAAGAAGCACAACGCATTCTCTTCGAATGGAAATGAATATCTCAGGCCCCATTCTTTCTCCATGGCTACCTAGAAAACTAGGACCTGTTCAATGTGAAGGAGCAGGGTCATTCTTTTCAGGAGACTCTTGCCTTCTCAGGCTACTAAAACTCTGCAAAACAAGGTCTATGAGGCAGGGTATTTGTGTTCACAGCTCAGTAATCAAGTCAGGCTTCCAGGATCAATTAGTTCTCAACAATCTCCTTCTTTCATTCTATGCTAGTTGCTATGGAATTGACCAAGCACGCAAACTGTTTGATGGCATGAATAGTAAAGATGTTGCCTCTTGGACCTGTGTAATTTCAGCATATGTTCGTTACGGCAATCATGATGAGGCTCTTGATTTGTTTGAAAAGATGCTAGGGTCTGGTTTTGTGCCAAACGAGTTCACATATTCTGTTATCCTGCAATGTGCCTCCTCTCTTAGGGACTTCAACCTTGGGGAGCGCACTCATGCCCAGACAGTGAAATGTGGGTTCGAATGCAATGCAGTCTTGGGAAGCTCTCTGATAGATTTCTACTCCAAGTGCAACATGCTTGAATTAGCATCCCGGATTTTCACCAATTTGGATAATAAGGACATAGTATCATGGACTACAATGATCTCTGCCTGTGTTCAAGCTGAGGACTGGGGAGAGGCAATGCGGCTGTATGCGTCTATATTTGCAAGCAAGGTGGTGCTTCCTAATGAGTTTACTTATGCTAAGCTCCTCAAGGCATGCGCCTCTATTGGATCCAACTGCTCGAGATTGGTTCATGGGCATATTATTCGTCTGGGGATAAAGTTAAACCTGGTTCTTAAAACATCACTTGTGGACATGTATTCCAAGTGTCACAGGATGGAAGATGCTCTAAAGGTAATGAAACAGACATTGGAGTCAGATGTTATGCTTTGGACAGCATTGATTACTGGTTACTGTCAAACAGGAGACTATAAAGAAGCAACTGCAGTGTTTCAGCTGATGGAGGTTGCCAAAATCTCCCCCAATTCATTCACTTTTGCAAAGCTCATTAATGCTTGTTCTGATGTTCCCCTCCCGATGTTAGGGAAACAAATGCACTCACGGGTGATCAAGGCTGGACTGGTACATGATGTATCGGTTGGTAATGCTCTTGTGGACTTGTATGCAAAATTTCCCTCCGAATCTGACTTTGTGGATTGTGTTCGCGTCTTTGAAGGGATAGTTTCACCAAATGTTGTCTCTTGGACTGCTTTAATTGTGGGGCTGGTTCGCCATGAGCATGAGCTGGAGGCATTTGCAGCATTTGAGGCTATGCGGGTGGATGGAGTATGTCCTAATTCTTTCACCTTGTCTGCTATCCTCAAATGCTGCGAATCTCCAAAATTTTTGGTTCATGTCCAAATGCTCCATGCCTATATCCTAAAGACCATACTGGATGAGTGGGATGTGAGTGTTGGAAACTCTCTGGTGGATGCTTATTCTAGATATGGGAGGGTTGGCGAAGCCTTAAGCATCTCCAGAGAAATGCCCTTGAGGGATGTATGGACCTACACAAGTCTGGCGAAGGGGCTTAGTCAGATAGGCCTTCACCGAAGGACTTTGGACATGATTGCTTGCATGCATGGTGAGGGTGTGCAGATGGATGACTTTAGTGTTTCCTGCTTCTTATCAGCTTCTGCCAGCCTGGCTGCAGTGGAAATGGGCAAGCAACTGCACTCCTATTCGGCAAAGTCTGGTCTGGGCAGTTGGATCTCGGTGTCGAATAGCCTCATTGACATGTATGGCAAATGTGGGAGCATTAATGAAGCTCGCAGAGTGTTTGCAGAGGTTGAAAAACCCAACATTGTGTCGTGGAATGGCTTAATATCAGGGCTGGCATCAAATGGACAGTTTTCTGGAGCCCTGTCAACCTTTGAGGATATGAGGCTGGCCGGAGCCTGCCCAGATGGAGTCACATTCTTGTTGGTGCTCTATGCTTGCAGCCATGGTGGCCTAGTCGACATGGGTGTTGAGTACTTCAACACCATGAACAGCGACTTGTATGGTGTTCCTTGCCAGCAAGACCACTATGTTTGCCTGGTAGATATGCTGGGAAGGGCTGGTAGACTAGAGGAAGCAGCGTGTGCCATAGAGACCATGCCCTTTCAGCCTGGTGCTCTGATATACAAGACGCTGCTGGGGGCTTGTAAGGTCCATGGGAACCTGGTGCTCGGGGAGTGCATGGCGAGGCGTGCTATGGAACTGGATCCTATGGACCCAGCAATTTATGTGTTGCTAGCTGGTATTTATGATGATGCTGGGAAGCTAGAGATGGGAGAGCAGACGCGCAAGCTGATGAAAGAAAGGAGGGCAATCAAGTGCCCTGGTTGGAGCTGGATGAGGAACACCCCTAAATGAACCACCAGCAGCATGGTATTTGGTTTATGTTCTATTACTTTCACCTTTGACTTGTTCACCCTCACAGCAGTACTTAGCATCAATATGGCAGCGATGAAAGCACTGGGAAATGCCCATTAAAAACTGCATGAGTCTCTTTAAGTCTGACCAAATATTCCTTGGTGTCTGATCATATGCAGGTTTGTTCCTATTTGTCTATGATGTACCACGTCTCTTTATCTATTCATATGTTTTTTATATCATTTTACTCGTCTCTTTATCTATTCATATGTTTTTTATATCATTTTACTCTTAAATCGCCCACAGAGCTTGTAGTGGTGGATAAATCATCTTCACTGTTATTTTGCAGAATGTGCTTATCATCAGGCAGTTGCAGTTGCACTCACTCTGGTGGAAGCCTGACCACTGCTGCAGATGAGGTCAGAAGGCCGGTATTCTTTTCGCAAGAGTTTGTGGCTCACTCACTCCAATGGAAGCCAAAGCACTGCTGCAGATGAGGCGAGAAGGCTGGTAGAGTTGGTGGCTATCATCAACCATATCATTGAACTTCATTATACTTTTCATGTCTAGAGGCTTCGTGTTTTCTTCAACCTTGACTTTGTTTATGAAGATCACGCTCCCTCATCGAGTCCACGCCCTTCTTAAATGGCGACTCCACCATTTCAGTTTCATAAGCTATTCTGAGGTTAAAGAGCCTGCGGAGTCTCTTGACATGAAGACTGTCATGAAATTCAGTGTTGTGGTTGACAAGAGCTACAATTCACTTCTTTTTTTTTGGGAATACCAGCCTTCTACATGAATGAATAACTCTTCACTTCCACTTCGGGAAAAGCTTGAGCTAGAAGATCTTTAACTGTTCTATTGGAAGTTGTATGGAAGGAGATGATAATCCATTGCAAGAGAATGGGAATGAGAAAGAAACTGTGCAATCCGAGTGATGGAGAAGACGAGGCTGATTGAGAGACCAAGGCCCTCTTCCAAACAAAACTGTGAATTCTATGATGAAGAGAAAGAAACCGTGAATGGGACTTCGGCAGTAGCGTAGCATATTTTGCGGAGTATCTACTTCTGGAGCTATTGCTGTATATCACTGCACTGGAAGACTTGTTTTGAAGCAGTATGCTTGCGGTTAAATTCAGATTTTTGCTCTTCCTTGCTGTTTGAACATGTTCCGATAATTTTAGATAACTTACCAACCCTTTTATGAAATCGAATTCTTGTTGTAGACTAGTATGTGCATTGAGAAAATAATACTTTCAAGAAGTCAGTGGTATCTGTTTATAAACCATCACTGTGATCTGTATTTTCTCACCCTCTTTTTGATACATAGACACCTAAAGACAAAAACCCAACAAACAAAAACTTTATCTATATTCCCTAAATTTGAAAGGGCTGCTTGGTGAACTTGTCATTAGCCTTTGGTTAATTATTTTTCCTTCATGAGGCAGATGTTGAGTTTTTCATTTGGCATGTCTGATGTAGGCTGAAATCAGTAGATCATGATTACAATTTTTAGTTTAAACTTTAGTTTGTAATCTATATCCATGATCTTTTTTGGTTTTTGAAATTTTTTTTGTTAGTTTTTTCTGCAGGTTATGGCAGTGAAAAAGAATATTGAGGAGGCTCAAGGAAAAGAAAGCTATCCATGTGGTCTGCAGTTATTGATTTACAGTGGGAAGATTTTAAAAGATGAAGTACATTGGAAGAGAATAACATTAGAGAAGAAGGTTTTCCTGTTGTCATGCTCGGTAAGGTGCTCTATCATTCCTTGATTGTGGCTAGTCAAGTTATTGCCTCAGATATATTTCTATAGATCAATTTATGTTTGTTTTGTCCAAAAGGGAAGCCATTCCAGATTCAGGTCCAGCCCAGCAACACAGTGAATATCTCCCTCGATCTTTCGTCCCTGATTTTGCCCTTGTTATGGATTTTGTTGGAAAATTCATTGGCTTTTCTTGTGTATTTTTTTACATCTGTTTCTTCTTTTTTGATGGCTTTTTTTGTGGGTTTTCTTGAGTAGTATGGAGCCTGTTTAGCGTCCGTTTAGTGGTTTAGATCATCCAGTGATGAGTATGTGGATTCTGAGCTGAAGTCCCTTGCGAGCAGTGATTCTCGTTGGAAAGCGTTGGTTGTCATAACATTTTTGGGGAACAGTTTAAATTAAGTATCTATCGAAGTGATTGGAATTATTTTGAGTCATTGGAAATTACATTGGATTTGTGTGTGATTTTGTTTCATTTTGTTTGTTCTGGACACTGGTTAGGTTTTTTGTAGTGGTATTGGCTTTATTTATAATCTGGCTTAGTGGTTGTTTAGGTCAGGGTGATGTGTGTGCGGATTTTGGGTTGTAATCGTCCGTGTGACAATTCTTATTGTAAATAATTGATTCTTAGAATGTTTTGAAGAAATATGAATTATTGAGAGAGAATTTGGTTAGGGACAAAGCTAATTGTTTACGATTATATAGTCTTTTATCAGGTGCATTTCAATTGCTTCTCTCATGCCTTCTGTTGTCTTTTATGTTCTTGTTGGTAACTGGATTTGTGTTTTAGCACCGTATGGTTTGACTTGGGAATCCAAAATGTGGACATATATTTCCTCCCATATTATGTTGATTTCTGTGCCCTTTTTCTGTCTACGAGAATTAAAGACGCAATATACTTTTTGAGTCTTGTGATTCTACCTTGTATGCAATGGTTACTAGGTGCTTATGGCTATAAATCTCTGTATAAAAATTCTAGAGGGAGCGGCGTGAGAATGTTCATTCTACACACACACACACACAAAAAAAAGAAAAAAAGGGGCTGTTTGTGGTTCTTAAACTGCATGATAAGAGCGCTTCCAATTTGGACTAGGGTGAGCAAGCTAAAATAGCCCATGGAATTTAAAACTACCTATATATAGTAAGTTAGACCTTCTCATATATTTTTTAAGGGAAAATTTTCTTAGAATTTATATGAAGTATCAATGTTGTCAAGGTGGGTGCCTATGCGCTAAGGCGCAATGCTTTCCATGGTAGGAGTCTTAAGCTTATCCATGCTAGGCGCCTTCAAAGAGGCGCACGTGTTTTTGCTCTTTAGAGTGCCTTTTGTGCCTTAAAAAGGCGCGCTTGATTGAAATTGATTGTCAATTGTCTACTTACGATATTTTTTAGATTAGTTTTAAGGGTAAACATAAAAAAGAACATGTATTTAATGTTGTTTCAGTAAATAGTAAATTTTTAGAAAAAAAATGCCAGCCAACCACCTGTATATAATTAGGCTTTGCAGATTTTAATAAAAATTTCAATTGGTGGAAATTTGATGGCATTTAAAAGTCAACTATTTCAAAGGACTTTAGTTAACCAACCACCCATATTTAAGTAGGTTTTGTGAATATCATCCGTTCAATGGATAGATTAAGAGTTATAACTAATTGGAATTTAATTGAAAAGCAATTTTTTTTGGTTTATTGATATATAATTTTATTGACTTATTTATATGCATCTTACTTCAGCCGGGTGAGTGTTTTTTTTTGCGCCTTGCACTTTGGGTGTTATAAGGGTCCTAACGCATAGAGAGCGCCTTTCGCCCTTGATAGCACTGTGAAGCATCTTACCACTCATAGTGCTCTTCATCAATGTTCATTGTGATACAAATAGACTTCTGTTTATAAGCCATCACTGTGATTTGCAATTTCTCACCCTCTTTTTGATACATAGACACCTAAAAACAAAAACCCAACAAACAAAAACTGTATCTATATTCCTTCAATTTGAAAAGGCTGCTTGGTGAACTTTGTCATTAGGCTTTGGTTAATTACATTTTTCCTTCATGAGTTAGATGTTGAGTTTTTCATTTGGCATGTCTGATGTAGGCTGAAATCAGTAGATCATGATTGCAATTCTTAGTTTAAACCTTAGTATGTGATCTATATCCATGATCTTTTGCGGTTTTTGAAATTTTTTTGAGTTTTTTTCTGCAGGTTATGGCGGTGAAAAAGAATATTGAGGAGGCTCAAGGAAAAGAGAGCTATCCATGTGGTCTGCAGTTACTGATTTACAGTGGAAAGGTTTTAAAAGATGAAAGCACATTGGAAGAGAATAACATTAGCGAAGCAGGTTTTCTTGTTGTCATGCTCAGTAAGGTGCTCTATCATTCCTTGATTGTGGCTAGTCAAGTTATTGCCTGAGATATATTTCTATAGATCTATTTATGTTTGTTTTGAACTTTCCAGTTTACCTATGGTCACCATATATCAGATAAGCGTTCTATATATGCAAGACATAGAATTTATCTTATTGGACAAATGCATCCATTTTGCAATGTGACACCTTTGTTTGACCACCATAAATTATTTTATTTTATTTTTTCTCATGTGGTGCCATTTCAGAACAAATCTTCTGGTTCAGCAGGATCCTCAGCTGTTACCCAGGTATTCATCTTGTGTTTTTGTTGGAGTTAACATTTTGTTTGAAGTTCTCTTTCTTACGTTGCTTTATCTTGCCTTGGCTTTGGCTATACAAGTGTTTTCTACCTTTGAAATCATACCTCTGTGGAGCTATTCATGTTTGTGAGTTGAAAATTTCATTTTAGGTATGATCAATATATATCTGGCAACCATTCTCAGTGTTCAAGACATTGTGAGGAAACTTATCGGATAGATGCACATATTTTCCATATGACTTCCATCTTCTCTCCACCATATTATTTTATTTTCTTTTCAAATAATATGTTGTATCCTATTTATCCCTTTTTCCCCTTCTGATGGCCACTAATACTGTTTGTACCATCTCAGAAAAAATCTTCAGGTTCTGCAGGATCCTCAGCTATTACCCAAGTAATCCTCTGATTTTGTTGGAGTTAGATTTTTTTTTTTATGTATAATTTAACAATTAGGTTCTCATTTTTTGTTGCCAAATATTATTCTGCAGAGATTTTAACAGCTGCTGCACCTAATCAACCTCCCATTGTTGACACTCCCTCTCAAGCGCTGTATGTTCTTCTTATTCCTTTTATATATTTTACCAAATCTATTGGTGCCAGATGGCTTTATTGATTTCTTTTTGTGCCAGGTCCTCAGCTGACGCTGCAAGTGCTATTGAAGGAACAACTACAAGGTATAATTTTTCGTAGGTGTACATGAGTTTGTTTATTTATATTTTTTATATTTTATTTGGCTAAGGATATTTTACTGTTGTGCACTTTACTTTTTGGTCCTCTTAAGACTTGTTGACCAATCTGTTGTCATTATAGTTATTGGAAGCTGCAATGCGTTGAAACATCAATGCTGTGAATTTTTTTTTAAATTTTAAGTGATTTTCACTTTTAATGATAATTAGCTATTATTATTTTTTAAAGAAGAATATGAAAAGGATACGGAGAAGGGAGAGCAAGATGGAATGATATTAAGGAAAATTTTAACAATAAATTTAAAAATAATAATTCTTTTTGTTGTATTTCAACTTGAGGTTGTGACCCACAGAAGATTTTAGTGAATTAGATAGTAATGAAAATTTGGTATATTAATTTACTAAATTAATGATAATATTTGTCATCGGAAAAAATTGCAAAATAGATGGACTAGAAAAGAGGAATTAGAAAATAATAATAATAACAACATTTTCCACGGAAAGGATGAATGGAGCTTGTCAGATCAGCTACCATTCATTGGTATTGAAAGTGAGCGTAGAACCCTAATCCACCTACCACTCAAACGCAACAAGCATCCTTCCAAACTTCTCTTCTTCAGCCCTTGTCTTTTTTCTTTTTATAATTATTTTAATTTTTATTGTCATTCAAAACTTTGTCAATAGCAGACAATCAATCATCCACAGAGAACTCCACTTGTGTATGACATCTCTTTCTCATTTTTTTTGTTTCACAAAAAATAAATAATAATAATAATAATAATAATAATAATAATAATAATAATAAATTTGAGTACTGGCAATTTTTTAGTTAAGTTCATTCATTCAGTTTTATTAATTCAACTAACACTAATTCCAATAAATAAATTATAATCAAATTTTATTTTTTTGAAAGAATTATTCAATAGCTATGTTGTTAAGTAATTGAATTTCATAAAAAAAAAGATTGTTGTATTCAAAGACATTTAAAAATTTCTACCTAATAACGGATGATGTTTCAACCACCATAAACCGATTTTTTTTTGTAAATAGTGTCTTAATGTTGTAGGAATAAAACCTAAAATAGGGTGAAAATAAAAATAGAAGGCTAAATTGGAAATTTGAATTAAAATGATTTATGAATCGCACTTTCAACAAATAATTACGAAAATTGACTTGATTTGATTTTTTTTTTTAAATTAGGCATTGATTAAAAAGAGAAGCTAACTTGTTATGGTTTTCAATAGTTATGTGAAAAACTCAATGCAAAACATTGCCCAACACTTAAAAGAGGCCCATATTTTTCAAAGATGCTCAAATATATTTTGAACACAAAAAAATTCATAATAGCTATCATATTTTCAAAAATGCATGTGTTTATTACTACCGACATATGATGCTTTTTATTTCGAAGATGTCAATAGTAATATCTTATATATTTATAGTATTTTTTAAGACAATGGTTTAATATAGGTTGAATATAAATCCATTCTCACTATTTATTAGTCTAAACTTCATGTAACTTAATGAGATTATTGAGAAATTGAATTCAAACACATCATTTTCATAAAAAAAAAATAATCCGTAACAAAATTGAAATTATATCAGTAATAACATAAACTTGTCCTATTTACAAGAAAAATTTGTGACTTATGCTATTATTATTATTATTCATCTTATTCTTTGCCATTTTTAAAATAATCCTAAATAAAAACATATATTTAAAAATAACAAAGTGGATAAATCCTTGATAACTAAGTCTTATCGACCAACAAAAAAAAGACTAACCTAATTCACAGCTTCAGAGACAAATATGTTACTGTATAATTTTTTAAATGAAATGGTAATACTCATGTGGAAAGAAAGCATATAAAAACAAGCGGTAATTACTTATAAATCCCCCACAAATTTGCAGTTTCCCGGATGGTCCCTGACATGTTTCACTTTCCTATTTAGTCATTCTTTTTCAATCTATTTCTATTCAAATCCAAAACAGTGAAACGGCCGTTATGATGAAGCCAACGTGGAGTGGAAATGTCTTTTTTTGCCCTTCGCGCAAGTTTCAAAAAAAATAGCGTGGAAATGTCGAGAATACCCTCAAGCCTTCGGGAACCGTCGAACGGTTGAGATAACCCACCGGGAAACCGTTCAAGCGGCTCTTTTGCTTCTTCCGTTTCTTCTTCTCCATCTTGCGCCTACGACTCTCTTCTCCTTGTTAGGTGTTCGACGACGGTGTTTTTCCCTTTTGCGGCGACGACGTGACTTGCCACACGTCCGCCTTCGCAGCTTCGGCGCTTCCGCAAACACTTGCGAGACTTCGTGCAACAAAAAAACAAGCGAAAAAGGTAAGAAGAAGTTGGGTAAGGAGAAGTCGATCGACGTTTCAGTGTATTAGTTTAGGGTTTTTGGACTTTCTGTGTAGTTTACTGTCTTCCTGTGTAATATAACCATTTTGAGTGTAACATCTGATCGTTTTGTGTAATCTGAACTGAATACAGAAATGGCCGGAACTCTGGTTAACGGTAGGTGTTATTTGGCCCATGTCGTGGATACCATACAAGGATTGAAAAAAGTAATGAACAACACCCACTGGAAGTTACTCCGGCAGACCCCTTTCGCGCACCTGATGGACCTGCCGACCGTGGTCTAATCATATTTGGCCCAGATTCATGCTATGCTGGAGGAGATTACTGCCAAGTTACATGCAGCAGGATATGACCCAGATTCTTCCCAAGTGTTGCTTAACATTGACGAGGAAGAGAAACAGAGCTTTCTCAGGTATCACAGTGAGAAGAAAGCCATCTCCCTCGGCTTGATTAGCACCAGTCCAGGGACAGCACTGCATGTTATGAAGAGTCTGCGAGTGTGTTCAGATTGTCACTCTTCAATAAAGCTTATTTCCAAGATCTATTGTCGGAGGATAGTAGTGAGAGATAAGAAACGCTTCCACCATTTTGAAAATGGTATTTGCTCTTGCAATGACTACTGGTGAAAATTTAGCAAAGATATGTGAATCATTTTTCAATATTCTCTATAGATATATTAAAAAAAATTGTATTTGCATTATATTAGATCAATATTTTAAATAGTAGTCTATTCTGTATATGTTATGAACATAGTTGAGTATCCATTTTCTCCCCAGTCATAGGATGTGGAGTTCTTTGTAGAGGTTTTTTATGTAAATACTTGAAAGATGAGGGGCTATGTGCAAAAGACCATACAGTTTCCTTTGATCACGAGGACAGCGAGCGATGGAGATACAATTGGGTGCTTCCCTCGACGTGTATTTCTGTGAATCCACAAGCTCTCCTGGTTGGCTTTGACAAAGCTCATTTTTTTTTCCTTGCAGTGTTGTTAGACTGGATGGCAATGGCGGGATCTTCTTCTCTGATGGTTTACAAGACGTTGTTCTCTGTGTTGGGTTGTGTGATGGCGGTGACCCTCGTCTACACTATCTTAACTGATGGCTCTCCTTTTCGCCGTGAACTCTTGACCCCGTGGGTTCTTTTTCATCTCTCGAAATTAATCAAATAGTGAATTTTCTTTTTCTTTTCTTTTTTTTGTTTTTTTTTGGTAGATTGAAGCGTTTATAGAGTTTGTGAATCCTGAGATTACCGTTTGTTAGTTGCTTGATGATGAGATGAGGATAACATATGTTTGTTTGTCTGTGAAATGCTTTAGTTTTGATTTTGATTGAATTTTCATTGATTTCTCTAGGTGGATGGTTGCTACTCTGGTGGATTTTTATGTGAACGTGGTGGCCATTGCTGTATGTCTTCCAACTTTCACAACTATGGATTTTAAAAATTTTTTGGTGGTTATCATCTCTGAATCCCTCCCATTTTTGTGGTTTATCTAATATATTATAAAATCAAAACAAAATTGCCCTAGTTCTAATCCATAAGCCCTGTCGTTAAGTCTTTAAGCCTTGACCGCTGTATGATGTATAATTTTTGTTGGAGATTCAGTCACCTAACTTTAGATTGAGATAAGATGATTTATGACCTATTTTCAGGGAAAAGAATTTGAGGAACTTAAAGCCTTACCTCACTGAGAAATTACCTTGTTCAGAAGAATCATCAAATGCTGTTTTTGTTTAAATACTCTATCTACTCTTACAATATTTTGAATCATTTCAGACGTGGGTTGTTTACAAGGAATCAACATGGGTGAGTGCCTTTTTGTGGACAATCTTGCTGGTTTGTTCTGGCAGGTAAGTTTTTTTGTGACACCCTTATCTATCTCTGTGGTTCTTGATACTTCGCCTAACATCTGAATACCCATGAATATCCATGCCGCCCTAAATCACAACATTCTTATGTTTATTCAGAAGCTGGTCTTGTGCTACTCATTTACTTCTCTGATGTGTGATATTTTTATTCACCTTTGATAATACTTTTGGAGTAGTATTTGGAATGACTAGCAGTAGTGTATGATATAACAATATATAATTGTAAGCTTCTAATGGCCAGCCATGGATCGTCCGCATCTTTTTGTTTTATTTACACAATTTGACGGCTTCAAGAAACAAATTTCTTATATGTATATCAAGGGATTTTCTTTTTATCAATTTCCGTAACTAACTATTTCATTTAATTGATTCTCACTTCTATGAGTAACTCTAGTTTTTACGTCAAATGTATGAATTCTTTATGCAGTATTGCAATGATTTCTTCAGTTATTGCTAACACCAGATCATTTTGCTGCTACAGCATCGCAACATGTGCTTATATTGTGAAGAAACTCAGTGAAATTTCCTCGCAAGATCCTGTACAAAATCCAGTACATCACGTATTTTTAAGGTATGGCTTTAGCTGCAGGTCAAGTTCTCTGCCCTCACTCTTTCACAACTCCAAGTTAATCACATATGTCAATCTTATAAGGGATTTTATCGAAATTCTGGTCATCCCAGTCACCACTTCTAGTGTTTAATATTGAACTGTGGTTGGCAAAATAATGTTCTTGGTTACATAATACATTGCTGGTTTTCTGTTGTTTTTAGCTGAAGAAAAACAATGAATTATTACATAGGGAATTACTTTAGAAGAGATAAAGTTAAGGTTTTTAGAAGCTATAGTAGTGTCACCTACCATCAAATGCAATCCAAATTTAAGTTGTATCCCATTGCATGTTTGGCCATAAAATTTTGAGTGACATTTAACCATAGAGACGTACATCTGTAGTGATGAATATCGATGAAGATTTACTGATACTTGATACTTAATATCTTCCTACTTATATAAGGAGGAAATTTAACAAAATATTGGTTTCTTTAAGCAATCGAATATTTCTAACATTGCATCATGTTATTTTTCTATTAAAGGAACATGCTGATGTGGTGTGACAGTGTGTTAACAGAGTAGGTTGCGACGGGAAGACAAAGGACTCCTCTATCGCGTTTCTGAAAATTCTTTTCAGTGTGTTGGGCCTTTTAGTGTTTGCAATTGTTATATACACTCTGATTACTGATGGGTCTCCTTTTCGTATGGAACTCTTGACACCGTAAGCATTTATTATATACTTTATGTGAAAATTATGGGCCAAATATGATTATTTACCTGCTGCGCACCTGATGGACAACACATTCACAAAGTCGTCCTCAATTGATCTGCTATTGAAATCACTGGAAGGGAAAGAGGCGAGTTCTCTTCTAATCTTTTGAATGTGCTGTCCCCGTAACACAGTATACGGGGTGTCCGACCAACGCGTTGTTTCTTCACGTTGCCGGACACCTCGTAGAACCATACAATGAGGGCGACCGAGCACCCTTTCAGGTATCCGGCGCTCTTGATTTTCCCTTGGCAGCGCAACTACTCCCGTGCGACAGCCTTGGGAAGATCATCCATCACCCATCTGTGGATGGCATGCGCCCAGGCGTAGTCGCCGATAGTGTCTAATTTGTCGGCGTACCTGGCCAAAAAGGTGGGCGCATTCAGAGAGGTGTTGGGGAAGAAGATGGTGCTCATCAAGAATACCAGGAGGAGCTTCACGAAAGTCTCCTCCGTTCCAGCCTTCCCGTTGACAAGTCTGAACAAGTTCTCTTTGATAGCATCGCGATGCCGGTTGTGTAACTTATTCAGATAAGAAAGTTCAAACTCAGAGGCTTCCTCCTCCCCCTCAGGCCTGAATGACACAATCTCGTCCACGCTTAGGACCCCCATTACGAGGGCGACGTCCTCGGGCCTGAACTGCAGCATGCTCTCCCCGATCTTGAACCTTTCGGTTCGTGCATCGTATACACGGAGCAGTGCGTCCATAACCCCCCTTTCTTAGACCACGGCCGGCAGGTCCATCAGGTGCGCGAAAGGGGTCTGCCGGAGTAACTTCCAGTGGGTGTTGTTCATTACTTTTTTCAATCCCTGTATGGTATCCACGACATGGGCCAAATAACACCTACCGTTAACCAGAGTTCCGGCCATTTCTGTATTCAGTTCAGATTACACAAAACGATCAGATGTTACACTCAAAATGGTTATATTACACAGGAAGACAGTAAACTACACAGAAAGTCCAAAAACCCTAAACTAATACACTGAAACGTCGATCGACTTCTCCTTACCCAACTTCTTCTTACCTTTTTCGCTTGTTTTTTTGTTGCACGAAGTCTCGCAGTGTTTGCAGAAGGCCGACAGTGCGAAGGCGGACGTGTGGCAAGTCAGTCGTCGCCGCAAAAGGGAAAAACACCGTCGTCGAACACCTAACAAGGAGAAGAGAGTCGTAGGCGCAAGATGGAGAAGAAGAAACGGAAGAAGCAAAAGAGCCGCTTGAACGGTTTCCCCGGTGGGTTATCTCAACCGTTCGACGGTTCCCGAAGGCTTGAGGGTATTCTCGACATTTCCACGCTATTTTTTTGAAACTTGCGCGAAGGGCAAAAAAAGACATTTCCACTCCACGTTGGCTTCATCATAACGGCCGTTTCACTGTTTTGGATTTGAATAGAAATAGATTGAAAAAGAATGACTAAATAGGAAAGTGAAACATGTCAGGGACCATCCGGGAAACTGCAAATTTGTGGGGGATTTATAAGTAATTACCGCTTGTTTTTATATGCTTTCTTTCCACATGAGTATTACCATTTCATTTAAAAAATTATACAGTAACATATTTGTCTCTGAAGCTGTGAATTAGGTTAGTCTTTTTTTTGTTGGTCGATAAGACTTAGTTATCAAGGATTTATCCACTTTGTTATTTTTAAATATATGTTTTTATTTAGGATTATTTTAAAAATGGCAAAGAATAAGATGAATAATAATAATAATAGCATAAGTCACAAATTTTTCTTGTAAATAGGACAAGTTTATGTTATTACTGATATAATTTCAATTTTGTTACGGATTATTTTTTTTTTATGAAAATGATGTGTTTGAATTCAATTTCTCAATAATCTCATTAAGTTACATGAAGTTTAGACTAATAAATAGTGAGAATGGATTTATATTCAACCTATATTAAACCATTGTCTTAAAAAATACTATAAATATATAAGATATTACTATTGACATCTTCGAAATAAAAAGCATCATATGTCGGTAGTAATAAACACATGCATTTTTGAAAATATGATAGCTATTATGAATTTTTTTGTGTTCAAAATATATTTGAGCATCTTTGAAAAATATGGGCCTCTTTTAAGTGTTGGGCAATGTTTTGCATTGAGTTTTTCACATAACTATTGAAAACCATAACAAGTTAGCTTCTCTTTTTAATCAATGCCTAATTTAAAAAAAAAAATCAAATCAAGTCAATTTTCGTAATTATTTGTTGAAAGTGCGATTCATAAATCATTTTAATTCAAATTTCCAATTTAGCCTTCTATTTTTATTTTCACCCTATTTTAGGTTTTATTCCTACAACATTAAGACACTATTTACAAAAAAAAATCGGTTTATGGTGGTTGAAACATCATCCGTTATTAGGTAGAAATTTTTAAATGTCTTTGAATACAACAATCTTTTTTTTTATGAAATTCAATTACTTAACAACATAGCTATTGAATAATTCTTTCAAAAAAATAAAATTTGATTATAATTTATTTATTGGAATTAGTGTTAGTTGAATTAATAAAACTGAATGAATGAACTTAACTAAAAAATTGCCAGTACTCAAATTTATTATTATTATTATTATTATTATTATTATTATTATTATTATTTATTTTTTGTGAAACAAAAAAAATGAGAAAGAGATGTCATACACAAGTGGAGTTCTCTGTGGATGATTGATTGTCTGCTATTGACAAAGTTTTGAATGACAATAAAAATTAAAATAATTATAAAAAGAAAAAAGACAAGGGCTGAAGAAGAGAAGTTTGGAAGGATGCTTGTTGCGTTTGAGTGGTAGGTGGATTAGGGTTCTACGCTCACTTTCAATACCAATGAATGGTAGCTGATCTGACAAGCTCCATTCATCCTTTCCGTGGAAAATGTTGTTATTATTATTATTTTCTAATTCCTCTTTTCTAGTCCATCTATTTTGCAATTTTTTCCGATGACAAATATTATCATTAATTTAGTAAATTAATATACCAAATTTTCATTACTATCTAATTCACTAAAATCTTCTGTGGGTCACAACCTCAAGTTGAAATACAACAAAAAGAATTATTATTTTTAAATTTATTGTTAAAATTTTCCTTAATATCATTCCATCTTGCTCTCCCTTCTCCGTATCCTTTTCATATTCTTCTTTAAAAAATAATAATAGCTAATTATCATTAAAAGTGAAAATCACTTAAAATTTAAAAAAAAATTCACAGCATTGATATGATTTATTCCAAAAATAAAAAATAAAAATAAATTCAAGAAGCATCACTGATAAATATATTTGTTTTATATTTCTGGTGGGTCACATGGTGGGGGGGAATAAAGCCCAAATGACAAGAAATAATATTCATTTCATTCAATGTTTCAAGCCAAAGTTACTTTGAAGGTGAACCAATGAGAATGGCTAACCCAAATCTAATGAAAATCTCTCTCTCTTTTTATTCCCCCTTAGTCTTTTTTTTTTTTCTTTTTTTTAAAGTCATAGTTGGTGTCCTAAAATGATTAATTAAGAGTGTAAGGTAACAATGGGAATCTTTCTTTTTAATTGATGGGAAAATTGACGTAGCTCCACATCAGCGGCGGCCACCTTATAAGGCCCATCCGAATCTTTCATTGAATTAATTTGGTTCTTATCATGGATTAGGTGTTAATTTAAATGCAAAAAAAGATGGCTAACTTTGTTTGGACTCAAGCAAGACATTATTGGTTTGAAAAACTATCCATTTTGATTAATTATATCTTGGAGAGATATTATGAAGATATACAAATACATGCATGAATAGAAATATAGATGGCATACCCACTTTTCAAGGCGTTTACATAGGGAAAATAAAAATTCTAATTAGAACATTATTATTATAAACAAGCAATCATTGCTCAAGATTTCCATCTTGCAATTTATTTAATAGAAAAACATATTTCAAAACAAATGTTTTTAGACCTTGTTTATAAAGCCAAGATAAATATTATATTTATCTTACAAGTAACATGCATATAAATATATTATTACATTTTAAATTATTTAAAATAAGTGTTAATTTTAATTTATGAAATATCATTCTTTTAAACAACCATTTATTAGCATGGTGGTGGTTATTAAGTAACGTATAAGCAATGTGCAATGTCAAATCCATCTATTGAAATATTGTATTTATGGGTATCTCATTATTTATTTTTAGATAAATAAACAACAGAAACTAGTGTATTTCCAAACATAATTGTCTTGTGATAATGTTGGTTAATTTTATAAAAAAAAAGGGAAAAAAAAAACATTCCTCAAATATATAAACACAAACACATTTTTATAAAAAAAATGAAAAATATTTCCAAATGAGGGCTGCTAATTCATTTCCTTTGCAACTCAAAAGATGTCGATTTGTCAAATGTTTTAAGTGATTTTTCTAATTTTACTAAACAGCTCAATCCAACAATTCTTTGTTTTTTTTTAATAACTTTCACTTTTTATTTTTTTCAAATCCATAAACTTCCACAAGTGAAGTTTGGTATTAATATATACAAATATACAAAAAATAGAATGCACCCATGTGTTATTCCCTGTTTATTAACTTTAACAACAAATTTACTTCATCTGAAATTTTATAATTGTTTCCTGCAACCATTTTTTAATTTAATTTTTGCAGATGTACTCAACTTTTGTTTATTGTTTCTTTTTTTTTTTTGTTATTTATCTACAAAATTATAAATGTAAATTTTGAGGAAGAATAAATTAACAACTTTTAAATTATAATTATTAAAAAACCCATGAAGTATTGAAGATTAATAACTTGGACAATCACAGACAAAAACACTTGATTTATTTGTTTTTTAAAATAAGAATTTAAAAAATAATTTGGCCGTTGGTTCTAAAAATGCAAATTTTAGCCACACAGTACAAGCCTATGTATGTGGTTTAAATTTGTTGCTTTTATAAATTGTGGTCCTCTAAAAAAAGAATATTATAAAATTTATATGAAAAATATTTATGATGGTTTTTAAAGGTATAAAAATATTCCATATAATGAAAAGAAAGAGTTAGTTGAGCAGCATATATGTTATCAGATGTAATTATCAAAATTATTATTTTTTAAATATTAATAAAAAAATTCAAATTATTATTTAAAAAAAAGAGTTAGCTTGCCAGCCAGACAGAGTACAGCTGTCCCGGACCAAGTCAAAATTGGTAGAGATTTCTGGGAAACGGCCTGGGAAACGTTGCACAAGAGATCGAGTCCGAGAAGGAATCCAAAGCCTTGGCACGTGCTTCACACGTGAGGTTCATTCTAGGGTTAGGGTTTGCGCACCAGCGGGCCCCTATCCCCCACTATAAATGGAACCCAGCTTCCGCGAAGGGAGGGAGAGAGAGAAAAAGAAGAAACTCCTATCGAGTGCCATCCTTGATCTTGGTTTTCTTGAGCTTTTGCTTCTCTTCTTCGTCTTTGGACCCCTTGTTGCTGTGGAATCTGCAAGAAAAAGGGTTCTTTTTGCTGGGTTTTACTTGGGTTGGAATCAGAGGAAACCCTTTTAATCCTGGAAAGTGAGTCCTTGAATCTATTGTTTGTTTTAGTTTGGTTTGGTTTTTTTTTTTTTTTTTTTTTTTTTTTTTTTTTTTTTTTGTATTGAATGAGATCGGAGTTGTTGTGTTGATGTGTTAATTTGTGTCTCTAGTTGTTGTCCTTGCTTGTTTCTTGATGACAGTAGTTGTTTGATTTGAAATTTTCGTGCTTTTTTTTGGGGAATAATGTGATTCTCCTTGGGTTGTGTTCTCTTGATGCGTTTTGATCTTTTGGTGAATTCGTGGTAGGTAGAGTTGAGAACAAGTAGCTTTTGCCTGAAATGATGTTTATATTTGCCTGGTTTTGATGAAATAATCTCCCGTTGTTCTTGGGTCATTGATCTGTTCTTTCGTTGCTTTTCTTTTTTTTTCTATGACTTGTGTGGTTTAGATTAATGAAAAAATTCTCATCTGTTTGTTTCTTGTTATATCAAATAATTAATAATTCTCTAGATCGTACTTTTATTTCAACTTCCTAGATTTTAAAGTTTTTCGAGGTTGCATATTAATTTGATTATCATCTATGAGGGCTTTTCTTTTGTGAACTCTTTGATGGTGGATCCTTTTTTGTTTCTCTTTCAATTTGATGGTTTGATTAATATTGTTATTTCTGTTAATAGACTAGGTGTATTTCTAATTCCGTGGTGATATCTTTATAAGAACGATGCTTAAGTTTGGAACGGAACTTGTATGGTTGTAATTTTAGAGTCACTTTTTTGTTATTTTTTTTCATGGTGAATTTTTTTTGTTATTTTTGTATGATTGTACCTAATTGTAATTTTACAGTCATTTTTCTGTTTCTCTAATGATTCTAAGGAATGATGGTTTTGTGCCTATTTGTTGATGCTTTTGCTCTGTTGTATATAGATGTAATTTAGAATCCTTCTGTGTTACTTGAATGGATCCACAGAAACCTTTTGTGCATGCTATTTCATGATGATTTTAGTTTTATTGATTACTTCTAGAATTTGGGATTTGCACAATTATGTATTGCACTTTCTTATGTTGAACTGGTACGCTATATTGATGTTTCTTTCACTTCTTGGATACCATGATTTATGCGGATGATGTGAAATACATCCCTTGCTTTATTATCTCTGGTTGTGTCAATTCAGGTCATATTGCCTTTTCCTTCATGCTCATGTACACTCTCCATGGCACATTGGTATTTGAATATTATAATTTCCATCTCCTAATTTTTGTTTTCTGATCTATAATTGGTCATATTTCTTGGAGAAAAAGTTTTAGTGTCTATGATGTTCTTTAGACAAACCAGATATCGGTTGTGAAAATGACTAATTGGGGGCAATTGGTTTTCCTTTCTCATTTTTTTCACTGCAGGAATTTTGATGTTTTAATGGAGTCCAAAGGTGGGAAGAAGAAGTCTAGTAGTAGTACATTACAATACGAAGTTCCCCTCGGCTACAGCATTGAAGACGTTCGCCCCAACGGTGGAATCAAGAAGTTCCGATCTGCTGCATACTCCAACGTAAGGATAAGAAAAAGTTTTCTTTTCATGTCTGGCATTTCTTCTTGCAGAATTGGAATGCTAATCGTTCCTTTTGCCCCCCTTCTGCAGTGCGTGCGAAAGCCATCCTGATATCGCTGAGTATGCCCCCTTCAGTAGAGTAGGAGTTTTCTTATTTCGTTCTTAGTCGCACAAGTAAACCTGCTTTTCGGCTTGCTGCTCTCTAATAGCCAAACCATTCCTTAAAGCTTTCCTCTTCTTGCTCTTCTTCCTCTTTCTTTCTCTAGTCCTATTTCCATTCTTGAATTAATGGCGGTCTTGCTCACTGAATCTATAAATCCTCCTCCAGTCTCACCGATTGGATTTGAGGGCTATGAGAAACGACTTGAGATTACTTTTTCTGAAGCGCCCTTATTTGTTGATCCTCAAGGCCGAGGCCTTCGCGCACTATCTAGGTCACAGATTGACTCTGTTCTGGATAAAGCTCAATGCACCATTGTTTCGGAACTTTCAAACAAGGACTTCGATTCCTATGTCCTTTCTGAGTCGAGCCTTTTTGTCTATCCATACAAAATAGTCCTCAAGACATGTGGAACAACGAAGCTGCTCCTGGCCATTCCTACCATCCTTGAGCTTGCTACAGGGCTCTCACTCTCTGTCCTTTCTGTGAAATACTCACGTGGGACTTTTATATTCCCTGGTGCCCAACCTGCACCGCATCGCAGCTTCTTGGAGGAGGTTGCTGTCCTGGATCACTATTTTGGTGGCCTTGTATCTGGAGGGAATGCTTATGTTGTTGGTGATCCGGCATCACCCAATCGTAACTGGCATGTTTATTATGCTACCCAGAAGCCTGAACTGCCGATGGTGACGCTGGAGATGTGCATGACTGGCCTGGACAATAAGAGGGCATCTATTTTTTTTAAGAATTCTGCAGAAGGCCATTCTTCCTCCGCAAAGGAGATGACAAAACTTTCAGGCATTTCAAACATCATCCCTGAGATGGAGATCTGTGACTTTGAGTTTGATCCATGTGGTTATTCAATGAATGGCATTCATGGCACTGCATTGTCGACTATCCATGTGACCCCAGAAGAAGGATTTAGCTACGCCAGCTATGAGGCCATGGGGTTCAATCCTGCTGAAATTGTGTATGCAGATCTTGTCAACAAGGTTCTCCAATGCTTTGGGCCGCAGGAGTTCTCCCTTGCTGTTACAATATTTGGTGGTCGTGGGAAAGCCGGAAGCTGGGCAGAAAAGGTGTTTATGGATGGCTATGCTCTCAAGGATTTGGTGGAGCAGGAGCTCCCGGGTGGTGGATTCTTGATGTATCAGAGTTTTTCTTCCGCCGAAGAGAAGTTACCCTCGCCAAGGTCCATTCTGCATTGCTGGGAGAAGGGAGATATGGAGCAAGAGAGTGACTGAGAAAGATGAGAACTTTTAGAGAATGGTTGTTAATAATGTCGCCCTGAACATTGGGTATTCATTTTGCTTTCGTTTGCCTCTGTTTTTATTTTTTTTGAAATCCTGGTTTTCTAGTGATGCAGCCGGTCGGTTTATCAGTGTCTACCTATGTTGGGACTTTCTAGAGCTTTTTCAGCTCAGAATCTAGTGTCTGAATAAAGCTCTATGTGGCATGGTGGCAATGCCTTCGGAGCAAAGTCTTCAACAAGTTGTTTCCCATTCCTGTCGTCGCTTAACTTTTTGTTATCAATAAATTCGGTTGCTTTGTTTTATTTTTATGAAATTATTCCAGTTGCTATTGAATGAATTGTGACCTCAGCCTTAGTGAAATTATCTTGCCGTAGCTTGCGATGCTCCAGTGATCAACTTGTCATTGGCTGTAATGATTCGTGGGCGTTATGATCTTCTGTATTTTTGTTGGTGAAGATGATTTGAATCTCTTTTTCATTGTCACACATGCTACGAATTGATTTTATTGGTTTGGTTACGGTTTAGAAGGGGAATGAAATGCCTACTCAGGCTTGTAAATCAGCAAGTCTTTTCAGCAGTTAGGAAACAGTATAATTTATTATTCCCCAGGCATGACAAAGCTGTTGCTGAGTTGCAATGTACTGGTATTTTGTTTGCTGTCATAGGTGTTTGAGTGAGATGTGATTTTCCAGGCAGTGAAGTTCCAGTACGAGTGCCAGCTTATTTTAGTCTCCAGTCTTTAAACTTATTTGGTTTTTGTGATATTTGAAGACCACAAGTCATAATCAAAAGTTGATTTGCAACAAAACTTCGACTCATTTTAAATATCATTTTTTTCATCACTTTATATTTTTTTCTTTCTAATTTTTTTTGAACACTTACATAGAGGATTTAAAAGTTTCTCTGGTTCTTTTCTCTCAAATTCGATAGTACTATGCTCTTCTAATAAAAAAAATTAGTGGTTTCAGTAGGGGAAAAACAAAATAAAGAAATTTTACCCAAATTATCAAATTTATTCTTAATCATTGTCCAACCTCTTAAAAAAGAAAAATGTTTCCAGGTTAATATTTCAAAATCTACTGGGGATATTCTGAATTTTTAAAAGAATCACGAGCTTTGCATGTGCGGTTTATCTATAAATACCCCCAAATACCTCGTGCGGCTCTTCCCGCAAAGTCGTTCTTTCTCATCATCTGGAGAGTTCCGATCTCGAGAGCAAACCCTCCTAGGGTTCCTCTTTCCTCGCACCAAGAATCCCCTGTGATTTCGAGATGAAGCTCACGGTTAAGACCCTGAAGGGAAGCCATTTCCAGATCAATGTCCAGCCCAGTGACACGGTGAATCTCGATCTTTTCCTCCCTGACTTCCCCCTTCTATGGGATTTGTCCGAAATTTTATCGGGTCCTCGTGTGGATTTGTTTGATTATTTGTTTCTTGTGTTTTCATGCGTTTTTGTGTGTTTTTCTTGATTAATATCGGGTCCGTTAATTGTCTTTTTTGTGGTTCAGATGCTCTGGTGTTGAGTGTGTGGATTCCGAACTGGAGTTCCTTGCAAGAAGTGATTTTTGTTTGAAAACGCGGATTCTCACAACATTTTGGAGAAACATTTTTAAATTATGTATAGATTGGAATTATTTTGATTAATTGGAAATTACATTGGATCTGTGTGCGATTTTGTTTCATTTGTTCGGTCCGGAAGCTGTATTTTGTAGGTACTTTGTAGTGGTATTGCCTTTGTCTATAATCTGGCTTGGTGGATGTTTATGTCAGGGTGTTGTGCGTGTGGATTTTTAGCTGTAATCATCCATGTGACCATTTTTATTGAAAAAATTAATGCTTAGAATGGTCTGAAGAAATAGTAACTATTGGAAGATAATTTAGTTTTAACTTTGTAAGGGTGTATAAAATTTTGCGTTGAATGCTTGAATTAGGTATTTTTTGTCGCTTTGCGTGATAAATGTTTATTGCTACTTTTTGGTAGCTTCCCTCATACCTGTTGTTGTCTTTGATGTGCTTATCAGTAGTTAGATTTGTATTTTAGCACTGTTATGGACTGACATTCTTGGATACATGTTTTCTCATGTGACTATCTGACTTGGGGATCCAATATGCAGTCATACATTTCCTTGAATATTATGTTCACTTCTGCACTTATCTCTGTCATATGAGTGTATATGGCATAATATGCTTTTTAGTCTTGAAATTCTACTTTGTATGGCAAGACTCTCATCTGGTTTTTCCTTTACAAAAACTGTCAACTTGGTTGCTAGGTACTGATTGGTATAAATTTCTAGATAAAAATTGTAGAAGGCGCTGCTTTTAAAAGTATAAAGAGAAGGTCCATTCTACAAAATATTGGGCCATTTTGATTCCTAAACTACGTGATAAGAGCACTTACAATTTGTATCAGGGTTAACAAGCTAAAACAAATATCTTATAGCTCACAAAATTCAAAACAACCTATATACAGTAAGATGGACCTCCTTATATGTTATCCAAGTGAAATATCTCTTAGAATTTATATTTGAAGTTTCCTAGCACTCATGGTGATGTTCAAGCAATGTTCATTGCGACACTACTTGCACGCTGTGACATAACCTATCACTATGATTTGTATTTTCTTGACCTCTTTTTGATACATAGACTCCTAAAAAGCAAAAACAAGCATATAGACACAATGTCTGTATTTCTTAAAGTTGAGAATGCTGCTTGGGGAACTTTATCATTAGGATTTGGTTAATTATTTTTTTCCGTAAGAAGGCAGATGTTGAGTCCTTCATTCAGCATGTCTGATGCAGGATGAAATCAGTAGATCATGATTGCATTTCTTTCTTTAAACTCTAAGCTGTTATCTAGCTATAATGCTGTTGGGTTTTGAATTTTCCTCTGCAGGTTATGGCGGTGAAAAAGAATATTGAGGAGGCTCAAGGAAAAGAGAGCTATCCATGTGGTCTGCAGTTACTGATTTACAGTGGAAAGGTTTTAAAAGATGAAAGCACATTGGAAGAGAATAACATCAATGAAGAAGGTTTTCTTGTTGTCATGCTCAGTAAGGTGTGTCATCTTACCTTGATTGTGGCCAGTCAAGCATGCTGGAGATTATATTTTATATAGCTATTTTTGTTTGTTTGGAATTTCCTATTTTAACTATGGTCACCATGTATTTGATAATCATTTTTTTTTATTAGTTTGCCTAATTGGACAAATGCATTCATTTTGCAAAATGACACCTATGCTTTGCCTCCATGCCATGTTTTTTTCTTATATGGTACCATTTCAGAACAAATCTTCTGCTTCAGCGGGATCCTCATCTGTTACCTAACCATGCTTCTTGTGCTTTTGTTGAGTCAGAATTTTGTTTAGAATAAAGTTCTCTTCTTTGGTTGCTCTATCTTGCCTTTACTTTGGGAATAAAGTTTTTGCCAATTTTGAAATTATATCTTTATGGAGTTTTTTGTGTTTGTCTTTTGACTGGTCTATTTGGCTACGAATCTATGTTTATGGTCAAAACATTGTGGAAGTTTTCTTATTGGACTGATGCGCATGTTTGTTCCACATCACATTTTTTCTCACCGCCATATCATATTACTTTTGTGTTTTATATAGCCTTTTGCGTTCTTCCTTCTGATAGGCGCTAACCCTTTGTTACATTTTAGAACAAATCTTCTGGTTCAGCAGGATCCTCAGCTGCTACCCAGGTAATCTTCTGGGATTTTGTTAGAGTTATTTATTTATTTTGTTGCAATTAGGGTGGTGTTGTTGGTTGCTAAATATTTTTCTGTACAGCCTTCAACAGCTGTTCCGCCCAATCAACCTGCCATTGTTGACACCCCCTCACAAGAGCCGTATGTCTCTCTTGATTATTTGATATATATATATATATATATATATATATACCAAATCTATTGGTACTTGGTACTAGTTGGCTTTATTTATTGCCTTTGGTGACAGGGCCTCAGCTGATACTGCAAGTGCCATTGAAGGAACAACAACAAGGTATAATTTTTGCAAGTGCTATATATATATATATATATACACTAAATCTATTGGTACTTGGTGCTAGTTGGCTTTATTTATTGCTTTTTGTGACAGGGCCTCAGCTGATACTGCAAGTGCCATCGAAGGAACAACAACAAGGTATAATTTTTGCAAGTGCTATGTGAGTTTATTTATTGATCCTTTTAAATTTTATTTGGAAAATTTATTTCACTCTTGTGCACTTCACTTTTCATTGTTGTACGCCATATATTCACCAATCTGCACTGTAATTTGAAATGAGTTGTCATTGTAGTCTTTGGACAGAGCTGAAATGCATTAGAACATCACCCATCATGTTTGTACTTGACCTTATCTGTAATTTATATTTAGAGCTATTATGGTACAAATTGACTTCTTCAGATGATGACTTGTAAGTATCTTTTTAGGAATTTGGATTATATGTAAGTTCTACTTGTTTCAGTTGTTTTTGGAATTATTGAAGGTATAATAAGTTTGGCCTTCACATTGAGGTGGAAATACGTATTGCATGGTTTTCCTTTAGTTTCTCCAATATCTAGCTGCAGAATAAGCTTGTGTTGGTAAGTTCAGACGATGGCAACCACAATATACATCATGATTTTCATTTAGCCATTTAACGTATTGAAATTTCTAGAAATTTGCATCAGTTAGTGACTCAGTATTGTTATGATATTCAGTGGTTGTATTTCTTAATGCAGTGGATCATCTAATGCTTATGGTCAAGCTGCATCCAACATAGTTGCAGGGAGTAACATTGAGCCAATGGTTCAACATTTGATGGATATGGGTGGTGGTAACTGGGACAAAGAAACAGTTCAACGCGCACTCCGTGCTGCTTACAATAATCCGGAGCGTGCTGTGGAGTACTTGTATTCTGTATGTGATGTTTTTTCTGGATGATATGGGATTTTATAAACGGTATATGCCATCTTATATTTTACTTTTCTTATACAAGGGTATTCCTGCCTCAGCAGAAGTTGCGATTCCAGCCGCAACTAACCCTCTTAGCCAGTCTGGTCTAGGTGGAAACACAACTGACACAGCTGTTACCGGATTGCCAAATTCTTCTCCACTGGATATGTTTCCACAGGTCAAATTCCTTTCCTTACTGTCAATAGTATTATTCAAAGTTTTTGGCTTTTGCTGTCTGTCTTTGAATGGTAAAATGTTACGCAGGAGGCGCAAAATACGGGTGTGGGTGCTGGAGGTGGTGCTCTTGAATTTCTAAGAAATAATCAACAGGTATATCATATGCATTCAGAGTACATCACCCATGATGATCTTTTGTGTGTGGTTTTTATTATGTTTTGATATTGTCGTTCCATTGCTACTCAAATTTCATCGATTAGATCATACCCTCTTATTCTAAAAAAGCAATTTATGGCAAGCACTGTGTGTGTTAAATACGTGTGCATTTGTTGGATAATAAATGTCTTATTAAAAGTATCTCATTATTCTTTCTGAAATGTAACTGTATGCTACCGGCTCTTCGTGCAGGGGTTTTAGGATATTTGGAGCCCTTGCATTCCATAACATTTCTCCTTCTCTTTTAAGATATTATTTAGACCAAAACTTTGGTCTATGTAGTATCTGGACCAGCATTCTCTGCTTCATTCTCTAGAATTTTTTTTTTAATTTTCCTTTTTATGATTCACACCAATAAACTAAATTGTTTGTTTATCATATTTGATAGAGGGAAATGGCATGCTCCTTTTATGTGTTTCTTGCATATTGCTCTCCGAAAATAGATTGCTACTTTTACCATATGGTGTTTTGCAGTTTTGAGGTGTGTTATTTCTGTTTTGGAGGCCAGTGTCACTAATGTTCTGACGGTTTATGTTTTTATATAATATCCTTGTCAATGGCTTATTGGCAATAAACAAATTAAAAAAATGATAGACCTAGAGCAGAAAGTGTAGACTACAGATAAAATTCCTGCTTGTTGTCCACGTATTCTGTGATCTATTGTGCTCAGTATGGCAAACTTTAAGGGGTAAATATTTCCAATGCCCGTATACAACCTTAATCTGAAGGTTGATGTAAATTCTTTTAAGTAATATTTGTGATTGATCACATGTGTTTTTCTTTTTGTATCTTCAGTTCCAAGCATTGCGTGCAATGGTTCAAGCAAATCCACAAATTTTACAGGTTTGTCCTTCTGTGGTATAGGTACCAAATTTCAAGTTTTTGATTGCAGAATTGGCTTTCAGAATTGATTTTTTTTTTGGCAGCCAATGCTACAGGAGCTTGCCAAACAAAACCCTCATCTTCTACGATTGATTCAAGAGCATCATGCAGAGTTTCTACAGTTAATAAATGAACCTGTTGAAGGTGTTGAAGGGTGAGTGTGCAATGTGTGTTTGGAAATTCTTAGATGGTGCAATGACTTCTTCTTCAAATCTATTTCAACTTGACTCGAAATTTGTTATCTTATTTGAGTAATTTCCACAGCATATCTCACATGAATACAATGTTACTAATAGACTCTCAAGTGTTGTATGCCCAATTTCTTTGCCTCATAAATTAACAAGCCTCAGAAATTAGCATGAAGATTAACGTATAGAGAAATTTTAACCTATACTTTCACGAGAAACTAGTGTAGTGGCTTTGACACACCTCGCTTGAAGTATGGTTTGTAAAAGTATTTCACATACTTTTTTAATTTGTGGTTGTGTTTATATAGGTTTTGATAATTTTGTATTTTTGGTAACCACTATCTGTAGGTATTTATAAATCACATTCCATGGGCCCCATTTCTATAATTCCCAAGTGTTTGTGTGCATACACGTCCTTTTGCTGCCTTATTTTCTTTTCCTGCATCTTTATCCTTGGAATTCTTTTCCCACTTGAACGATTGCCCAGATGATTGTGCTTATATTTTTATTTTAATGCGAGACTGATTTATATCCTTCCCATATTATGCAACAATTTGGGTCGGCTATATGGTTTGGATTTCAAGACGTTCCATTATTGTGGTCATGCAGCAGGCGAACATCCACATCTTTACACCATTATTTTATAAATGATTACTATCACATGGAAAAATTTTAATCATCTTGCTTATTTAATAAATGATGACTTGGTAGATAACTTTCTCTTAATGGGTTCCTCCTTCGATGGGACATCTTTCAAATCAGATGCACAATGAGTTTAATGCTGTTGTGGTGTGGCCTTCTTGTCAAGTTTTTTTTTTTTTTGAGGGATCTGTTAGCTGTTGGCAGCTTCTATTCCCTATTCACATGATGGATAAGATCCAGAGGTTTGTCAGGAATTTTGGCTGTCAATAGATAATGAATTTCGTAAAAATAGAAAGGATTGATTTTTATTTGCTGTCATGGATTTGATCTGTAATCGCAAAGTCTGTTTTCTCTTGAGTATATGGTGTCTATTCATGTTGGTGATCTTTATTTTGTGATTATTCTAACATGTATTTCACAGGGATTTGTTTGATCAACCTGAGCAGGAGATGCCTAACACGATTAGTGTGACCCCCTCAGAGCAAGCGGCTATTGAAAGGGTGAGTCTCTTTTGACACAAGAATGACTTTTGTCACTGTATTCTGAGCTTAAGATGTATTTTTCAGCTTGAAGCAATGGGATTTGATCGACCTCGGGTGATTGAAGCATTCTTAGCCTGTGACAGGGATGAGCAGTTAGCGGCAAATTATTTATTGGAACATGCTGGTGATGAGGATTGAAAAACTTGGCTGCCATCCTTTTGGTTAGTGTATTAACTTAAAAATTTAGATTGGTACTAGTCATTCCCTGCTAATAAAATGGAACTAAAACGAAAGATGGTCCAAGAAAAGAAGGTTATCCACTTAGAATAATAGTGCTTAGTCCTTTTGTTCTTTTTAGTTAATTACTCTTGACTGCGTTTCTCAAATCAGGTGCCTAGTCAGTTCTACTTCTGATTTCTTTGAAGATGATACCCATGTTATGAGGTTGGAAGGACTTGATGCAACTGCAACGTAGGCAAAGTTGTAGACTGGCTTTAGCTCACATTTCTGGAGATGTGATCAAAGCTTGCTTGAATCGCTTTAATGCGTATGGTTTGGTAACTGTTGTAAGCGTCTTGCCCTTGCCTCGTACTTTGTTTGTTGACAACTCAAAGATCCCTCAGTATCCCAGAGCTTAAACTGCTGTTCTTCATCCGTTCTTACTGTATTAATGCTCCTTGTTCTTGCTGCTATCTGGTCAATCTCTATGATATATATCCATTAAAGCTTCATGTGGCATAGTTACAATGCTTTCGGAGTAGAGTCTTATAAGTTGTCTTTCTTGTGCCTTCTAAACTTTTCTTTTAATCAATAAATTGAATCACAATGGCTAATCTTTTCAGGAAATTGTTGCAGTTTGTTTTTGTTTGAGTGTGTTGTTTTCTAAGTTTTTTTTTTTTTTTTTTTTTTTTTCTTTCTAGAGCTACTGGTTTCTCATTTTCTGAATGGAAATTACTTTTTTGTTTTCTTGAAATCAGCCAATTTCTTGATCAATCCTTATCATGTGGTGTTTGTGGAGGTAAAAAGATGATGTTTATCTCTTTTAGATTGTCACACTGGTATTATATTATATCAGCTCAGAAAAAGTTGGAAGTTCTTCTAAAAATAATGAAACAATTAGAATTTGTTATTCTTCAAATCATGACGAAATTGTTTCAGAAATGAAGGATGCATTGCACAGGATCGTGGCATAGTGGTCCTTTGCCCACTGTTATTGGATGTTGAGTGGGATGTGATTTTCCAGAAAGTGGACTCGCAGTTCCCCCTTATTGTAATCTCCATTCTCTCAGCTTTGATTGGTCCCTGTGACATTTTGAAGGCACAAATCATCAGCAAAAGAACACAACCTAGTGATCCTAATAATGAAACCTAGAACACACTATAATTCACCGCTTCATTTGTGCAACCCTGAACATAGTGATTCTAATATTGCCTCTATTCTTGAACACATCCTTAAACTAATATATTTACGATTGTTTTGCAAAACCCTCATTTGAAAATTGCTACATTAAAAAAAAGAACACTTGGAAATGCCCTTTAAGCTCACCATCCCCCACGAGTTGGGAATTGATTATCTTGCCTGCATATCTTCATCTGGTAGGTGATGCAGGGGTTTGACTACAAATCCAAACAAAGAGCTGCTCTGTTTTATTTTTTAAAATAATCAAATAATTTTTCAAGAATTTATCACGTAGGCTGAGTTAATACATAAGGTAATAATAGGTTCTTATGTATGTCTAAGATAATAATCACAATCCATAACTCTACAATAGTAAATTTTCATGCTTTGTAAACTTAAAGAAAGTGAAAAATACAGTTTTTTGTACATGATTCTAGTGAATAATTGATGAAAAGTATTAATATAACATTTCTATTATATTTGTATAGTGCTATATAGTGTATAGTATTATGGTATGAGGGTTTGAACCCACGATGCTCACCTCCATTCGGATAACTTTCCACTAGGCCATCTATAGGGACATAATTCCATGCTGCCATCCTATAGAGACATAATTAATGGATATCTGAATTCAATCTAAATTAATTTTCAAATTAATTTTCCTGATTCCCAATCCAAACAAGAAGTGAACAAACAAATTAAAAATACTTTAATCACATAATCAAAATTTAATCTTCCATTCTTAATCATTCTGTGAGAATATTCTAGATTTTAAAAGAATCACTTTCACATCACGGGCTTTGCACGTGCGGGAGTATTTATAAATAGCCCTAAGACCACGTTGGCTGCATCTCCCGCACTTCTCGCATTCTCATCATCTTTTGGAGTTTCTGATCTCGAGAACAAGCCCTTCTCTCCTCTTCTCCCCGCTAGGGTTCCTCCTTCGTCTTCGCCGAATTCCGCTTTGATTCCAAGATGAAGCTCACGGTTAAGACGCTGAAGGGAAGCCATTTCCAGATCGACGTCCAGCCCAGCGACACGGTGAATATCTTCCTCGATCTTTCGTCCCTGATTTTGCCCTTGTTAAGGAATTTGTTCGAAATTCATTGGCTCTTCTTGTAGTTTTTTTTAACATCTGTTTCTTATTTTTTTATGGTTTTTTTTTGTGGGTTTTCTTGAGTAGTATGGAGCCTGTTAAGCGTCCGTTTAGTGGTTTAGATCATCCAGTGATGAGTATGTGGATTCCGAACTGAACTCGCTTGCGAGCAGTGATTTTCGTTGTAAAGCGTTGGTTGTCATAACATTTTTGGGGAACAGTTTAAATTAAGTATCGATCGAAGTGATTGGAATTATTTTGAGTCGTTGGAAATTACATTGGATTTGTGTGTGATTTTGTTTCATTTTGTTTGTTCTGGACACTGGCATTTTGTAGGTTTTCTGTAGTGGCATTGGCTTTATTTATAATCTGGCTTACTGGATGTTTATGTCAGGGTGATGTGTGTGCGGATTTTGGGTTGTAATCGTCCTTGTGACCATTCTTATTGTAAATCATTGATTCTTAGAATGTTTTGAAGAAATATGAATTATTGAGAGAGAATTTGGTTAGGGACAAAGCTAATTGTTTACGGTTATATAGTCTTTTATTAGGTGCATTTCAATTGCTTCTCTCAAGCCTTCTGTTGTCTTTTATGTTCTTGTTGGTAACTGGATTTGTGTTTTAGCACCGTATGGTTTGACTTGGGAATCCAAAATGTGGACATATATTTGCTCCCAATGCTCCCATATTATGTTGATTTCTGTGCCCTTTTTCTGTCTACGGGTATTAAAGAGGCAATATACTTTTGAGTCTTGTGATTCTACTTTGTATGCAATGGTTACTAGGTGCTGATGGCTATACATTTCTGTATAAAAATTCTAGAGGGAGCGGTGTGAAAATGTTCATTCTACACACGCATAAAAAAAAACATTTCTGTATAAAAACTCTAGAGGGAACGGCGTGAAATGTTCATTCTACACACGCACAAAAAAAAGGGGCTGTTTGTGGTTCTTAAACTACATGATAAGAGCGCTTCCAATTTGGAGTAGGGTGAGCAAGCTAAATTCTATAGCTCATGGAATTTAAAACTACCTATATATAGTAACTTAGACCTTCTCATATATTTTTTAAGGGAAAATTTTCTTAGAATTTATATGAAGTATCAATGTTGTCAAGGTGGGTGCCTATGCGCTAAGGCGCAATGCTTTCCATGATAGGAGTCTTAAGCTTATCCATGCTAGGCGCCTTCAAAGAGGCGCACATGTTTTTGCGCTTTAGAGTGTCTTTTGTGCCTTAAAAAGGCGCGCTTGATTGAAATTGATTGTCAATTGTCTACTTACGATATTTTTTAGATTAGTTTTAAGGGTAAACATAAAAAAGAACATGTATTTAATGTTGTTTCAGTAAATAGTAAATTTTTAGAAAAAAATGCCAGCCAACCACCTGTATCTAATTAGGCTTTGCAGATTTTAATAAAAATTTCAATTGGTGGAAATTTGATGGCATTTAAAAGTCAACTATTTCAAAGGACTTTGGTTAACCAACCACCCATATTTAAGTAGGTTTTGTGAATATCATCCGTTCAATGGATAGATTAAGAGTTATAACTAATTGGAATATAATCGAAAAGCAATTTTTTTTTCTTTATTGATATATAATTTTATTAACTTATTTATATGCGTCTTACTTCAGACGGGTGAGTGTTTTTTTTTTTTTGCGCCTTGCACTTTGGGTGTTATAAGGGTCCTGGCACATAGAGAGCGCCTTTCGCCCTTGATAGCACTGTGAAGTATCTTACCACTCATAGTGCTCTTCATCAATGTTCATTGTGATACAAATAGACTTCTGTTTCTAAGCCATCACTGTGATTTGCATTTTCTCACCCTCTTCTTGATACATAGACACCTAAAAACAAAAGCCCAACAAACAAAAACTGTATGTATATTCCTTCAATTTTAAAAGGCTGCTTGGTGAACTTTGTCATTAGGCTTTGGTTAATTACATTTTTCCTTCATGAGTTAGATGTCGAGTTTTTCATTTGGCATGTCTGATGTAGGCTGAAATTAGGAGATCATGATTACAATTCTTAGTTTAAACCTTAGTTTGTGATCTATATCCATTACTTTTTTCGGTTTTTGAAAATTTTTTTTGAGTTTTTTTCTACAGGTTATGGCGGTGAAGAAGAATATTGAGGAGGCTCAAGGAAAAGAGAGCTATCCATGTGGTCTGCAGTTACTGATTTACAGTGGAAAGGTTTTAAAAGATGAAAGCACTTTGGAGGAGAATAACATTAGTGAAGCAGGTTTTCTTGTTGTCATGCTCAGTAAGGTGCTCTATCATTCCTTGATTGTGGCTAGTCAAGTTGTTGCCTGAGATATATTTCTATGGATCTTTTTATGTTTGTTTCGAACTTTCCATTTTACCTATGGTCACCATATATCAGATCAGCGTTCTATATATGCAAGACATAGAATTTATCTTATTGGACAAATGCATCCATTTTGCAATGTGACACCTTTGTCTGACCACCATAAATTATTTTATTTTATTTTTTCTCATGTGGTTCCATTTCAGAACAAATCTTCTGGTTCAGCAGGATCCTCAGCTGTTACCCAGGTATTCATCTTGTGTTTTTGTTGGAGTTAACATTTTGTTTGAAGTTCTCTTTCTTACGTTGCTTTATCTTGCCTTGGCTTTGGCTATACAAGATTTTTCTACCTTTGAAATCATACCTCTGTGGAGCTATTCATGTTTTTGTGTTGAAATTTTCATTTTAGCTATGATCAATATATATCTGACAACCATTCTCAGTGTTCAAGACATTGTGAGGAATCTAATGGGACAGATGCACATATTTTTCCACATTATTTCCATGTTCTCATCACCATTTTATTTTATTTTTATTTCAAATAAAATGTTGTATTTTATTTATCCTTTTTTCCCCTTCTGATTGTCACTAATACTGTTTGTACCATTTCAGAACAAATCTTCAGGTTCTGCAGGATCCTCAGCTGTTGCCCAGGTAATCTTTCATGATTTTGTTGGAGTTAGAATTTTTTTTATGTATAATTTAACAATTAGGTTCTCATTTTTGGTTGTCAAATATTATTCTGCACAGACATTAACAGCTGCTGCACCTAATCAACCTGCCATTGTTGAAGCTCCCTCTCAACCTCTGTATGTTCATATTGTTTTCATATATTTTACCAAATCTATTGGTACTAGATGGCTTTATTGATTGCTTTTTGTGCCAGGTCCTCAGCTGAAGCTGCAAGCGCCATTGAAGGAACAACTACAAGGTATAATTTCTCGTAGGTGTACATGAGTTTGTTTATTTATGTTTTTTATATTTTATTTGGCTAGGGATATCTTACTCTTGTGCACTTTACTTTTGGGTCCTCTTAAGACTTGTTAACCAATCTGTTGTCATTATAGTTATGGGAAGCTGCATTGCGTTGGAACATCAGTCATTTTTGTTTGGACTTTTACCTTCTCTGTTTTTTTGCATTTAGAACTACTATGATTCAAATTGACTTCAGATGATAGTTTGAAGCCAACTCACCGAACCATCGAGTTGTTTTATTTTCTTGTACCTATTTTCTGGGAATTTGGAAAATATGTAAGTTAAGCCTTTTCACTTTTTTTTTGCAATTATTAAAGCTGCAATAACTTTGGCCTTCACATTGATCTGATAGATAGGTATGCCCTGGTTTGCTTTTTGTCTCTCCAATCTTCACTGGTAGAATTTATATATGTTTCAGTTTATAAAGCATGTGCCTGTAACTCGAGATGATGCGAACAGAAATTTACATCATGGTTTTTATTTAGGCCGTCTAACATTTAGGGGTTTCTGAATGTCTGAATTAATCAATGACTCAGTGTTGTGGTGATATTCAGTGGTTATATTTCTTAATGCAGCGGATCTTCTAATGTGTATGGTCAAGCTGCATCCAACATAGTTGCAGGGAGTAACATTGAGCCAATGGTTCAACATTTGATTGATATGGGTGGTGGTAACTGGGACAAAGAAACAGTTCAACGCGCACTCCGTGCTGCTTACAATAACCCAGAGCGTGCTGTGGAGTACTTGTATTCTGTACGGGTTGTTTTTTCTGGATGATATGGGATTTTATAAAGTTAACTGCGTATGTCATCGTTTATTTTACTTTTCTTATACAAGGGTATTCCTGCCTCGGCAGAAGTTGCGATTCCAGCCGCAACTAACCCTCTTAACCAGTCGGGTCTTGGTGGAAACACAACTGAAGCAGCTGTTACCGGATTGCCAAATTCTTCTCCACTGGATATGTTTCCACAGGTCAAATCCCTTGCGTTACTGTCAATTGTATTATTCATAGTTTTTTGCTGGATCAGTCTGTGAATTGTTAAATGTTAAGCAGGAGGCTCAAAATACAGGTGTGGGTGCTGGAGGTGGTGCTCTTGAATTTCTAAGAAATAATCAACAGGTATATTGTCTTCATTTACATTACTTATACACCCTTGATAATCTCTTTTGTTTACTGTCTTTATTATGTATTGATATTGTCTTTTCCCTTGCTACTCAAATTTCATTGATTAGATTATAATCACTTATTCGAAAAAAGTAATTTATGGCAAGCATTGAGTGTTTAAAAATATGTAGATTTGGTGGATCAAAATTTCTTATTAAAAGTATCTGATCAATTCGTGTTTTTAGGCTGTAAAGATAAGTTAGCATTCTTTCATAAATGTGGCTATACCTTTCATCTGATTTGCCTCATGCTGTTTATGCTAGGTATTTAGAATTTTGGAGCCTTTGTATTGCTAATGTGTTCCTGTCCTTTAAGACGTTATGTAGATCAAAGCTCTGATTTTTTGGCTTAATTGTTTGTTATCTGTATCAGCACCCTCTCCGTCATAAACTCATAGTTATATATTTATTTTTAAAATTCACAACAATAACTACATTGTTTGCTTCCCATATTTGATAGAGTGAAATTGGAGGGCATTATTATGGATTTCTTGCATACTGCTCTCAAAGCCTTGGTAGCTTCCTTTTAGCAAATGTTGTTGCTGGTTTGAGGTGCATTATTTCTGTTTTGGAGGGCAGTGTTACTAATGTTCTGATGGTTTACATTTTTATATAATATCTTTGTCAATGGCTTAGTGGCAATAACCAAAGTAAAAATATGATAGATCCTCTGGCAAAAAGTAATACACATAAAATTTTTACTCAGGGTCTTTGTATTCTGTGATCTGTTGTGCTCGGTATGCAAACTTTAAAGTTGTAATTATTCCCAATGCTCACATACAACCCTAATCTGAAGGTTGATGTTAATTTTTCTTAGTAATGTTTGTTATTGCTCACATGTGCTTTTCTTTTTTTATCTTCAGTTCCAAGCATTGCGTGCAATGGTGCAAGCAAATCCACAAATTTTACAGGTTTGCCCTTCTCTGATATATGTATCAAACCTCATGTTTTTTATTGCACAATTGGCTTTCAGAATTGACTATTTTTATCTATTTTTTTTTTATTTGCAGCCAATGCTACAAGAGCTAGCCAAACAAAACCCTCATCTTCTAAGATTGATTCAAGAGCATCATGCAGAGTTTCTACAGTTGATAAATGAACCTGTTGAAGGTGTTGAAGGGTATGTAATTTCGGTTTGGAAATTTTCACAGTGGGCAATGACTTGTGCTTCGAATTTATTTCAGCATGACATTGTAAAACATCATATTATTTGAGTCTCTCCCATAACAATCCTCATAAATTAGCACCAGTGTTAGTAATAAGCCGTCACAAAGTAGCCGAAATATTACCAATGTGCTCTCAAGTATTATGTTCGCAATTTTTTTTCCCTGTTTTGTCAAATTTATGAAAAAACTAGCCCAAAACTTAAATACAGTAATAATCTGTACCTATTGTTTCAAGGTAAGTCAGCGTGTTGGCTTTTGGCATGCTTTGCTTGAAGGCCGGTTTATAAAAGTAATTGTTATACCTTTTTAAACTGTGGATGCATTTACAGGTTTTGGTAATTTTGTCCTTTTGGAAGCCACTGCCCTTGATATTTAGTTTGTTTAAACTAATTGTTATAGAGGTAAAACTTGAGACATGCAAGTGCTTGTGTGCAGACATGTCCTTATGCTGCTTTGTTATTTTCCACTCATCCCTATCATTCAACTTTGATTTTTTTCCTTAGTTGAACCATTGTACTGGATGATGGTGCATTTGTTTCTGTTATAATGTGATACACATATATATTTTTCTCAAATCATGACACAATTAGGATCTGCGATATTTAGTGTGTCAACCTTTACCATTCTTGTGGTCATGCGGCCTCTAACATCCACCTCTTAGCATCATTATTATTGGGAATCATCGTAGCTTTTAATTTTTAGGGCAATAACCCACAGTGATTTGGTATCTCATGGAAAAAAGGTTAATCATGTCACTTTGTTTATTAGTGATCTCTGGGTAGTATCTTTCTGTGTAAGTGGTTCCTCCATTAATAGGACTTCTTTCATATTAGGTTCACAATGAGTTTGTTCTGAGGGATATGTTAGCTCTTGGAAACTTCTTTTCCTTTTTAATTATTTTCCAAATAATGTGGAAGATCTGAAGGTTTATGAGGAACCTTGATCAATAGAAAATGAAATTCAAAAAATCGGAAGGAATTGGTTTTATTTTGTAGTCATGGATTTGACCTGCAATTGCAGCGCCTGCTTTGTCTTCAGAATATGGTTTCCATTCAAGTTGGTGAGCTTTATTTGTGATCATTTTAATCCGTATTTACAGGGATTTGTTTGATCAACCCGAGCACGAGATGCCTAATGCAATCAGCGTGACCCCTTCGGAACAGGCGGCAATTGAAAGGGTTAGTTTTCTTCTGATATGACGATGACTTGGAGTACCATATTCTCAGGAGCTTAAGATGTATTTTTCAGCTTGAAGCTATGGGATTTGATCGACCTCGGGTGATTGAAGCATTCTTAGCATGTGACAGGGATGAGCAGCTGGCAGCAAACTATTTGTTGGAGCATGCTGGCGATGAGGATTAAGGTACATGACTACCATCATTAAGATGAGAAAGTTCCACAGTTATCCTCTTATTTTTGTGGGCATATTTATCTATACACGAGAAGTAATTTTAAAAATTTATATTGGTAATAGTAATTCCTTGCTAATAAAGTAGAACTAAAATTAAGTACAGTTGAAAAGAAGGTTATCCCCTTGAAATCATCCGGTTCGGCCCGCTTTATTCTTCCTAGTTGAAAAAAGCTCTTGACTATGTGTTTCCAATTAGGTGCCCAGTCCGATCTAGACACTCTGATTTCTTTGACGATGATACTCTTGTTATGGGTTGGGAGGACTTAATCTACAGGCAACTGCAAAGGCGGCAAAAGCAAAGGCAAAGAGTAGCTTTTAAACGCATATCTGAAGTGCAATCAAAGCTAGCTTTAATTGCTTTAATGCATACGGTTATTTGACCAGGGTCCATTTCTTGTTAGGGTCTCCTGTCTCATACTTTGGGTTTGTTAATTCTATAAAGGCCCCTCAATATTCCAGAGTTTAAACTGCTGTTCGTCTTGTGTTGTAACCGTATTTGTAACCGTATTGATGTTCAAGCTCTTTGCTGCCGTTTGCTTGATCCCTTCTATTTTTCATCAAAGAATTTGACAGTCCTTGTGATGCATTCTTAGACATTAATAAAAAATTCACAAACTGGATTTACAATCTATAGCGTGTTGTTTCTTATGTCATGAACGGCATGATTTGGTTGAACTTTGTTATTATTTCGGTTTGCCCATTGTGTTGATTGCTTTGACCAAATTTACACTCGATTGTATTATCTATTAATCAGCGGTATTTTTGGATATTTATATTTGGCACCTTCAGATGAGGTTCAAAATGTTCGGGTTAGCTCTGGAATGGGCTGTTGGGTTTGAGCACGAGTTTTATTATTTGAGTTCTAAAAAAAAATATAAAGCAGCTTGACCCTACAACCTTACATGTCTACAATGAAAATTAAAAAAAAATTTATAAAATAATGTCATTGGAAGATTATAAAATAATGTTATGGATTTATGTCTATTTTTCTTGAATAGGATACACCAAAACATGAAATGGCTAGATATGTATAAAGGATAACAATTATAAACACAGGATCTCTTTTTTGACCCATAAATCCGTTCCATAAGGTCAATTATCAAATAGTTCACTATCGTCTATAACGAATGTAAATCTAAAGCGATGCCCATAAAACAACAAAATTGGAGTCGCTTAATCTTATGGCAGAGCACACTGCAAGCCAGTCATCACCAAATCATCATCAAACGTCCGATCATTTGTTTCTTACACTAGTGAAATTCTTTCAAAGCCCAGCCCAGGTTCACTAACCACCATGAGATATGCAATAACAAGATGCTATCAAAACCATTGATCATACACTGTTCCTTAATGCCATATACCGCACCAATAAATATATTTTCTGACTTTTAATCCACCAGTTGGTGATCGTGAGTCAACTCTCGCCATCTGTGTGAACGATAATAGTAGGGAGAATTGTATGGATGAGAAAAGAAGGAGAAGAGTGTAGGGAAAAAACTCTTAACTCACACTCAAAACCCGCTCTAAACACACCCCCTCCCTATCATTTCTCTTCTTCATTCTCAAAAATGGCCCTTTTTCATCCCACAGCATTCACATCGCTCTGCCTCATATCCAATCAAAGAAGAACATTTAATTCTCCTCTTGTACCAAAAACATCCCATGCACACACTAGCAGTAATATATCAAGACCAGTAGTATTGGATAAGAGGATAAAGAGAGGGTTGGGGCAAGAGTGTTGGGCAACATTGGTTGATGGTGTTCAAGAGAAACAAGCACAAATACCAGTGGAGGATGAACAAGATAATATATCAAATGAGAAGTATGACTGGAAGGAGGAGTGGTATCCACTTTACCTTACTAAGGAGGTCCCTGATGATGCTCCGCTTGGCCTAACTGTCTTCAACAAACAACTAGTTCTTTATCGAGATGGCGCCGGTGTCGTGCGGTGCTACGAAGATCGATGCCCTCATAGGTGATCTTCATCTGCAGTTCTTTCAATGGAACTCCTGTAATAGTTTTGCTGACAAAGAAATGAAAACTTGTTCAGGTTAGCAAAACTCTCAGAAGGGCAGTTGGTGGATGGGAGATTGGAATGCTTGTACCATGGATGGCAATTTGAAGGGGATGGCAAATGTGTGAAGATACCTCAGGTTTGTTTTCAGATCCCCCTTGTGTCTTTTATTCTGAAAGGATTAATTGCATCAAATTGTCTGATGACGCACACACATATATATATATATATATTTATACACGCACATGAAACTGTTTCAGATCACCAGTGTTTTTTACTGCTTGATCTCTAACTCAGATGGTTATTAGCCAGTTAATCCTACTTCATTCCAAATACTTGTGAAAGTGGTGTGAAATTTACCCTCTTTCCTTCCCATCAAATTCCTTTTGTCATATTTTCTTTTTGCCCACTTTCCCTCAATCTAGATACTCCTTCATCAGTGGTCTTTCTAGGGTTTCTCTGATAGAATGAATGAAGCTCTTGATCACTTCATAAACCATTTAACCTTGCTCATCTCCCAGACACAGTAATCCCTTTTTCACTAGTTTCGATCAATCCAAACACACCCTTATTTGTGATCTCTGTCTTTGTTTCTCCATTCTCCAATGTGTGTATGCGGTCATGTGTGGAGATGCCATTTCCCCTCATTTGCTCATCAGCATCCAAATTCTAACCATACAATTTCAAATCAATTCCTTCATTTCTAACTCCTGAATTGCATAATCCAAACTCACATACCTCCATTAACCGTCATGTTGTTATTTTTATTTTTTCTTGACCCAGTGAGTGAAACCAAAGTCAATGCTGCTCTTCTTGTTTGCATTTCTATGAGTAAACCTAGAGAAAAAAACAGTATCCAAGTTCTCTGTGTTTGTGCCCACTTCTATAAGTAAAAGTAGAACAACTTGATCCAGTGAATAAAGTCATAAACTTCAAAACCATCTATTTTCTTTGATCTTGTGCGTATTTCTACAAGTAAACTTACAAGAATTTAATGCGGCAAATGATCTTCCAGCCTATCTATGTTCTTCATTCTTGTGTGCATTTCCATGAGTGAATCTACAACAATTCAATCCAGCAAATGAATTTCAAAACTCTGTTCTTTGCTCTTTCCCGTATTCCTACTACAAGTAAAACCATGTTCTTATGGTCAACGGTCTTTGGGTCAATTGGCATTTGGGTCCCCCGTGAGAACACTTCGCAAGTGGCGAGAGTTCGAATCCTCGGGGTGAGGGTGCATGTCTGAGAATTGTGAGCACGAACTGTGGGTGGTACCAGTGCCCATGTGTGCGCGGCCCCACAGGCCGCAGTCGAGGCATGCGCACGCCCCTGTCTTAGTTTAGCGGGCCCATTAGGGGTTTTGTTCTTCTTGACAAAAAAAAAAAACCATGTTCTTATGTACAATAATTCTATGAATAAACCTAGAAAACAAAAAAGAAGAAGAAGATTGAATGCAATGGAGTTCAAACCTATCTAAGTTCTTTGTTCTTATATGCATTTCTGTGAGCAAACATAGAACAACTTGATCCAATGAATGAAGTTGAATACCTAATAATCATGTTGTTCAATCTCACATACATTGTTTCTACAAGTAAAGCTAGAAGAAGGAGCAACAATACCGCGAGCCGCCTGCGCAAAGAAATACCACATCAAAGACTCCCAAGGCGTCGTATGGGTATGGATGTCGGACAAGAACCCTCCAAACACCTGGAAGCTCCCTTGGTTCGAGTACTATGCAATGCCCGGCTTCACCGACCTTTCCTCCATCCATGAGCTCCCCTATGATCACTCCATCCTTCTCGAGAACCTCATGGATCCTGCTCACGTCCCCATCTCCCACGACCGCACGGATTGGACCGCCAAGCGTGAGGATGCGCAGCCTCTAGGCTTCACCGTGCTTGAAAGAACCTCTAGAGGCTTCTCCGGCAACTGGTGGATGTCCAAATCTCCGGAACAAGTGAAAACTCTAAGGTTCCAAGCCCCTTGCGTTTTATCAAACGACATGGAAATCACTGACAAACAAGGCAACAAGAATTATTTCTCGGCGCTCTTCCTTTGTAGACCATCAGGGCAAGGGAAATCAATGCTGATAGTGAGGTTTGGGGCGACAATGAGATCACCCCTTGTCAAGATCCTCCCGAAATGGTACATCCACCAGAATGCCTGCAAGGTTTTCGAGCAAGACATGGGGTTTCTATCATCGCAAAACGAGGTGCTAATGAAGGAGAAATCGCCGACCAAGGATCTATACCTGAATCTCCGATCGATCGACGCTTGGGTGGTCGAGTATCGGAAGTGGATGGATCGGGTTGGGCACGGGATGCCTTATTACTTCGGGCACAGCACGGTGAGGACCCCGGAGGAACCGGCGGTGGTGGAGCACGCGCCGGCAGGGATAGTGGCGGGGCTGGCGGCATCCCCGCCGACGAAGGGAGGGGTGGGGGCGGCCGCGGTGGGGAATCCGGCAAATAGGTATTACAGGCATGTGGTGCATTGCAAGGGATGCAGGGTAGTGGTAAGAAGATTTGAGGGGTGGAAGAAGGGGTTGATGTTGGCCGGAGTAGTGGCGGCGGCGATGGCAGTGCTGGTGAACGGGCGGCAATGGAAGGCAGCGTTGTTGTTGGCGGCGGCGGTGTTGCTCGGCGGAGCGAGTGCGTGCTCTGCGGTGCTTGCGTTGCTTACTACCAACTTCGTAAGGACGCATAGGAGAGTATGATTTCTCAGTCTGATATATACATATACATTATTAATATTTATTAGACATAAATATGAAAAACAAAAAAAACGAGTGAAATCTTTTCTTTATATATATATATAATGAATTGTGGTTTATTTTCTTTATAAAAAAATTTATTTTTATTCTTTAATTTTTTTAAGAAGATATCTTGTCTGAAAGGTGTGTGTGTATAAGACATGGGGGACACTGGTGGTTTTGAGTAAGCGTTTTTTTTTTCTTTAATTGTTATTTGTCTATGTTAATGTACACACTGACACACACACGCACAAATTAAAGAGAATAGAGAGGCTGAAAAAGGATTTCTATGTGCATTCTGATTTTCGAACTATATTCAGGTATTTATTGAAATTTTATAAAAGTTACAATATATTTTTTTTAGATAGAGATCAAAATTATTTGTTGTTTACAATTCCTGGTTATTCAGGCTTTCTTTTTTAAAAAAATTTAAAAACAAAATAATTTTGCTTTGGATTTAGAGATTAAAATAAATATTAAAAAAAATTACTTTCATCAAGTATGTGATTTCTATTGAGCCCAGAGAAGCAGCTTGTTTTGTTTGTCTCATGCGTACGCAAATAGCATGCTCGATGCATTGCCTTGGTGCAAGGGAGGGGAAAGAGGCACACAAATCATCAGTGCAAACATTTGACGATGAATAAACTATATGCCAAATAAAGTAGCATTTGGTTATGGGGCAAGAGGAATAATTTTCATTTGAGTTGATGAAAGTTTCAATAAAATCTTATTACATTAATAATTTTAAAAAATTGCATATTTAAAATATCATTTTAAATAATTAAATTTTTATAAATAATCAAAATAATACTCTCCCACCTTGTTATTATTCAGTATTCCCCAACCAAACAAATTTTATTTGTGGTATGTATCAAAAGAAAAGCAGCCACCGAAGTTAATGGCTGGCGCCTGATCATTTGTAGAAGGTCTAACAATAAAGACTTTGGAATGCACATGCCTTTGGTAGAAAAAAAAGAAAAAAAGGAATCATGGCTATAGTCTAAAGGAAAAACAGACACAGAGCGTTCTTTTATAATCAATCAATCCTCAACACACAAATGCGAAGCTCAAAAGCCCTAACTTCTCACATCCAACTACAAAATGTGACACTTGTTAAGTGTCATTGGACAGGTCCCGTTATAACAGTCTGTATTCAATGCATCACTTAAAACTTGTACAGTTTGAAAAATCAAATGCCGCTTTACTGTGTCCAATGACGCAAGTTCAAAGTTTGGAATGAATACAACAGAATTGGAAATGGCACAGGACCAGCGCAATCTTCTATTGCCAATTTGTTGTGACAAAGAATCAATGACTAAAATGGTATCACATTTAAATGAATCAGTTGTTTACCTCTTACTTTGATTGCTGTTCTCGGTCGTTTGCATCCCCAGGACACTGCCATCTCATTGTTCTTCCTCTTGCTTCCTAGAAAACCTTGGCAGTTTGAGGCCCCACAGAAACACTTGACCATGGATCCAAAATGAACAAATCTGATAAAAGGTAGAACCGTGTATGACCATTATCTTCAAAAGTGATGAAAAGGAAAGACTGCACGGTGAGATCATAAACAATCAACAGATAATGAGATTTGTATATACCTGTAATCATATGTCAAAGGCTCTCCTGGTTTTATGGATCGAGATGCAAATACACCCACACGTGTTTCCCCATCGACTTGCCTGAATGAGAAAAACAGATCATAGAGACATGTTAGATGATTCAATACAATGAAATTATTGCTTCTTTAATAAAGATATGTGCAACTGTGCTGACCACTTCTCTAGTTTACAGTTTGGATCGCAACTGTGATTTAAGAAACGAGAAGCATTTCCCTTGAAAGTTGCATCAATTGTGAAGTCTTTACGAATTTCACACATGTAGAAATTTTGATCACCTCGCCGTTTCATGTCCCAAAGCCTTTGTTCACACACCGCATCATCAATGACTATGAACAAAAAAGAGGAGAGAGGTTACAAAAAAAGAAGAAGAAGAAAAAGAGAAAATTGTTAGGATGACACAGTTTATGCCAAAATTACAACATATTTACCTAAACTATTCCTTGGTTCTTATTTGGACAAACTTTTCAACTTCACAATGGTCAACAATTTGTAGATTGAGTGATACCCAAAAAAAACAGAAAAAGAAAAAAAAAAAAAAAAAAAAAAGGAGGAAAGAAGAAGAAAAGAACTTCAGCTTGTGTTGGAAGCAAAAAGACCGAATGTTAATACCTTCAAACAGTCAACAATAAGAGCTTCTTTCTTCAATAAGATTTTGTAATTGAATATAATTATTTTAAATGTTCATAATTTAAAATAAGGACCAACCCAAGTTTACTGTTTACCTTCACCAATATATTCAATTACAAAATCTCCTTTCTCAATGCGCTCCAATGCCTCAACTCCCCATCCACATAATTTTGTCTGCAAGACAACAAGCCAATAACTGTTCTCAAAATCCAGGACACATGAGGCACGGGTGAGTACAAGTACTAGCTTATGCAAACAAGGTTGATCATAAGACTTCAAAAACAAGAACATGGTGATGTGAAATAACCAAAAATGAATATGATGTCAATCACCTAAACATCCAAAATCACAATCTCAAAAAGTAGAATTCATCGTCAAGCAGATTCTGCAGACTGTATTAGGAGAGAATGGCACTTCCACACTGAAGGAGATATACCACAAAGTAATGATCATAGTTTTTGAATCCAATAAACTCTAAAGAATATAAAACCACATGCAAAGAGTGCGCCATTAGCTCACTACAGAAATTGGTACATGATTATATAGAAAGGTCGCTTATATTATCGTATAACCAATTCTAACTGTAGTTGCATCCAAATGCTAAATGTACAACAAAAGAATAACCATTGGATTACCCGTTAAAATAGGCTAACCCTATTTAAGAATGAACTTATTTCATGAATTAATACCTTATCTTAAATCTGATGGCTAGCCTGAACAATCAATACAGAAACACAAAGATGTTGCCAGCCAACTATCAAGTTTTAAGACAAAATCCTACCAAGTATTCAAACAAACATACAATAATCCAACACGGTGCACAATGTGGATGGTCAAGTTCACAGGTCACGAATAATGCTCAAAGAGAAAAGGCATGCCTTGACTACTTTGATCTTCTTATCTTTGCGGAAAGGTCTATTTTGGCATGAGTCTGCACAATGACAAGCCTTTGAACAGCTGATTGAAAGACCCCTGCGGTCATATCAAATTAAGAAACATATCAAAGTTGATTACTGTGTTTTTAAGAGGACTATGAAATTCAACTTTAGAACAATACTTTTGCAAGGCCCAAAGTTTACAATTTAAAATGCATACCGTGAAAAACCATGCAACACGGGAAGATAACGAAATCAAATAATTAATTGAACCAAGGAGACAAAAACAGACAGGAAACAACAACTATTATATGAGATCAGCAACAGAAATTCTTCAAATAGCTAACGTGACACCATCCAATATTCCAATCCCATCTTTGTTATAATCTCAATGAAATGTACTAATTAATGGCACCATTTTCCCAGATAAATGTAACAGGTTAAAAGCTTTATCTAATTCTTAATGTCAAAAAAGTTGAGTACGTAACCTATCAAATAATAGGGCGTGTCTGGTTGTACAAGTCTCCGACAAAACACTTATCCTAACTTCTTTTCACAAAATTTAACATTTTTCCTCCACAAATTTTTTTCTTACAAAACAATTTAAACTTCTAAAATTCACTAGTCTGCCTCAAGTGAATACTATATTATAGCGTAGCCCATAGTTTCCTAAGCATTCAAAAATTTCAATTAAAATTAATATTATTCTCTATCATTGCCGTGGCTAAATAATAAAATATTTAACTCAAGTCAAAAGTTTGACTCTTTCCCAATATAACCAAAACTTTATTAAATTACTCCTGTCCTGTGTGATGTGATTGAAACGTAAATAGTATGTGTGATAGTCCACATTATTAAAAAATAAAATAAAATAAAGTTACTCTGACCAAAAAATATAACATTCAATTTTTTAAATAAGTAGTTTAGAAATAACAATTATATTTTCAAACTATTTATTTTAATTAGTATTAGTTAAATTTTGTTAACAGATTTGCCTCCAAGACAAATTTGAACTTCCAAACGTGGAGTAACATAGCAGATCGGGCTGGGCATATGTAATACGGATAATGAGTAGATTTAAAATAGGTCATGATTACTGTTAAAAGCCTAGAATGATGCAAATAACTGTGCTTAAAGCCAAAATCTGAGCAATCATTCGAAGTTAAGGAGGATACCTGCATTCACAATCGCTTCTACAAGTCGAATCAAAAGTGCAATTTCTGCATCCGACATCATCATTAGCATAGTCCCTTTTCTTCTTGAACAGGTATATGTCTTTGTTCAATAGGAAATTTCCTTAAAACTGAGGATAGAGAGCAAAATCCTAACCCAACTAAAATATAGGGAAGCAAAGAAATGAAGACTGTTTTACTGATTCCTACAACAGGAAAAACTAAAATTGAGCTATTTAAAAGGATACTGCGTTTGATATGGACGTAAGGAGCAGGTTCAGCTTGGCTCTCCAAGAAATCTTTCAAATTCATGTCGACACTAAACTCCTCATCCATATAAGGAAGAGGCAAACGCCTAAATGCTTCCTGAATATCACAACACAAAAGAATTTCTAGTTGTGTAGCAGCAAGTAAACATAAAATTAAATAATTTCAACATTCATATACAAATCCAGGGATATACAAGTGCTCCAAATGTGAGTCATGAAAGAAAGAGAAGACAAGGTTTTCCTGTGTAAAAAGTTAATGACTGGTTCTGACCTCTATGTCACTTGTAAGATCTGCGTGCTGTTATCCAATGAAATAAAAAGTCCTGTCAGAAAACTATCAATAAAAAATAAGAATAAAGAAGTGTTAATTTTAACATGAGAAGAGGGGAGTGTTTGGTCATTCGGAATCATGAGCTATGAGGTGCAGATGAGTTTTCAACATAAGTGACACTTCTTACCCATGGACCAGTCCAAGATTAAACCAGCAGTTGGCCAGTTTTGTATTCTACTACAGGAGACCTACAGATTTAATTCATCTAGTAAATTAAAACCTGCTCCAGAAGTAACATTAAAACAATAACTTCATTCTCTCTTTGTGGACCATATAATCACAAATAAAATTGTCAAATAAAATTGTCAGGTCAAAGAATGAGTCAATTATATTCACTATTAAAAACAAGGTCACAATGTGTAATGGAATTAAACAAAATGCCTGAAATCAAATTATTTCCACCTAACAATCTAGCAAATACAAATAATAAGACAATGATTAGTTAAAAAAAAAACAAAAGAAATAGACTGATGCAGGATATAGAAGATCATTAATTAATCACACCTAGTAGTTGTACATAGTTTTAAACAGGTAATTCTGCACATCACATCACAAAGATAATTGATCTCAAATATCTAGACTGACAACTGGCTCAAATCAAAGCAGAGAGAGAAGATATCATCCCTAATTTACAGCTTCGGAACACCAATGCCAGAGATTATGGATGTAGGGTATTGTTATCATAAAGAAATATTTATTTGGAAATAGTGGACTTGAACTTTAGAATTTCCAGGTAGATAGCATCAAAGTTTAAAATAGTCAACTATAATGCGCAAGAAAAAAAAGGGTTGGTATCAAGACATGTTGCAAGATGTCACACACAAATCGCAAAAGCGAATGAATGTGCCATCCATAATAACAATAATAATAATTATCACCATAATTTTAAAATGTCACAATTTTATTTTTTTGGAATGAACTCAGTTCTTGCCAATTTTCTGTCTTCAAACAAAGCAAATAATCAGCAGAAAAATTTAAAATATCTGCAGGTGTACTATGAAATATCATCTCATACACACCTAAAAGCCTACTAATTATTATAGGTGGAACAATATATCTAAATATTCCCGTAATAAATATTTATTTGTAAGCCAATTAATGGTTCTACTGCAGATAGCTTTAGATGTCAACTGTACTGGATATCTTCGGCATTAATTGTTATGGTTAAGGAAAGAAATGATTGACCTTGTTTAACATACGCCAGTCTGCAGGATGCCTCCAGCAAACTGCCCATCCAAGTCGATTTTGTAAGCTTCGCACTTCAGCAGGCCAAGGTGAACAATCAAGATGTGCTGCCATTGTACATCGAACACAACGCCAATATGATTTCTTTTTGCAATTGAAACACGCCTGCTCAGGATAAAATGCGGAAGGTATGAAGAATGAATGATCAATTAGAATAACTGCAACAAGCTACACCTGCATAGTTTAAAACATGCCAACCATGCAGGGTCCTAACAGCCTCATGTACTTGTCATTACATGACCTGTCTTCTCTAAATACGTTCTTGTATTTATATAAAAAACTCTAAAGTGTAAACTTGAATGCATTCATCTATTTACAGCTTCGGAGTACATAATATTCGATTTGGAAGAGATTGACCATCAAGCAGCAAAGGAAGGCCAGCCAAAGCTTAAAGCAACCCCAGTTTTTACTACAATTTAGAATTAAACCATAGCAGAATTTGTCTATACCAGTAGTATGATATCAACTGAGAGGCATAACTGGAATAAGGAACTGAAAGAAACTGAGAATAGGGTCATGTCTGAGTAGAAAATAGAATATCTACTCCAGTTCCATCATTGGCTGTGTTCAGATCTAAGAGAAATTCCAGGCAATGTTTGTTATATTGAAATTTTCTTGTCTTGCGGAAATAACGAGGAAAAGAAGATCAGGACCAAGCAAATGCTAGTTTAAAGTTTTATCAATAATTTGTTCATGTAGGCAGGGAATGCATAGTAAATAGGATAGCATGCCACACCTGGATGATTGATCACTCAAATGCCAATTTACAACCATAGAAATTGGGCAAAACATTAGCCTCATGGCTCTGATCTCTCCAAAAAACTCACAATATTTCCACAAAAGGGGGCACACTTCTACTATCCACTGTGGTTGGCACCTTGGAGGCTACTGCAGCCATGACAGGTCATCTCTTGAGGCTAAAACTGCTGCAGTCCCATTTGTGAAAAGGTGACCAGATTAAAGTTCTACAGGCGACAAAATCAGCCAACCCCAAGCCTTCTTAGTGAACTGGATATCAAGTGTTTAGCCTATGTTGAAATCCTAAAACTGCTCGGATTTGAATCCTATGTTGAAATCCCCAAGCCAGTTCAAGTAAAATATAACATGAGTTCTAAAAATACAATCCTGCTCTGATGAAGTTGTATGTTAGCCACTCATTCCATACCTTGCCAAATGTAGTTTTGAGTTGATGAGTAGCCAACACAAATCCAATGTTAAAACACCTGAATATATTTTTTCAATTTGTGGTATCATGATATAATTGATCTAACTTATCAATGTGTTTGAGATAAACAAAAAAATGTCATGTGATTTGGACAAGAAGAGAGAATCCAGAATGGCTATGCAAGGGCATAGTATGGCAGCAACTTTAAACCTGAGTATAATGCAACAAAATAAGCAACAATCATGCTTGCATTTCCAAAGTAAGCCCATTTTTATCAGGAAGAAAGAAGCAGATCAAAGAACTTTTTTATGTGTAAAGCAGGATGAAAAAAATATATTACATGTTGAGGACACTTGAACTTTTTAGACTTAGAGAATCCAGTAAGTTCAGGAGCACACGTTCTGTGGTAGACAACTTGACAACGAGAAACAGAGCATGATAGTTCCTCCCCAGGATAGATACATTTGCTACAAATGCAGCATTCAACCTAAAATAAATGTCAAACAACAGATAAGTAGAATTTGTTTCAGATACAAATAAGACATGAGTAACATAACTTATTATTGCAAATATCCAGGCCAAACAATAATGTAGACTGCCTTAAAAATTACCAAATAGATAGCGGAGCACCAGTAGGGATATCAAAACAAATAGCTGCATTAAAAACAACCACATTATATATGGCCAGTTTGTGAGACATTACTTAACAAATCAAAGCACTTGGCTTTCTGAAATCCCTTCTCTTCTTCTACCTCCAAGATCTGGTACACCTATCTAACATATCCCAAAAGAAAAGATCTTTTCAACTCCAGAAACATTTCCTGCGCTGATAAACTAACAAAATAAACCCTACACTACAAAAACTAAGAAGAAAAAATTTAATCCACCACCAGTTGAACTTAGCTCATTCCAAAACGCTTTTTTTGGTTTTTGAAATCCCATTATTTACTCTTTATTGAAAAAAGTCCTTAAACCCAAGTCCAAGAACAGATCAAAGCCAAAGAAACAATCAGGGGGAAAAACAACAAAATCCTTAACGCAATAAACTTCAAAAGAAAAAAAAGGAGATTACCATCCTGGGAGCATTGTCAAGAAAAGGCAAAGAACATTGCTTTTCCTCAGATCCATCCGCCATCTTCTTCTCCGCCCAAGCCTTAACATACTCCTCCAGCGACTTCCCACCACCCAACTTCTTCCCCCCCATACGGTCCCGCTTCACGACCGAGAACCGCGATCTCTTACTCCACTTACGGTTCTGACCCACAGATCCTCCACCATCAGCGAGGTAAGTGGGATTACAAGGCTGGAGCACTGGAAGGAGATTGCTAAGGTCGGGCATGGCGATGGAGCCCTAGAAAACTAGGATGAGGCTGAGATCCACCATGAGAGAAGGAGAAATGGAGGAAATTTAGAATTAGGGTTTGAGCGGCTTTTCTTTTTCTCTTTTGGGCTTCTTTGATTTATTTTGGGAGGGCGAAGATCGAACGGGAAAATGAAATGGGAACGTGGGCGGGAAAACGGGGGCATTTAACTGGGTGGAGGCTGGGTGAAATTACGAGACAATCCGATTAGGACTTCGTTTATTACTGGATTGCCATTGGTCGGTCGGTGAGCATTTGTGTTCACGTGCAATCAAATTAAAAATTCATTTTCCTTTTGTTTTTTAAATCGATAAATTTTTTACATACATATATAATACCAGAAGGCAATGGTGAATTTTATGATTTCTTTTTTTTTTAATTATAACTCCTTTCTTTCACTCTCAAAGACTCAAACCTTACAAGTTATAACAAGGCATTTTCTTAACTTCTCACAGAAAAAATACAAAAATTTATGAGATTCATTTTCGCTTTGACCGTGTCATATTGTTATTTGATAATCAGAAAAAAATAAAGCTTCCAGAAAACTAACTAAACCAGAGATTTTGAATAAGACTTCAGAGTTTTTTCTTTTTTAACAAAACAGCTTTTTTTGGTTAGGATGAGCTGTGACATGTAGCTAACATGATAGATTAATTAAAAACAAAACCAAGATAAGAAATAGTTTCGTCCAGCCATCTAGGTCTATCCGTTCCTCTAAGAAATAGGGTTCATGGAGGAAAGACCGTTCTCCCATAATTTGCCAGCAGATCAGCGATCGTGTTTGCTAATGAATAATAACAAAGCAGCTTTAGCCAGCACTTCCTCTGAAATGCAAAGGCATGGGGTTGCCTTTCCAATGCCTGCGAGTGTTTGCTAATGAATAATGACTATTATACGCCACAGAGAAAGCAATTTAATAATAATCCGGATGCATAACAACGTTCACGTTGCACCAACTTATCACACTTGGTAAGGAGATGGGTACCTCCCAATGCCATATGATACTCCTCACACACATCACAAGCCGAAAAATAAGTATTATTTGATGTATATGATTATTTACAAAAGCCCACATGAAGAGGATCAGAACTCCCTGTCTGGGAGAAGAAAGGGAGCAACAAGGGACCAGATGAAAAGCGCGGCCGTCGCCCACTGGGTAACTATTCGAACCCACACAGAAGGCCAGCCTACATCCACAAGCTTCCCACTCTCTCCGACAGACGTTGACCAGCCGGTGAGAAGCATGGCCGAGTACATGCTGGCCAGGGAGAAGATGAGATGGAAAAAAGAGTATGAGTAGGAGACTGGCCTTGCCTCATCCTTCTTCTTGTCTTCTTGCTCATCCGCCTTGCTGAAGGGAAGAAGAGGCTTGTCCGAACCTACAACAAGAACAGAAAACAATGCTAAAGAATAATGGAGAAAGAAGTTTCAGATCATAAAGCAGTTGAAAGTTAAAAGTTAAAACCAACTTGCACGTGGTGAACTTGGAGGAGAGAGGAGGGCCGTGGAAGAACCAGCACGAACAGCAGAGTAAACCACTGAGAGGACAGTGGTTGTCAAACCTAGAGCAAGACTACCAGTTGAAACAGCCTGCGAATGATTGTGGAGGCCATTGCACTCGTAGTCCCTTGGTTCACTGGAGAGGCCACTGTAGCAAAGGTACATGCAGTACAGAGAAATAACAGATGCAGGCAACAAGCTGCCATTGATCTGCATGCCATCAGATGAGATCAGGCGCAACTATTAATGCACAAACCTTACAACTAGTGTTAAAGATCTAAAAATCAGATTTAAATTGTAAAAAATTATTATCTGTAGTTCAAATCTAAAGAAGCACATTAGCAATATTTCGTAATGAGTCTCTGGCACTAGAAATATTCTGAAGGTCATTTAACAGGCTGAATTTACACCAACTCAAAGGACAACCTACATACTTTATTCCACAACAATCCCTTCATCTGTAACGCTTAGGTGACGTTTGATTGAATGTAATTCTAAATGCACTGGATTTCTAATTACAATGTAATTGGAAGTATATGGATTTTAAAATTCATTCAAATCAAATCTAGTGTTTGGTTAGATGTATCTTAAAATACTATATTATAATATTTAATATTATTTTAATAATTTTAAGTGGATATTAATTACTTTAACTATTAAATTTAAATTACTTATAAATTTATTAAAATTTTATTATATTTTAAAATTTTGAATTTAATTATTAACCCTACAAAAAGGTATTTTTAAGATTTTCATCTAATTTTAACAAGTTATTTAATATTTTTAATTATTAAATAAATTATTAAATTTATTATTAAAATTTGTAAGTTTTTTACTATTTATAAATGTTTAATAATATTTGTTTTTCTTTAGTTGGTCACAGATAGATCACATGTGAGGGAACAAAAATATAAGGGATTTTGTTTTGCGGGCAATTTGGACGTAAAACCAAATATATTGTTGGAAGTAATTCGAGTTACATGAGTTTTTAAAATTCGTAAAACAAACACCTGGATTTTCAAAAACCCAAGAACTCAAGTAACATGTAATTCCAAATTCCTCTAAACAAATACTACCTTAATCTAACACCTCTACTGACAGTTGATTCTCTAGAATTGCAGCAATAAACATGATAGGCCCAAAAAATACTTTACCCAGGTTATCATTAATGCACACAAAAATATGTAATCCACAACCAGTAATTAATATTGCAAAAAATAAGGAGGGAAAAAAAATCAAAGAATGCACCATCCGTGCATACTATCTACAAAAACAATATATGAACTTAAATAGTTTGCGTGTATATTGTGATCAATGGGAGAAAATCAATGTCTCAATAGCAACCACCATATGGCTTCAACTTCTCACACGAACAAATCATATGACAGCTTTTAATAGTGAGAAATATCCTGAACTGTTTGTGTTTATTGTGATCCATATTAGCATATTAATGTCTAGGTAACACACAACCAGGATGGGTACAACCATTTACACTGACAAATGACACTACATCTTATAAATTTAGCCAATCTTTTATCATTTTATCATACATCTTTTCTAGTTTTCCTATACAAGACAATCTCATATTGTGAAAATATTTTTTTTTTAATTTTCATAAATTCACTATTGGTATCCCGAAGGTTTGCTTCCATTTTTCAACAGTTAAGGGGGCATTTATTTTGGTGTAAATAGGGGGAAGTGGACTAACTTCATCCACTTCTGATATTCTTTTCATCTGAAGTGGAGAAGTGGTCACTTCCCCCACTTCAGACTGAAGTAGGTTTTAGTTAAAACTCACTTTAGTATTTTTTACACCGAAGTAGAGGAAGTGAGGCCTTTATAAAACTCACTTCCCCCACTTCCAAAAACTTTTCAGAAATGACACCACTTACACCGAAATGAACACTAGAAGTGAGAAAACGAGCACTTTATAAAAGAAACACTTCCTGCAAAATGAACACAAGAAGTGGTGGAAGTCATATCGCTTCTACCACTTTCCACCACTTCGGAGAAGTGGCATTCCCCCACTTCCTGACTTTCCCCCACTTGAACCAAAATGAACTCCCCCTAAATGGAACAAGTTATGCGTAATCTATCGTATGGTATTGTCAGGGTATGTGGATTAGCCATAATCCCCTCACTTGAAGTTATTCTAAATCCTAAATTTGATCATTCAACCCAATTCCATAGTAAGAGTACATGGGCTTAATGTCCAAGCGGCATAAAAAATGTATCCGCAAAACCATATCTGCATAGTGAAAAGTGAACCAAGACAAATGCTCATGATGAGCCAAACAATATATTGACAATAGGCTAGGAGCAACTGATTCTTTATGTTGCAAATGCTCATGACCTTTAGTAAACTCATTTACTAAACACAGAATAATTTTCCATCAAAACCACACTATATAACACTTAATTAAGGGTTGTAGCCAGATATCACCAAAGCAATATCAATCTAAGGCATCCAAGAAAAAATAATTGTAATAAAAGTCCATGGAGGACATAGCACAATATTATTTCTAACACATACCAGAAGGGAGTGTCATTTGCATATACATATTTGTTAAATTTAATAAAATTAAAAACCATACCTTTGGGTGCAAAGCAACAACTGCAAAAGCAAAGACAAGAATCAATGTCAAGACAATGAAGAATGTGTTAAGACCACAATCATGCCCAGATGGAGTAAACCAATGGAAAAGAAGCCCTGAGAAGGAGAACGTTGCCAGATAGCAAACGAGTGAGACAATTAACAATGCCATGAACCTGTTATAAATAACAAACATTTTACATAAGATTACCCTCTCTAATCTCAATCACTAAATAAATAATAAGAGATTAAAGGATAGAATATACAAACCAGAATTGTTCATCCCTCTGAACCCAGTTATCATTCCAACTATGGACAAAGTCCAACAAAAGAACCACTTGAACAAGAAGAAACAGTCCAGATCCAAATTTAGAGATCCCCTCTGACCAAAAACAAAAACATAAAGCGTGAAATTTTAGCCTTTATCCTAGTGTAGCATTACAAAACATTATGTAGAAAAGTTCAGTGTGCTATAGCATTACAAAACAAAAGCCCTTCAACAATGAATGTTAGGAACAGTCACCTACCTGACGAAAGGCATCGATATAAATTTGAAGGGATGGTGATAACAATTAGGGAATGATGATGAGTGCCATAATAAAATTATAGTGCCACACAGAGTATAATTCACAAATCATTAACATAACCATCTAGTAAATATAAGCAATTGACAGCAAAAACAATCAATGAATGTGCCATATTTCCATTCAACCTCTCATTCAATACACGGAAGAATTAAAATTAACTGCTCAATTTTCTTGCCAAAAAAAAAAAAAAAAAGAATCATTGTATTCTATCCAAAAGAAACGTTTTCCTCCAAAGTAAACAGAGACTATATCAATTGATATGTGAATCTCAAATCCAATAATTAGTTATGAATCCAAACGCTCACCATAGAAGCTGACGAGGCCATTGGGAACAAAGAACATTAGAAAAACAATGATGCACCAACAGACGATCTTGGCCATCCACCCACCATGATGGATATGGTCACGAGGATCCTTCTGATCCTTAATACCCATCATCAAAACAGCTAGAATTGTGAAGAAAACAAAGTTCCCCAAGCTCACTCTCAGAACTGCATCAGTCTCAAACCATTCCCGGTCTGGCGTTTTATGGAAGTGATTAATCCCTTCACAAAAAGAAAGAAAAAGATTGAAAAAACTCATTGAGAGAAGAGATTGATCTAATGTCCAATAATCCCCAAGAAAATCACGACTTTGTCATCCTTTTAGCGAAAAGAGAGAATATCAACCCTGCAGAAGTGTTACATCTCCTTAATTGACCTCCAAACGGGAAAAAAAAAACATCGATCAAGTTAGAAGTCATGAATTCTAGATTCACGAGGAAAAAATTCATGAAATTCGTGCAGGGATAATCCATAAAACCATATTAAAAAAAAATTAAAAGTTAAAAATAAAGAAAAAAACAAATAACTAAATTGGAGCCAACAATTGAGCATACAAACCTGAACCATTCAAATAAACCCTAAAGACCACAAAATCAAACAATCATGCAGAAAAAGGATCAGCAAAACAGAGGGAGATCGAGATTAGATCGATTACATGGGATGCTCTCAAGGAAAGGGGCAGCGACCTCGCGGAGAACCCAAGAGAGGACGAGCGAAAGGGCAAAGAGACCGCAATAGGCGATACGAGCGGAGCGGCGGCTGATGCCGCCGACCACAGATTGACACGCGCTGCATGCGCACGATGCGCAGCAGGAAGCCAAGCAAGACGCAGCCCACATCTTCTCCGATCCGGCAAGAGAAAGTCCTAATCGATGGATCTCAGGGAAGCCCTCGAAACCCTAGAACACAAATGGTATAAAGAGACGAGCTCTGAGGACGATTCTGGCCGTTCCGAACAAGTCTATTATGGATGCCAAAGTCTATTCTTCTTTCCAATTATTCAAAACGACCCTCGGATTCATAATTAATTATTTGACATTATTTTGCAAGGAACCCCTTATAAAATTTCCGAATAGACTTTGAGTACATCCCAGCTTTACTGGTTAAAAATTATTTTGAAAACAAATATAAAAATAAGAACTTAGGGTCTGTTTGATTTGAGAAAAAAAAAAAAAATTAGACAGTACGAACTCTCTTATCTCTTATTTAATTTGCAAATATATTTGGGGTACAGCATAATAATATATTTTATTACAACACAAATTGAAAAAAAAAAACTTGCCCTAGCAAACTAATGGTACAAATTTTTAAGTTACAAGACAATACAACCAAAATTCAATTTTACCCCTTTCAAATCTAAAAATTACAATAAATATTTAAAATCATATCCCGAACTCACCCTAGTTTATTTGTTGGATTTGGGTTATTTCTTATTTAGTCATTATAAAAAATAAAAAATTATTAAAAAAAATAGTTTAGTAGAAGCTTTATATATGTGTATATATGAAAATGTTATAAATCATACCAATAAATGCAAGAATATTGTAAATAACTCTAACAAAATGAAATATTAGCAAAATTTTTAATATATTTTTTTAAGTAATTATGCTTTAATGTATTTTGAAAATTTAAAAATATATTAGTGTTAAGTAATTTTAAAATACTATCTTTTACAGAAGTAGTATATAAGAGAAATTATAATATTTTTATATTTATTTGTCCTATATTTACCCCAATCAAACGAAAAACATCACAAAAAAATTTGTACTATTTTTTAAATACCCAACAGAGTGCAGAACTGATGTACTTTTACACGAATCAAACAAAGCCCTTACACACCACTCAATTTTTGTTATTATTGAATAAAATTGAATATATATACTGTGAATAACTTATTCAAAACTTATTTGGAATATTTTTATTTTAAACTTTTTCACCTAATTTTCATAAATTTAGGAGGGAGTTACACTCTCATTATTTATTTATAAAATGAAATTGAAAAATAAATGCGTGCCCTTATGTCTCGTTTACGGGACTTCGAATATTGGGCTGATAGATAAGCACTAAAATTATAATTTACAGTGGTATACATATAAAATTCAAGCAAAACAATACACCACTCAATCTAAATAATAAATTGAGTTAATGCAAAACTTTTTACAGAAAGTTCTACACAGATAACAGAAAGGTGGTGAATAGATCAACCACAAAAAATGTGTCTTAATTCTCACACAAGCTAAATCATCAACATCATCATCGTCATCATCGTCATCATCATCATCTCATCACTGCCAATATTAGCTGCATGCTCAATCACCAAGCTGAAAAATGATGAACAATCAAATGAAAAATTTGTTGATGATGATAAAACACTGCTGTAGTTGTGAAGTTTGAAGCAATCGGTGCATCAGTAGAAACAGACATACAGAACAAGGTCTTGCAAATCCCATTGAGTGAACTCTTGCTTGAGGAGGATTGCACCTCTGAACTTTGAAAACTGGCAAAAAAAATCACTGAAAAATATAAATCACAATTGGCAACTGGAGTTCAGCATCCGGCCAACTGCATGGAGGCTCAGTAAAAGTAGATTGACAGAAGATGAATAACTTATTTTAAATTGCAAATAATAGGGATGTTTTCACACACATTTGAGCTATAGATTACTCGTTGGTAATAAACAGAACAAATCCAACCATTTCTGAACGCACATGTTTGACATGGTATTGAATGAAATCATAGTAATAGTATTAATAAATTTCCTGGTAGTATAAATACTTGGTTTGGAAAAAAAAATTCTGAAGAATGCTTCACTTGTACACTAATCCTGCCTTTTCCAATCATACAAATTTTCTGAATCATATTTGCTTGTAACCACTAGCATACAAAACAAAACAGTTTGCAATCTACTGAATTAATTTGGTAAATATTTTCTACAGAATCAAGGCAGACATGTTCCCACAAATCTTAAGGTTAATGTAGAAATGTAGCTCCTATAAAAGGATGCATGGTCAATATAAAAGACTGGTTTTGATAATGTTATAAGCTTTAAAAAAAAGGTGCTCTATACAGACTAGCTCATGGATAGAGATGCAAAAACACCAACTTTCTAGCTAAAAGAAGAGCTAAAAAACTCAACAGGCATTATTCTAATCAGGAGATTTTGGTTCAGAAATAACAAAATTGGTTTATTAAACACTAGACTATTAATAGAGCCAACATTTGGGGCTTTGTGGTTCTTGCTCTTCCACTCTAAACCAAAAGTTCAATATGCGATTGAGCTTCAAGTTGTATTTTGAACTCCATCTCATCGGCTCAGGCTCTCATCACCTTTCCTCTCGAAATGCTACCATCTTCAGCAAGAATCAGAGTTTTCCACAATGAGAGACCTTCTCTATGTAAGAGCCAATTCTATTTTTCTAATTTTGTTTATTCTTTCCTCCGCTTGATCAGAACCAATTGACGGCAAAAAATCATGCTTAAAGTACCAGGCTATCCAAGTCAACTAAGCCATCTTTGGACCAAAAAAAGACTAATTCCAAATAAAACTGACAATGTTAACATAAAAATAAATCCATCCCATGAATTAAAAAAATTAAATAAACCATTCTAGCTCTACATCCACTCTCTATAATTATTCAATTAGAAAGCACTTTCTCACGCTCTCCTTGTTTATGGAGACTAGCCGTTTTTTGTTTATATTTCTAAAAGCTGCATTTAAGTTTCATGTTCACGTGGCCATCATCACTTTTTGTGGAATGGAAAAAATAAATAAATAAAGAGTTGGACTTACAACTGAAAGGGGTTCAAGGTAAAATAAAATGTCCAGGGGAAAGCAGATCATGCAATAATTTGATCCTCCAGACTTCAGCAATGCTCAGGGAGCCTCTGTGCAACAGAAGCACATACTCAAGATCGAGAGTGCCTCATTTTGTGTTTGCAAGTAAGTTATTGTCATGATGTGTTCAACAATTGCTTGCAACTCAGGGGATTGGTCGATTTTTTCCATTGATAATAAGAACCACCATCTCATAATCAGTGATAATTCAGGCTAGGAGAGAAGGGGAATAACCCTGGGGCAAGCGAGGATGGTCATCACCATTGTCATAAACTTCTCCACCTTAACAAAGCATAGGTCAAATCAAATAAACCTCGTCACCTATTCTATGGTGTTTACTATTTCCTCTTTCAACGGCTTCTCCAATCTTTCATGCAATGAAACCCTAAACTTAGTGATTGTGTAATAACTGCATTCAATTAAAGAGCCCCCAACACTAGTTCTAAACTGTCTAATTGAAACAAGTGAGATGCAACATTTAAAACTATATATATATATATGTATAAACTTTTCTTTCAGTGATTGCAATGTTAATATAGCACAGCAATATATTTAAATTTTATTTAAAAAAGAACAAAAACGTGAATTTATGCAATAAATTCTTGAACCAATCAACCAAAATCAAGAACAATTCACCTTATCTAAAATTACTCATCCTCAACTTCGAATTCCTTCTTCGGCTTCTTCGCCCGGTCATCAAAATTACCTCCTTTATCATCCACTTCTCCATTCCTCTTCTTCCTCTTCCGATCGAACTCCTCCCCCTTCTCTCTGTTCTCCACCTCGTTGTTCCTCCGGGTAGCTCGGATCTCACGGTGAACCTCCACGAGTTCGTCGAAGGCGGCGGACGCGAGCTTGAGATACGCCGAGGTCCCCCGGCGCGAGCACGAGCCTTCAGCGATGAACCGGGACAGGATCAACGCCGCCTTTGAGAGCCTCACCGGTTTCAACACAGTCTCTGACTCCGGCGACAACACCACCGCCTTCATCCTTGTCTCCCCTTCTCCCGCGCGCTCTGCAACGTATTTCTAGGGTTTTTACCCGTCTATCACCCAGCCTCCTAGATTCAATACACAACTGACTTTGAGATTCGTGTTAAAAAAGTACATTTTCGTTAATGCTCATTATGGATTTACAAGGCACTAATTCTTCTTCCTCCTTTTTTCTTTTATTTTTCTTCTGAAGTTACATATTTTAATCTTAATATTTAGGTCCTTTTTTTTTTTTTAGTTTATTAGATCTGTAGCATATGAAATAGGAAAATTATGGGAAAATATAAAAAAATTTTTTTGGAAAATCAACATCTTTCAAATTACATTATAATTGATAATTTCATATTTTTATATAAAAGTTCTTCCATAATTTGTGGATTGTTTTTATTCCAATAAATCAGATTCTAAATTCCTTCCCCCCTCAAACCATAGATATTAATTACCATGTTACTCCAAAAAAAAATCCCCTTTGGGTAAATATTGATACTTTTTTTAAAAAAAATAATGAAAAAAAAAAAAAGAGATTTTATTATTTATAACTCAAAAGCACGCGACTTTTAAAACTATTAATAGAATTAAATTACAAATAAAAGGGCAAACAGAAAAAGAATTGATACATTTAGTGACCATTATTGAGGTTTAAATGAATAAAGTTTACAATTGTAATATTGGTGATATAAATGAGTTTATTATGTCTCCAAAAATGGCATCATCATCATTACTAGTGTAGTTTTCCTCATTTTGAAATTCAAAGTACGTCTGTACGTCCTCAGGGAAATTGCAACCAGATCGCTGATGAGTAGTTGTTGATGGACTCCTGTGTATTTCATCGAATTCAGATGATTGTTGAAAGCTTTTCTTTGCCTGAGACTTGTCATCCATAGAATTAGGATTAAAATTAAAGTTGGGATTATTGTTAGCATTAGGGTTAACATTAGGGTTAGGGTTAGGGTTAGGGTCAGGGACTTCGATATCATTGATGTACAAACTAAGATCAAAGTTGGTGACTGCGTTGATCCCTCTGTATTTGATTGCTGCCATATCATATGCAAACGCTGCTTCTTCTTCTGTTGCTGCTTGAGTTCAATGGAAAACAAAAATATTAACTATTAATATTTCATTTAATAACAAAGTAAAATGAATTAAAGCAAAACAATTATATGTATTATTAGAGGTAGCAATCATGATAATGCAATTATTTAATTTAAATATATATATATATATATAACTTAATTAAACTACCCAAACTTCCACCATTTAAATCAACTCCACAAAATTTGATCCGGCTTTATATGTGTGTATCTTTTATTCTATTAGTTTAAATTTATTTAATATTTTAATACTGTTGGTGATAGAGGCGGAGCTACATAGGTTTTTGTGGGGTCAGATGACCCACAAAAATTTTTAAAGCTTTTTAATATATATAATATATTTATATATTAATAAAAAAAAAAAAAGGGTCTTGTCTTTCCTCATTCTTTCTCCATTTCTGCTGAGCTACGTAGGTTTTTGTGGGATTAAATGACCCGATAAAAAGTTTTAAAACTTTTTAATATAAATAATATACCTATATATTTATAAACATGTTTACGTGTAGTACGAGATGATAATAATGTATTAATTGTCCCCACATAATAAATTTTCTAGCTCCGCCACCGGTTGGAGAGTCAACTTAGTGTTTAGATATTTTGATTTACATTTACTCTAATTTATTATATTTTTTTTAAATCATATATGCTCTCTTTAAATTAAAGTATATAAACATAATTTTGGCAATAAAATGCATTAGTTCAGCGTCCTTCAACTTCCAAATCATGTTAGGTTTTTTATAAGGATCTCTAAGTTTCAAAACATGGAAATTATTTATTTTTAACAAAAGATAAAAGAAAAAAAAAATAGCAGAGTAGTTGTATCATTTTCTAGGGGTAGGATTAAGTAGATAAGTAGTTCAACTAAGTGAGAATAATCAATGGTCAAACCAACCATGATATTATATATTTAAATTTAAATTTTAGCAAATATATATACATCATATATGAAAGGGATGTAATTCATACCGTATGTTCCGAGGTAGAGGTATTTGTTGCCAATCACTCTACCAATCCTTGCTTCCCATCTTCCATTTTGATGATGCCTATTAATTATATTTTCTTAATGATAAAATTTATTTTTTAAAAAATAATTTAAATAGAATTTTAAACAATTAACACTTAACTAACACACACCTCGCAACACCTCTATACTTTGAAACACCTCTAGAAAACCCGTTGCTTTTTCTGTAAACAAAAAAATGACAAAAAACTTACTATAAAAATAAATTTAATAAATAATTATAAAAACACCAATATTAATATATATAGTCCAACAGTAAAGCATAGAAGTCTCATGAAGGAGATCAAATCCCTTCGGCATGGTGAGTAATACAAATAGCGAATTATCCATTTTTATTAAATAATAAGAATAATATTTAATAATATTAATTTATAATACCTTCTTAGTGATCCAATATACTCCTCTCTGGATTGTCCTTCCATTTCTTTAAGTTCTTCTTGATACGTCGATAACTATCATTTTCATAAATAAATAAATAACTTTAACTTTTGCATATACACATCTACAAATGTCGAAAATTACACATATTCATTAGATTTGAGAAAAGAATGTGTGTGTGTATATATATATAAGGAAAAACATGCAAAAAAAAATACAAACATAAAAAGAAAAGAATGAAAATGAAGCATGTAATTAATTACATACAGGGAAGTTGAGAATGGTCTGAGGGCCCCAATACTTCAATGCAGCCAAGTCATATGCTCTAGCTGCTGTTTCTTCTTCATCATAAGCCCCTAAATTAATTATAATAAAAGCCGTAAATAAATAAATAAATATATATAATTTGCATATTCAAAGATGGTAAAGATATATTTTCAAATAGATTTTTTTTATTTATAAAAAATATACATCTTTTCTGAGTGAACAAGTAAAACGAAATTAAAAGATGCATATGTAAAAAAAAAAAAAAAATAAACTCCTTACCAAGATAAACTGAAAGCCCGTCAAGTTCCAAGCCACCGGAAAAAAATAATTATTATTAAAATATGAATTCGTGTAAAGAAAAAAAAAAACACAGAAGTTAAAAAAATGTTCAACAATGCCAAGAAAAAAAACATAAATAAATAAAGAAATAAACAAAAAAGCAAACCTTGTCTCCCTTTCTTACTCTGAGATTCATTCCAACAGTTCTTATCCCAAAGATGAGCTTCATATCTCCCTGTCCAACGATGCCTGCCAAATAATAAATTAAAAAAAAAAATGAACCTTTTTATTTTCAAAAATAAAAACAAAGATAAACTACAAAATGAACCAGAATTAAAAATTTTAAAAATTAAAATAAAGAAGGGAAACAAAGAAATAACCTTGTGACACCCTTGAAAATGGAGGTACGTTGTATTGGAGAATCTCTTGCAACTCTCTTTCCCATTCTTTTCACCTTCAATCTATCCTCACTACATTCACTACTCCTCCTGTTGCTTATCTTCTCCTTTGCCAAGCTACCCATTACTAATATTATATAAACAATATAAACAATATAAACAGAAGATGAAGAAGAAGAAGAAGTGAGGGAAAAGAACTATTTTTTCTTTTTTATAAATAGAAAGAGAAAGAGAGAAAGAGAGAAAGAGAGAAAGAGAGAAGTTGGAAGGAAGTGATGAAAGGAGAAAGGGAAGTGGAGAAGCAATGAAAAAGACCAAGTTGATAATATTTGCAGGAGAGTTTTAAAGAAATGATATATGGGGTGTGTAAGTCGGCAGAGTGGCTTGTTAATTTGGCGGCCTAATTTGTCCTGTTTATTAATGGAGAAAAAAAAAATCTCATTTTTCATCTGTTTTTTTTTTTTTTCCTTCATTTGGGTGTTCTTTTCCAAGTTTGACCAGGGGATAAATTTTATTAATTATATTAATGTGAATGGCTTTCTTAACCGTGTACTTTTTTTTTTTTTGGCTCATTTGCTCATTTTAGTCTTTGACTGTGTATGTATGCATTGAATATGGAGAGTGAAAGGAAGTCACAGATTCTGGTTTTCAAATTTTGCTGGAAAAAAAATCTAAATGTCAAAGTGAATTATTATTTTAAGAATTTTAATGTTTGTATTTCTCTGTCAACGTTGAAAATTTTCTACTAAAATTACCATTTTTGCAAATACAAATTTGAAAAGAGCTATATATATATACATATATATATATATACATATATATATATATATATATATGCGTACTTTTATGGATGTAGGTTGCAATTCTGATGTTTGGTTGGACTTGAATGCATATAATGAGCTAATAAAAGATGTGGTAGTAAACATTGTGTTTGAGAGTAGTTAAAAAATCAAATGCTCCCCACCCATCTTGGCATGCATTCATTAGTCATAAGTCCATAATAATTTCATTTCTGTACGAGAAAATTACTTAGACTTATCTTTTCACTTTCATATTCACATCACATTTCAATAATCAACAATCAATATTCAAGATGTAGATGTAGTTGTTTCAATTGAGGAAAATAAGAAGAGTTCACTGTGCCTCTATTACTTGAAACTTTTTTTTTTCATAAATTCCTTTCATATAAAAATATGTAAATATTATTTAAAAAAAAGAATTTGTTCGCATCAATCTCTAGTCTTTTCTTTTTTTTTAAAAAAAAAAATGAAATTTACAAATATATCTTTTGGCCTTTTACCTTGTACTCTTGTGTGCTTTTCTATACCTGCTACATTGTGCACGGAGAAGAAGAGTTATGTTCCAACATTAACACCATTTAGTGAGACATGCATACCCTCTTCTAACAAAGAGGCTCATTCATCAAACGCTTTAAATCTTCACCACAAAAATCATACAAAGAAACAAAAAATTTATATATATGATGAACAACCATTGCTTGCGGTTGGAGTTGCTGAAAATTTAATGACATTTTGGCTGGCATGGCCTCATAGGAGGTGGCATCAATATATAGCATGCTCCGGAGGGTTCTCTGACCGTACCATTACCAAAAATAGAAATAACAAACTAAAGATTTGTAATTATTTATATACTCACTGCTATTGCAATAAGAGCCATAAGAGAGTTGATTTATTTATTTTTTTAAATGAATAAACCATAATTTTATTATAAAGTTTTTTTTTTTTTAAAAAAAAAAATCTGATACAAACAAACAAAGATACATTTAAACATTTGCAGAGTAATTATATAGTTTTCTTTCATTTTAAGGGTATGCATGTGAGAATCTGGGTTTTTTGTTTTAAATTGCAAAAAATCATCAACCAGTTCATTTGTCAAAATTCAGTAATAAGGGGCACTGACGTTTGTTTGGGTCAAAGAGGGTTTTTTTTCCCTCTTCTTTCTTTTTTTTATTTTTTTAAGATAAAGTCAAAGAATTTGTGAAACGCATAATTCAAAGTAGAACACAAATGGAGGCAAATAAAAGTTTCATGCTGCAAAGTGTGACATAAATATGGTCAGATATTCACTAAAGAAAACTGCTAAAACAATGTTCTTTGATTGATGTATATTCTTTCAAGAAGAGACAGTGAGAATGAGTCCATAGCTTTGAATCGCCGTCCACTATACATTTATACTTTCTCACACAAGGTAATGCCCATACACACAAGACTTCTAGTTCTGGAAAGATATTATTCAGTAATGCTGATACATACATGTCTGCAAGGAGAGTTCAGTTCTTTTTACAACTTAGCAAACTAGTAATGCATAAACAGGTTAACAAATCAGGAAAAAGAAAACTCCAATATAAACTTTAACGTCGGCAAATGTTTCAAAGATGCTCAAAAAGTTCAACTCAAAAGAGGAAAGACAAGAACCTGAATTAACTGCAAGCAGGCTACCTCAATACAGTCTTGCTCTTCAGTGCCATGGTACACAGCAAAAGCTCTGAAACTTGTTTCTTTTTTTCAAAGTGGTAGGGACTAGAGTGATCAGGGAAATATGCTAATATACTCAACCAAAAGAAAATAACAATATATAAAAAATCTCAACTTCTCCATTGTCCCACCAATTTCCTCAATTCCTGCCTCATAGAAAAATCTCAACTTTTCTTTTTCTCAGTTAGATAATTCATGGTTTCATTCATTTGTCATTCAGCTGGATACCTCAACGATCTCAGCTTCTCCATCACTGTAATCAGCCCAGCATTTGCTGGGATTTTCCATAACTTTTGGTGGCTCAGATGCTTCCACTGACACTTCTTTAGTATCTTCAGAAGAATCATTGTTACAGTCATTTTCAAGTTCAGCATCCTTGACTTGTTCAGCTTGCTCAGCCTGCTCAGCTTTTTTCTCATCCTTCATTTCGATGGATGGTTTCTCAATGTTATCATCTACTTGGCCTGAAACTTGAGTAGCTTCACAAACTTCCACTGAAACAGATGTAGGCAATGATACCGCAAAACTGCTTGGTGATTCTGAGCAACTGTGTGGAGATGGTGAAACAGCATTCGGTGATGCTGGATGGCCATTTGGTGAAACTGGATGACCATTAGGTGACCATGGCTGTCCAGGTACAAACTCTGCTGCATTTGGATTCATTATTCTAGGACTGAAGCAATTTGCATCCACTATAGTGATGTCACCATTCTGAAATCCAGGCTTGTTTCTTGGAACCCGATTTCCAGACCTGTTGTATCCACTAGATAGCCGAGGACCATAAGGAACCCGAGCGGTAGCAGATTGATGAGGAGGCTTGCGCACTGGATGCAATGCAGGCATTGGAGGGGTGTTTAATGGTGGAGGTAAGATCCCTCCATGTTCTTTAAAGCCAGGCACGATAACTGAGCTAAAGACGGGTATTGTAGATGGGTTGAATGGCGGTGCTGACGCAGACAATTTCTTGCTCGGTTCCTTCACAATCTCAACAGATTCTTCTTGCTTTTCTCCTTGTACTAGTAATGGTGGTTTTGCAGTTTCAACTTCACTAGACATCTGCTCTGATGTTCCATTTCCTAATTTTGAACTTTCCTCCACGGAATCAGAAGTAGGCTTTTCTGAAGCAGATGAAGCTGGTTCACTTTCCTTGCCTTCATTTTCTGTTTTTTCAGCTATTTCTGCATATTCTACAACAGATGAAACTTCCTTGCTTTCTTCTTTGATGTTGCATTCAACTTCTAATGTCTCAGTTTCAGTGACCACCGCTTTATCACATGAAGCAACATTCTCTGTTTTTGGCGACTGTATTTCCGATACTGTAATATTTTCTGTATCCAAATCTTTTTTCTCAGGAATTACATGTTTGGAATCCTCCTCCTCTTCAATAGTCAATTTATCTGTTTTCTCGATGTCAGGAGGATTCACTACAATCTGTTGAGTGGGAACTGGTTCCTCAGTTGCCAATTCTTTGTTATTGTCTTTTACCTTGGGAACTTCTTCTTCAACAGATTTCACTATGGTTCCTGGAGGGGCCAATGCAACTTCCTTGTATGACAAATTTTTCCTTGTTGAAGGAACACTGACCAAACTCGGTGATGGAACAGGGCTAGATGGTGCTGATTTGATGACCGAAGACTTCTCAGTGTTACCCGATGAAACAATAGTAGGGGAGGCTGGTTTTGGACTGAAGCTTGAACTCTTCATAAGTTTCTTTGATATAGGACTAGGAGCACTACTAGCCGGAACAGCTTCATTAGGGGATGATGTCCTAGAGGGAGTAAACCTGGGAGAAGATCTTCCTCGATATCGAGCACTGTCTCCATTGTTTATTGCATTTGTATTAAGTTTTGCGAGGCTTGGTCTCCTCGAAACAGAAGACTTACGGGATGAAAGGGAACGGCTTTTTGGGACAGCTTCTTGCCATCCTTCATCAGATGTGTCTCCTTGGGCGATATCATCTTCTACTGCATTCAAATTGGAAAAATGAAGTGCTGCCAATGTGGGCATGTCATCTTTAGATTCGACAGGTTGAATTTGGTCATTGTTTTCTTTATCACTAGTAGAGTTCTCTTTCAACGAGTAATCTGAAACTGGAGGTTCATCTTTTTGGTCATCATCCTCTACAGTCTCCCATTGGTTTTGACCCATTCTGCCTTTGATCTATCACAAACACGGACGACAGGTATAAATCTTCAAAGAAAAAAAGAAAATTTTCATGTTCTCATGCGTAATTCCAGGAAGCAACCAATACCTTTGCACGGGCCTGTTTCCTTTGCATTTCTCTTGCTTTGAGCTCAGCATCAGGGTTGATATAATCCAAAAGATCTGACACGCTGGCTCAACAGAGAAAGGGACATAAGAGACAGGCAAAAATGTATTGGTTAACATTGTAAAACATAGGACATAAAACAGCCAACGAGATCTTATTATGTTCTTTATAAACACTAAATGACAAACATGATGTCACACAACATTCATGTACAATGCATTGCTCATGAAATCATTTTATAGCACAAAGGTCCAAGACATGTGAGCGAGGAATTATCCACTACAGGCAAACTCCTACCATACATCACAGCATTGTCCTATAAAAAATGTTTTCTCTCATGTTCATGTCCAAATCATATTTTTAAACGTACAATATTTCTCTCTTATCAACAGGAGACCATTTAATTCATCCCATATATGCAATTCTAAACATAATAAGAATCAGGGTTGCATGCATATGACATTCTATGAGAATAACTTTGGTAATTTCTATCTAGAAGTAACTGTGGCCCATACCTCAAATGGCCTTTACTAGCAATGGAAGCATCTGGTCTTGGAGTACCATTTCGTGCAGCTTCCTGTTGCTCTAGTGCCTTTGACTCAAAGTACTCAAGCCATGCAGCAGCATCCTGAATGAGTTTCATGCCATTTGTATAAGAAGCCCAATGTATTCCAATCACAAAATGTAGGGAAACAGATACAGATACAATCACCCTCCAAAGCATTCAATATGTTTACCTGTGTGCGGAGATCTTCTGATCCAAGCTTTGCCTGAAGTATTCGCAGAGTGGTTTGTTCATGCTGAACACTTAGTGTGTAGGCTTCCATCAGAGATAGTGCAATGGCAATTGCATGATAACTGGCCGCAGTCTGCCAAATAAGAAAACTCAAAATGATTATACATGTATGTATGAGCTATGCATGGCATGAAATCAGAACTGATACATTGACAGATAAACAGAAACAGACCTGTATGTGATCTGCACCAAGAAGTCTTTGGTTGCACTTAAGGGCCTCATGTAGGTATCTAAGAGCAACATGGACATTTCCCAGCCCTTCTTCCATCATTGCCACATTTATGTAAGTGGCCGCAGTGTTAGGATGTGATGGTCCACAAGTCAAGTGTAAAAGGTATAGAGCACGATTGACATACCTAGGAATAGGATAAAGGGATAACCGTAAATTTTACCTTATCATGAAAATAGAGCATGCATAAGAGTTAGAACAGCTTTGTAAGGGCCCAAATCTAACACCTCAAATTTATTAAGAAGTAGAAAATAACTGAGAGCAACAGATCTGACAGTCTATGGCATGGTATGTGTAATACTTTATTGATCTAGATATGAGAAAGGGATTATCATAAATGATCAATATTTAAAATAGACAGACTTTGGTCGGTACATTATGAAACGAAGTGATTTAGATGGCACTGAGAAATAATTTAGGAAGCATTACTTACTTCAGAGCCAGTTCAGTATGTTGAAGCCGATAATAAAAAACAGCAAGATCACCATAGCTCTTCATTGTATCTGGATGATCAAGACCAAGCTCCCTCTCATTGATATCCAAAGCCTTTTGTTGGTAGATGGTTGCCTGCACCAATCACATATATAATTAGATAGAAAAACACATTATAAAGACTAGGCCTCAAAACTCTGTTCAAGCTTATATATTCCTACCATTTTTAGAATTATAATTCCACCTTGATGAGAGGAAGTTGTGTTGTTCAAGCTATTTTAGATAATTACCACTGGGAATAACAAAAATAACAGCCATGTAATACACAAAATAGATCTTGGTTACTCCTATTCATTACAGTAAAATTATAATTCCTATACCCACCAATCAAGAAAAGGCACAAAAGGTTGTGATCATATGGCTGGGTAAGTCCTAGCAAAAATTTCAGTCTGCCCTGTTTTAGGACATGTACCTGGTTAAAGTCTCCTGTATGGTAGAGTACAACAGCCAAAAGGCTATACGCTCCTGCAGTCATTCGATGGTAAGGACCACAGACTGCCACAAGCTTGGAAAGCGCCTTCAATTTTTTTTTTAAAAAAAAAATGTTAGTGCTTCTTGATCATTCCAATGAAGAAAAATCAATACATCTTATGAGAAATCCTAGAAAACATTCAGACCTTTGTGCCATAGTTGACAGCATCCTCTAGCTTTCCTTTATCCAGAGAAGTTTTAGATGATTCCAGCAAAGTGCGACCATCTGCAGATGAGCATGCGACATGCTGCAATGCCAAAATCAGGATTGAAGTGTTGAAAAAAACCAGTCCAAATTTTACTCTAGTTTACTAAGCAAAACCAGCTGTTACTTTGTATACAGGAACCAAGCTGATAATATCGGACTTCGAGAAAGGAGATGGGGAGTCCATATCATAGTCCCTAGGAACAACTTCAAGTCCCACCTGCATTGTGAAGCAAGCCAACTTCATATGCAAACAAATATAAAAACCTTTTTTCTTTAAACAACATATTGTAGCACCGGGGAGCACCTTGTGGCAAAGACCACGAAGTATAGAAAATTTTCGCAAATCGCTGGAATTTTCTTCCTTCCATCTCCACCCGAATCTTTTTAGAAGGAAGACTTCCAACCATTTGCATTTCAGCAACCCATCACCAGCTAAGTCTTCGTCTGCAGCTTCTCCAGGCAAAGATCCCAGCAATACATTTAAACATGAGGCAACTGATCCAGCCATTTCTTCTATGTCATCCACAGCTGCTATAACAGCTTGCAATATATGCTTGAATGCACGAACTATCATTTCATGAATGCAAAGGGACTGCACATGTGGGAGCTTGTCTGCAAGTTCAACCTGGTATGATGTACGGAGAGACATATGAGAGGACTCTAACATGCATATAATCTCCTTCACGATGTTTTTAATTGAATGTGAAACAATCAAACAATTGTCTGATATTTATTAACTTACAACAGATCCTAAGGAACGCATTTGCAGACCCCTAGTATGCATAAAATCTGTCAATGTCCTCCCATCAACAGGAGAAAGTTCAAGTGAACCAAAATCTGCTACCTGATATAAATTACCATATTCACAACATGAAGAAAGTGACAACGTACAATTGCAATCATTAATCACATCAACAAGATGATTGATTAATCATACTTACCAGCTTTGGCAAGGCTGTGTCTTCATAAAAGTTATGTGCCATTTCGATCAAGTCATCAGGTGACTGTTGATAAAATGAAATAAGACAAGGTGAAGAGCAAAATTGAATAATTTATACAGCTCAAGCATAAACACGCTTAAGTGGGTGACAGATAAAGCCTAAAGAAGGTATTTTTTTCAAAAACTGAACTTCTAGTCTCTTAAAAGGACCTAGAGATGAACTGAGGAAATAATCTTTGTGAATTTATTGGAGTGACCAATATTCCCACACCGGTTAATATTGTAAGTTTAGACTTGAATATGTAACTTTAGTCTCCTATTGCTCTTGGAAGATACGTTTGGCTTGCATTTACTAGAAACAGGCCTCCAACTAAATAAACCTGACTTCTGTAGACATATAATATGTGCATGAACAAGAACAGCACAAGGGACCACAGCATGACTAAATTCCAAGCTCAAGATGAAAATCATATCCAATTAACTGGGACCCATCACAAGCTTATCAGTTGCTGCGACTTAAGCCTCAGGACTCTCAACAGCACGCAAAACCAGAATTTTGAAAAAAATATGCAAAATGTTCAAAATTAGAATGAAAAAGCAGGTCAAACCTTAAGATGAAGTCCAGTTTCACATTCTTTCAGTCGTAAGAACGCAGCTTCAGGAAGCAACTTCTGCAGCACCGATTCCTTATCCACGTTTTGTTTATCCAACTCTTTTGAATCGGAAACTTTCATCGAGTTATTCTTGCTTGTTACAGAACCATTACAAGATGAATTTTCCTTTGCGCTGGGATCAGTCTTAACACCCTTGTCATCAGTTTTTTTCTTAATCTCTTTTAGATGCCCAAATTGTTTTCCGAGACCTTTAACAGCTGGCTCAACTTTAGTCTCTTCACTTTTCCTGGGTTCAGTTTTTCCCTTATCTTGATTTTGCAAATGCTGCGCCCAACATGCTCCAAGCTCCCACCGAATTGAGTTTGTGTGCTTTGGAACTGCTTCTTCTAATTTCGTCAAACTATCTGCTAATACTTTTCGTACAAGAGGCCTAGCAGTTTGCAAATCTTCATCATCCATACAATTTGGACGAGATGAACTGGATGATTGAGAGGATAATTTATGCAATAGCATTCTCAAGCTGAAAAATAGAGACAACAAAAGGTTTTTCAATAAAATACTATCACTAATCATTCGAACAAACTTGAGAGACCATCTGCTAATTGGCACCAAAGTTATTGCTACCTTTTGATGAACTTGTAATGAAACATAAAGAGCCTAACGTGAAGATACCAGTAATATGATCCTTTAGTTCTTCCAGATGCTTACCTGTTGATGTTTAAGGCATTGCTCCCACCATCAGGCTGATCTTCTATGTCAATGTCTTGCAGTGTTCCAGGAACTCCTGCCAATCCAGCTTCTGTAGGGACGCTCACAACAGCAGTGTAACCACAATGCCTAACAACCACCACGCCAAGAGTAGCAGTATCCTGTAAAGTTACAATGCTTCAGTCTTCAACAAGTAAATAGGAAGAGCCTTCAAATGAATGCATGCATGATTTAAAATGGAAAAGATTTACTTCTTACATGAACTGTGGCACTCTCATCTGCTGTTATCCCTTTCAGTAAGTTTCTTTGAGCAAGTTCTTCAGTAGACATTCCAGGAGCCTGACTCCCATCAATTTTAACATCCAATTTAGCACTTGCATCTGCGGCATCTCGTGTTACTACAATATTTAGTTCTCCAACTTGCTCCCTAAGTATAATTGCACTAGAGGGACCACCCTTTGGCTGTTCATGTGATTTTTCTTGGCAAACAAGATTCTGAATAACCCCGACAGCCTGAAAAACAGCAACATCAACAAATAGACTATGAACAAGAAATGCCTTCCTATCACGGATTTGTCTCTCCTCAGCAGTTTTACAAGGCATTGCAGCCAGAATAGAAAAGTCCCTGGCCCATTGCCTCTTATCATGTTTCCCATCTTTTCCTTGTCCACCACCATTACCTCCCCAGTTTTCATCTTCAATTGGAAGAGGTGGGAAAACTGATGGAGAATCTGCAGACTGAGGAGGAACCACCCATGTATTTGCACGGAAGCCATATGGAAGATTCCCGAACTGAAAATGATATAATACATCAAACTTGAAGTGAATTTAGAGGCTAGAAGCATTCTAAACACTTTTAAAGATGTAGATAATTGATATGGCCAAGGAGAAATAATTGCAAATACAATAATGGACTAGAAAGTAAAGAAATATATAAACAGCCAAGTATTTGCCTTACATTTTTTTAACTTATTTAAGCTTTATGCAGGGAGCCTCAACCTCATTGATATATGCTAACGAAATATGATACTGTGAATTCAGAGTTCTTCAAGAAAGCAAGATTTCTTTCATTTTAGAATCACCAATAAAGCATGTATAGAAGATCACCTTGTTGTGCTCAGTGAAAGCTTTCATGAGAGCTTTATAAGCCTGCATTCAAAATTAATTAAAGGTTAAGAACAATTCGTGGATTGGAAATAATGAAGATACAATGTCAGCATTTCTATCACATGTGTTTATATAAATAAAAGAAAATAGACATTATTTGAATATTTTGATTCTTCTCAAAGAAAATTATGAGGATAAACATACATAATTATCAGTTTACAGCTACACTGCTAGCTGTAGCAGTGGGGCAAATTATACACATATCAACTCTAAAGGCAGAATGTCATGATTCTGAAAACAAGATCATATAGTTATAGCTAAGCAATAGGTACAATATAAAAATTAAAAAAAAGACCACTTCTCTCAGTTTGGATTGAATTCCTGAGATTTTAAGAATGTTGTGAAAAGGCCGTGGAGCACTCACACCATCAAATGCTCGGCTGATCTGTTGCAGCAAACCAACCAGAGAGTGCCTAATAAGAGAACGTTTGCCAGCAGGATAGAATCCTTGTTGAGAAGCCACAATTGTTACCGGCTTCCCATTACAAATCCTTACCTGTCCACAACGCCAAGCCTCTCTCAATCAGTTAGTTCAAACGCATATACTACAAATAATTTTTTTTAAAAAAAAACCATTCTGATATGAATCCACATCAAAAAAATAAACATTTACAACTTAAAACCCAACAGAAGAATTATCTCATGGAACATTGAAAGTAAAACCTTTTGCTAAGGAAATTTTGTGCAAGAAAATCCAATCAACCTCCTTCATGAATTCATACCAAATTTAAACAAAAAAAAACTCCAATAAATAAACAAATACCAAATTAACATTTATCCTCTCAACTGAACAAATAGAAAAGAGTTACTGCGAACAATTTTCAAAGGGCACGAGTCAATTCAATCTGATCTGAATGGAATCATTTGCGAGACCAAAACTTGAACTTTAACAAATAAGCAAATGAAAGAGTGAATGGAAAATGACTCATTTCACCAATTTCATACTGGAAAAAAAAATCGAAGTAAAAAAGAGAGAAATGACCCACATCAATCTGAAAGAAATCATCCTCCCTCTTATCCTCCACGAACGGCTTTGAAGACCTTCTTATATCTGCACCGAAAAAAAAAACCAAAACCCCATAAGAAGAAATCAAAATTGTGGCCGTTTTCAAGAAAATTTAACTATAACAAAGAAAAATTAAAAGCGTAAACTCACATTGGAACGGAGGAGATAGATGCGCAAACGAGAAGAAATCATAGAACTGACCGAGCTTCGGAGGAGGGTACATGGGCTCATCCTTTTGGCCACCAACAACTCCGGTGGTGCCACCGGAGGAGGCAGCGGTCGGCGATCGAGGGGATTTACTAGAAGCTTTAGGGGCCGATTCCGCCGCCCCTCCAACGAGGCCGTCAGGATCTTTAGGCGAGGAACCGGGCCTCGGGGAACCATTCTTGGAGGTGAAGGCGGTGGTGCAGGCAACGATGTCAAGGAGGCGGCGGACATGGGCGATTGCGAGCTCCTCTGTATACTCCTCTGCGATTAATGGCGGACGGATCCGTTACATTGTACTCGCGATGCATTTTAACAACCAAAAATTTCCCGCGCAAATTTGAATATTTCCAATATAAAGCAAATGATTCACGGTTCTTTTTTTTTTTTGGAGGTTAAAGCCAAATAAAAATGATTGATAATCAGTAACAAAATTGTGAAACTATTTAAACCTTATAACTTATGAAAATTTTAAAAAAATTGCGATCCTAATCCATATATAGTCCTAATAATTCATCATGAGTTTAAATTTGAAAGCAGGAACTAATTAATGAACGGCTGACATTAAAAGTACGTTGATGCATGAGAATAGGGCGACCATCTCTCACCGTCCACGATGGTGACGTGGCAGGGCTTCAGTGCCATGATTTCCACGTTGTCTTTTAGCCGCAACCCGCGCACCTGTCCAAGTACAAACAGCACTTTCAGTGCAAGCTCACCCATGGATCGGCACATGTCCTCCTATGTGGGGCCACACGACTACAAACCTCATGAGACAAGGAGTAGTTGGTGAGATGGCAAGTATCCACGTGGACGGCTAGCAGCTTCCGGATGTCAAGAATCCTGTCCGTTGATATTCCCTGGAGATTATAAACATACGAAGCATCAGCCAAACGGCCAGTCTACTACACGTACCCCCATGCGAAGAGAAACGAAGAAGTAAACCCGTTTCCCAATCTATCTCTTTTCCTTCCTACCCACAAAAACCATTAGCCTATTCCTCGTTTCCCCACACGTTTCCGATGTCTACCTTAAGTGTGAGTTGGGTGTAGTCTGGTGTCTCAACTGTGACATCTACAACAGTGGGTAAAACTGCATAAAAATGAAACAAAAAATTGAAAAAAATCAGTGTTAGAGAGAGAAATAAGTTCAAGGATTTATCTAGAGAGAGAGAGAGAGAGAGAGCAAGACCTTTCTCTTCTTTCTTCTTCTTCTCTCCCTTGGTCTTGTGAGGCTTTGCTTTGCCAGCTTTGGGAGCCATATTCTTGCATCAAAGAGCTAGAAACACACACTTTAAGCTACAAATGCTTGAGAACAAGGAGAAGGAAACAAAAAAAAAAAAAACAAGGAGAGAGAGAAGATGCCACTTTACATAAGGAGAAAACAATTGTTAATATTTGTTAAGAAAAAAGAATAAGAAGAAGAAGAGATTGGTGAGAAGATGATGGGAAGCAAGAAGATAAAGTAGAAGGACAAGAGAGGAGGAGGAGAGTTTGTTTGGTATAAGGAGTGTAGTGTGGGTGTGGGATAAGGGTAGAGGATAGAGGAGATAAGGTTATATGAATGTCCTTCTTGAAAACATAGAGAGAGAAAGAGAACTACATAAAGAGAGAGAGAGAGAGAGAGAGAGAGAAAGAAGAATAGGGGCCTTTCATTTCTCTGAGGCTAATCTCTCATGGCTTGTGGTTAAGGCATGTATCTTGTATGCTTGCTATCAGTGTTTGTTTATTTTTTGTTAATATTTTGGAGTTTGGAGTGTTGATTTAGTTTTGAGATATATTGACATTTTTGTTTTGAAAATGAAAAAGGAGAAAAATAAAATATCATAACATGGTTGTGAGCCACTGGTTTGGGGATAAGTTTTCACTCCCCTGTCTTCTTTCTAGAGTAAATGATTTGATTTTCAAGCTAATTAGAAACAATTCATTCCGTTTTTATTTTTTAAATTTTACTTTTTAGAATTTCACTTTCTTTGTTTTCTTTTTGTCCTTCAATAATACTGTTGATATATAGATATACAGAACATGAGTGCCGTGTTAATATTATATACTGTTCTTGGGGCATTAATTAATATGGGTAAATTAACATTAATTAATCAAAATAATAAACACCATGTGTGATTAATTTCTTGAAAAATCCCTCAATTTTTATTTTATTTTTTAAATTTTTTATTTTAAATTATAATATTTTGGTCTTTCTACTCGATTCATTTAACTGAGCTATGTAATCCATTTATTTTTTTAAGTTTTTAGAGTTTATGTTTTAAGGTTTGCGGGGATTTCAATTAAAATTGTAGAATGATTAAAATATTATAATTTAAAATAAATGGACTAAAAAGATAAAATTCAAGAAATCATACTAAAATATTATACTGTCTTGAAGCTAAACAAAAATGTAGTGATTTAAAAAAAAATAGTTCTTTCTAACACGTTCAGTTGGTGCCTCCATAATTATTTATTAAAAACAACGACAACATCGACAAAAACAACAACAATAATAATAATAATAGTTTTTTTTGTTAACATTATTCCTTGTCGAGGTAAACCTAAAATTTTTGGCCATATAAGCATTGAAACAAAAATAACCGAACACTGATGTGCAGTATACACAACATCATTGTCCTTCGCTTAATCCAATTCTTTAAAGATTAATTTAATTTATAGTTTCCCAACTAATGTCTCTTATTTTATATTTATTTATTTCACAAAAATAAGTAAAAAACATATAAATATGATGATGCGTCAGTTACAATGATTTAATAATTTTTTTGAGATTTATGACATGACCAAAATGATATATCATAGATCATAACTTCATAATGATAAATTCTTCATATCTTACAACACTAGAAATGTGAAGAAACTCGCACCACTTACTAGCCATGCATTTAGATAAGTTATCACTAAATTATACTGTGATTATCATGATATATATATATATATTTTTTAATTTGTTTATTAATGTTTTTATCATAAAAGAAGGTTGAAAAAAAATTGAAATAACACAAAATGTTGCCTATTTATGCAAATGCACTCTTCAATATTATTTATAAATAAATAGTAATAGTTGAATGCTAATTCAATGGTTACTATAGATATTCTTAAATCTAAACTCTATGAATGTGGGCTTCTTTGACACAAAACCTAAGTATTGTTACTTATTATTCCTTTTATTTTGCTTTAAGTTGGTGTTGGGCTTCATTAACACCTCTCATATATAGTTGCTGCTAACCATTAATTATTGCACCAAATCATTAACCTACCATGCATGTAAAATACAGATTAAAGTACCTTGAAATTTCAAGTCTAAGAAAATATATTTGTCAAGGGTATAAATGCATCAACCTTTTAAAAAACAGGTAATAAACAAATGCAATAATAGCTAGAGAAGTCACTGAGACCTATACTAAAATGTTACAATGTTTAGTTGTACACAGAGTATAAGAGCTAAAAGCTATCTCTTTCACTTGACTTGCATATATAAATATATAATTATATATATAAGGGATATACGTAATATTTGGTTTAATGGGACATACATATTAGATGAATTTTAAGGGATATATAGGCAAAAATATAGTTTAACATTTACGTGAGTACATAAGCATATACTAAAAAAAAACTACGTGAATATCGAAGCATATATAAGAAATATAAGAAAAAGGCTGTGATATGTATATTAATTGTCAAACCACTTTTCATAATATCCCAAAAAAAAAGCCCGTTTAAAAAGCTTTCGATCCACAAAACTGTAGCAAAATAAAAATCAACTGAAGAATTTATACTTTTTCCGAGGTCTCAAATGCAAAAAAAAGAAAAAAAAGCTAAAATTTAAAAATTTTAGAGTTCGTGTCTTGGTGGAGATCTTAAAACATAGTTTTGTCGTTATCATGAGGGCTTGGCCCAATAGAAAGATGTAGGCCCAGCCCAAATCTAAGAAAAAAGATACGCAAAAGCCCACTCTGTACGAATCCCCAGATAAACATGTGACGAAAACACAGCAAAAGGTCATGGAGCCAATCATCTCATGCCACATGGCATCCCCTAACGTACAACCGATCTTGATTTCATTGGTTCAGTGCAATAACATCGCTTGTCTTTTTCATAATTCCAACAGTGCTTCTTGTTGGCATGGTTTTTTTAAGAATTTGTTTTTTGGTTTTTTTTAGGAAAAATAATTTCTTTAAAAATTGTTAACAAATAACTAACGCCATTGAGTTGGGATATATTTGAACCATGGACTTGGGATGAAATTTATAAAAACACAAATAAAAAATATTCCTTTTTAAGGAACTTTTTTTTAATTTTTTTGTTTATAAAAAATTAGAGATTTGTTTGGATTTATAAACAGATCAGGGATGTAAATGGAATAAAGGCTTTCAATGGTCAATTCTATGACAATGCGCGAGCTGTAGGACTCTCTCTCTCTCTCTCAGACCATTTCTTCAACGTTTTCATGTCCTTCTGTTCCTTGTTTTGCGAGGAAGCTCTTCTTGGATATCTTCTCTTTTGCCTGGATCTTCATCAAAATCACATCTGTCTTTGCCATAATTCTTTTTTTTTTTTTTTTTGTTATTTGGAGATTAGATCCAAAGAAGAGAAGCATTGATGTTTTGGTGAAAAATCCTTTTTCTTTTTTTTGGCTCAAAGATTCGGCCTTTGTGTGATTTGAGATCAGTGCAGAAAAAGAGAGAAAGGAGATATCCACTGACTCATATTTGGTTTAAATTGGGAAGGCTTGAATCCAAAGAGGGTAACCAGTTGTAAGGATCTCGTTTCATTTGTGATATTTGTGCTTGCATTGATGACAAATCTCTAGTTCTTTAGCTAAACATTCAATTTTTATGTGATTTGCTAGAGCTTGACTACGCAAGCTGCCTTCTTTTCTACAAATCTCTGAGTTCGAAGTGTTTGGAATCCATTTTGATCTTTTGGAGCAAAGCTTGAATTTGTGAAAGAAATCTCAGTGAGAATCCATGGAATCGCCACCAACTTCTCAAGCTTCAGTGGATGAGGAGAGAGCTGAGGAAGGGGAGGCAGTAAGCCTTGTTAGACTGGACTCAGAGGAGAGTGGAGTTAAGGCAGAAGGCTGGCTTTGTGCTTCACTCTCTTCGCCTCTGCATTGGTTCTTGATGCTTGCGGATGAGACACACTGGAGCTTTGTGTTTGGGGTTGTCACTGTGTATGGGATTAGCCAAGGATTTGGTGGAGCCATTTCGCGGGTTGCTTCTGATTATTACTGGAAGGATGTTCAGATGGTGCAGCCATCGGAGGCACAGGTGTATCAGGGAATAGCTTCACTTCCATGGATTGTTAAGCCGTTGTGGGGGCTTCTCACTGATGTGCTTCCAGTGGCCGGGTATCGTAGGCGGCCATATTTCATTCTATCAGGCAAGGTTCATCTTCTCCATTGTCAGATCTGTTAGCATTTTTCTTTAATGGACACATAACAATTCCTGCAACTCTGAAGAAATGAATTCTTTTGATTTGTCTAGCTTGGATATTCTAATCATGTTCTAGATGGAAGGTGTCTCCTTACTAATTAGGAAGAAGAAAAGACAATGACGAACTTTTAAAGGAATGGATATAATAGGCAAGTATTGTCTACTGTAGAATTGATTGGCTAGGTCATGTTAAGGTCATTGCTATCATGTATATTCTGATGGATAGATTGTGTATTGATATTTCTCAGATGGAAGGTATCTGCTGGATGGTGAAACAACATGTGAGAATTAGGCAAATGGAATCCCCATTACATTATCTGTTTTGCTTTTGAGTTGTATCTCATATGCTACATGTAGTTATAGAATGCGAGGAATGAGTGGACTTCACAATTACAAAGGAATGGACCATGCACTGATTTCATAGAGAACTTGTTGTGATGTAGGGCATGTTTGCTTGATGATTAGAGAAAACAGGCAAGAAGAGGAAGGACAGATTCAGGGGATCTGGGCTTTCTTTACAAATAAAGTTATTGGAAAAATTTTATCCACACCGTATTGCATAAAATAATTCACAGAACCTTTTTATATGTAATAAGAAACTAGTGGACAAGATATTCTTATTCCCTTTTGCACTACTTGACTGATGACACCTAAACAATTGTGGATAAGCTACTTTTTGGTTTTTCACTAAAGCACCAATACTCCTTGAACTCATGAATTTAAGAGGGTGAATACCTGGCCTGGGTATGGAAATAATTCCTCGTAGAATGCCTTTAAGTGTCCAATAAACATCCAGTTTTATATGTCAGTATTTGTTAATTTAAAATGGTTTTTATTATTCAGTTTGAATCTGGGGATCCTATTGTTGCTTAGCTCCTGTTAGTGATAATTGACATTTTATTTTTGTCACAACTAAATGGCCGGCTATTTTTTATCACCTTCATTACTAATGATTTCTAATCTTTCCACACCTCTGCTTTTTTTTTTCTTACTTGTTTCCATTGTTTATAACTATAACCATTCCATTCTATTGCATTACTTTTGAACTGCTCATCCCCTTTATCCATTTGTTGTCCGACTATGATATCCTTAATATTGGTAGTTTCTCTAACTGATTTGATTTACTCCCACCATTGTCCTTGCTATCACTATCAGACCTTTGTTCTGATTATTATGGACACTATATTCCAGGTCTGTTGGGAGTGATCTCTATGCTTATACTCTCACTGCATGAAAAGCTGCATGTCCTTTTCGCGATACTAGCACTGACTGCTGGCAGTGCTGGAGTGGCTATATCAGACGTAACTATTGATGCTTGTGTTGCACAAAACAGTATAAGTCATCCCACACTGGCCGCTGACATGCAGAGCTTATGTGGATTAAATGCATCCATTGGAAGGCTTCTGGGGTTCTCCATTAGTGGCCTGCTTGTTCATGCGATTGGACCTCAGGTTAGCTTCTTAATTTCATATCTGGTAATTTTTTTTGCAGCAATGAGCCTCCTTGATTTATAAATGAAATTTGGATCAAATCATTTGTTGTACTGTTATAAAGTTTTATGCTCACCAAGATGATTCAAAAATTCAAAATTTCCCTAACACTTCACATATTTCTATCTCATTTTTAAAGGGGGTACTTGGTCTGTTAAGTGTCCCTGCTACACTGGTATTTTCAGTTGGAATACTGCTAAAGGAGTGGCGTATACCGAATTTTGTTTATGGGCAGGTGAACTTTGCTTTTCAGCTTTAGAACAGCTAACAGTCCTTTTGCTTATTTCTCAGCATGTGCAATTCTCTGAACTTTCTGCATGATCAGGTCCATGAGAAGTTTCTTCAAGCCACCCGAAGCATGTGGAACACATTAAAATACCCAAATGTCTGGAGGCCATGTTTATATATGTACTTCTCATTTGCTTTAAGCTTGAAAATCCAAGAAGGGATGTTTTATTGGTATACCGATAAAAATGCTGGTCCATCTTTCTCCCAGGTATATCATAGGAACAACAATTTTATGCAATTGAGAGTGCCAAAGCCAAAATCTAATGCTTGCTAATTTGATGCAGGAAACAGTTGGCTTCATTTTGTCAGTTGGCTCTGTAGGTTCTCTTCTGGGAGTGCTGCTCTACCAGAATCTGTTGAAGGACTGTCCTTTTCGTAGCGTGCTCTTCTGGTGTCAATTGCTTTCTGGCATTGCTGGAATGCTGGATTTAGTTTTGGTATTGCGTTTAAACTTGAAAGTTGGGATACCAGATTATTTCCTTGTTGTGATTGATGAGAGTGTGTCTCAATTGATTGGAAATCTCAAATGGATGCCACTTCTTGTTCTCAGCTCCAAGTTATGTCCCCCTGGCATAGAAGGAACATTTTTTGCATTGCTTATGTCCATTGATAATGCCGGCTTGCTAACGTCATCATGGGGTGGTGGGTTACTACTTCACATCTTGAGGGTTACCCGAAAAGACTTCACTAATCTCTGGGGTGCAATCTTGATCCGCAATATGATGAGATTATTGCCATTGACCTTTCTATTCCTTGTGCCTAAGATTAATCAACATTCTACAGTTCTCCCAGCTGACATTTTAGTAGAAAATGGAAACACAAAAGCTCATGAAGCTAAAACAAATGATATTGAACTGCTTTCTCTTGTTAACAGCAGCTAAGTTGGAGTGGGGAAAGTTTAATTATTATCTGGTCTGTGTGTCCTAGTGCACAGAAATGGCAAAGTATCAGTTCAGGATGCTACATTGGTTGCATGTGGAATAATTTAGCATATTATTCTTTTATCGCTTCATTCTACCAATGATAAATGGTAGAATCAGAATTACAACATCTATTGGTTATTGGTGATTGGCACTATGAATACGGAGATAAGTTCATACACTGCACGCAAACACAAATTTTTGTAGACTGGATGCAATGTAATTTTTTCCTTCAAACAGAGAAGTTGCTCACTGATTTATGGAGAGGTGAAGATACACAAATAATAGAAGACGCCTTTTCATTTACTCTTAAGAATGTTGTTAGCATTCTCTGCATAAATGTGGTCCTTGAGGTTTAGTGTCAATTTTTACCTCATTCTATGTGGATTCAGAGATTTTCTTGCTTAATAGAGGCATGATGCTCGTGTTATTCTTGTTTAAATTCAATAATCAGGTTAACTCTGCAAGCCTGGACTAGAAACGGTGATTCCACGCATCCTGGTACGTAAATAGCTGATGGTTGGGTTACATGCAAATAAATGATTCTTTGTTCTCGTACTTGGTAAGTAGATTCTTTAACAAAACCATTTGCCGTTATTTATAAAATGATCAAAGTTTGGTAAACTGAATGAAACTGAATATGTTTGTTACGTTTTCTCTCAGCCCTACGTCAAGGTGAATTTCTTGACCCTGTTCTAGTAGTTTGTACTTTAATTATCTCATGTTGTTAAAAATTTACATTAATCAGAGACTCTGGCCACGTCAGTAGTTCTCTGAAGGTAATGTGGTTTGTGCCTCTGCTCAGCATGTGATTATATTTTCATGTTGTTCAAGTGATGCCATTTATTTTTGTGAACAGTTTCAGACATTCGTGAGATTAAATACTGTTTTGACATTTTCACTAGATTGGTTTTTATTTAAGACAGTCCACTGAAGCATTGCATTGTATTAAAATGACTATTGTATGCAGTGTTTAAACTTTGTCATAAATAATACACACCGCTGTCTAAAATTTTGTTTCATTTCTTTTCACATGTTTCAAAAGCAGTATTTTCGTCCTTCTGTTTCTGTCTTTTTTTATAGTAGCATTCTGTCTCTTTCAATGCTGTATGAAATGTATGAAATTTAGATCACAATCTTTTGGCAGTCAGAGCATAGTTTTCTCACTCTTCTGTACATACGTTTTAATAACCATTGAGAGTGCTTGCTAGGAATTTCAACTTCTGTGATTCTCTATTGGAATAAAGCACTAATTGTCTGTTAGTGCTTGGGTGCGAAAGCAGTTGAAATTGATTGGCTACAAGTTGTAGCATGTCTGTTTGTGGAGGCATAATGACAGGATATATTTTACATGAATTTTTAATATCCTCCCTTTCTTCTCCTGAAGTAGATTACTATTATTACAGACAAAGTTCATGTTTGGTTAGGGGTTTAAAATGATTAAGGTTTGTTGAAGGCATCCATGTTTTTACTCTATGATCTGGAATCAAACTTCAAGATCAATGTTTTCTTGGTCTCTCCAAGGGGCAGTTTCCTTTAGAATCTGGTGCTGATGTGTTCGCTTCGTGTAGTAAAGCAGCAAAGAGCTAAAATATATACGTAAGTAATATATACATATAGAATAATGAATCTGTTATCTTTTTCTTTTATTTTTACTTTATGCAACACAGTATCCACTACACAAACAGTAATCATTTATCCAGGATGATGCATTTTCAGAATCATGTGATGTTTCTTGTTGTGTAGCTCGATTCGTTCAAATGTTTTAACGTGATAAGGTTTTGTCCGGGGAATATACACCAAAGAAATTGCTCATATGATATGCTGATTTCTTGTCTGAAATTCAAGTCTCGTGGACAGAGCAAAATGGCAGAGTTTTCATTGGTAAAGATGAATTTTTATTATCCCTGTCGCACGTCGGCATTTGGAATTCAATTGGATTTATCTGCACTTCAGATTCCTTTACAGGCAACTTGCTAATGGACATGCTGTCTTTGGCCATGGACAAATTATTATCAGACATGAATAGCTCTCCAGGACCATCCTGTGTGGAGACTTCAAGGTACCTGTCTACCCACTTGCCATGTTCTTTTATGCTCCTTTCCCACTTCAAGCCAAACCACTTTCTCAATTTCCATAATTCACATTGTTTCAATCGATTACCTTGCTTATCTTCGTAGAAACTTCCGATTAACATTCTTAATTTTGTTAGTGATTTGAAACTGCAATTGTAATAGAAACTTAGTCCATGTCCATCAAAATACAGATACAAATTTGTCAGAAATCCAAATCAGATAAATGCACACAATGGAATCCTGGAATATACAATTCACACTACCTATGTTTTTATACTTCTAGTTGTCATTCCTGCTCTCTAGTTATAACCACAGGCCTCTTCTGCAAACCCCAATCTATTTCCTGTAGTATCATATACAATGCGCAAATTCTTTTGCTGATAATTTCCAAATATGGTAGTCTCATCTTCATACAAAAGACTAGCCAGAGCCAAACACACCTGAGAAGCATCCTTCCGAACAAAATACAACACGCCTGTGGCATCTACATCCACCTCCACTTCACCTTCGAATTGCAACCTCAATGTGGGAACACTCACTTCTTTGTATCCTGTCAAATTGAAGCAAGTATCCAATATCGAGAAAGCCGGCGCAGGAGGGAAGCCGGAGAATTGCTTAACAAACTCGTCTCTCAGAGCTCTGTAAATGGAAGGAACAAGCCTAGTGATCACTGTCCCTGAGTCAATTAGAATTCTACCATTAGAGAAACCAGAAGCCTGCAATGCCATTCCTCCAACACTGATGCTAGTCAGATTCAGATAATAGAATGGTGCTTGCAGAGGATCTGAGATCAATCTAGTGTATGTAATTGGGGTGGAATTTCTGTAAACTGAGGAATTACCGCCAAGAACTAGAGAACCCAATGAATCGAATTCGCTTACAGGCAAGCAATAGGAGAAGACACCTCCAAATTGAAATGCAGTTTGAGATACCAATGAGAGTGGAGTCCTGCCAAGCCCCATTAAACCCGAAGTGCCTCCGAAGAGTCCTTGGTTACTCTCACCGCAACCAAAAATGAAATTTTTCACTAACGTGCCACCTAGATTGATACTTTCACTGCTTAGCACTCCATGGCTGTAAGATCCATCTCCATAACTGAGTGAATAACTGCAACTCTGCTTATCAGTGCCGCAAACACCTGAATTCCCTGTGGCCAATGTAAGGGAATCACAAGTGGGTGAGTTGCAAGGTATGTCTCGGTAAGAAGGTGAAGCAGAGGGATCAAAAACAGGGTCTTGTTGGTTGTAACAAGAGGTACAAGGCTGGCACTGGACCCAAGTAAGATCACTTCCAGTGTCCACAATCACTGTCATCATCTTCCCTCCAAGCTCAACAGCTACAACATAGTTCAGTGTCTGCAATTTGACTCCAGAGGACAGAGGGATTTGAACCTCCATTGAAGACCCTTCTTGTGCGTTTGCATTTCTTCCATTTCTGATTCTGAACTGCAAGGATGAGACTCTTGCATCATCTGAGACTAAAAACTTCATGACATCTTCTTCCCGGGGTTTACTTAGCTTCATTTCAAGTACTGTTGTTCCTTCTAGTACCGTCCCTGCAGATATAACAACAACAACAACAACAACCACAACAACAAAAATCAACATTGCTAGTTTGACTGAGTGATGAAACACTAGTGATAATTATCTTACTTGATCTTTGTGGAGGATGAGGAAGGGAAGCATGGTTGAGGTTCCATTGGAGCTTGTTTAAGAACAAGAGTTTGGTTTCTTTGGACAAATGAACATCATGAATGGCAATCGTAGTAGCATTGGTAGTGGAGAGAAGGAGATGCAGAAAGGAAAAAAGGAGGATTAATGGAAGCATTGAAGAGGAGTAACTGGAAGAGAAATGGAGTTAAGAGGTAATAAGAGAGAGAGAGAGAGAGAGATAGAGAGAATAAAAAAAAAAGGGTGGTGGAGGAGAAAGATGGAGATGGAGAGATTCTTTGGGGATGCCAAAGTCGGAGGCTACCGTGCATGAGAAATTATTGGTGCTTCACGTGCATGTCCTTACCCTGCACTGTCAACTCGGCCCCTCGCTCGTTCTCCACTTTCTCCTTCTCTCTCTCTTACACATTACACAGAGTGAACTCAGCTACTGTCACTATAATGATATAATCCCACCAAACTGTTTCAAATTTTTTTTTTTAAAAAAAAATAAATTATTTTACTTTTAAAGTAATTAATTTTGATTTAATTTTTATTGTATGAGAATTTGATCAATTTATATAAAAATGGGCATTATGACACTTTACGAAGAGGTTTTTAACTCATTTTTATTTAAACAAAAGTAATGGAAGATCCATCTGTTTTTTTTTCTAATTTGATAAAATTTTAAATCATTTATTTTAAATTCAAATTTATATGAAATTATTAAAAAAAAAAATTAGTTTTGATCATCTGTGTTGACAATAGTTCGAAGCTGGCGGGTTGAAGAGGTGGTGAGCTCGGCTTGCATTGGTTGAGCATGAGGGGGATGAGCTTGTTCTTATGTCCAAACAAGAAATGATAAGTTTTGACACCAATAATGTGCATAGTTTTTATATTAGAAAAAATAGTAATGTTTATATCGATTTTTTTATTAAAAAAAATTGTTTTTTATCCTGATTAGGATAAAAAAAATATAAATAATAAAATAATAAAATAAATATATTTAAAAAAGGGGTGAGATAAGAATGGAAATCCGAAATTCAAATTTTGATTTCTTTTTCGGATTTTGTTAACTAATAAAATAAAAAATAAGATAAACTCATTTTTTTTTTTGAAAACAAAATCTATATCATCCAGAGTGGTTGAGGATTTTCGGGGAAAAAAAAATAGGGGAGAATGGAGAGATTCTGAAAAAAAAATCAGAGAGAGAAGAAAAAAAAAAGTCTCGAGGAAAAAAAAAGGCGCCGAAGAAGAAAAAGAGAGGAGAAGAAGAAAGGAAAGGGGAGAAGAAAAGGAGGGCTTTATGAAAAAGAAAAAGAAGAAGAAAAGAAAGTGGAAGAGAAGAAGAAAGAAGAAGAAACGGAAAAGGAGATCAAGATGAAGAGGTGGGCTCTCGGAGTCAAACAAAAATGAAACCAAAAAAGGTACTATGGATTTCTCCAGTAAAAATAAGTTTTTGCATAATTTTCCACCCCTTATACATGTAGTCAAATTGTTTTCTAAATTCCATGCATAGATGAGAATCTAGACAAATTTTGAGCATGATAGGTTCTCTGCTAGGCCTTTGATCCTGCGTGAATTGTTTTAGGAAAAAAAAGGCTAGATCATAAAATTTGAGGAAAAATGCAAATTTGAAATGTTTAAGGTTTTATTTGCATATGTTCGATAAAAATGCAAAAAATAAAAAATTTAGAGGGCATGCTCGCAAAATTTGTAGAAAATGCAAAAAGGGAAAAGTTTAAGGTCTTATTTGCAAAAGTTTGATAAAATTGTAAAAAAAAAAATTTAGAAGGTCTGATATGCAAATATGATGCAAGAGGGACTAATATGCAAAAAAAAATGAAGTTAGAAATTTTAATAGAAATTAGGGTTGTTCTTGCAAATATGCTGACCCAATTTTTGAAGACCACAAACTCTTGTGGAGTCCAGTGTAGACTGTAGTGATAGACTGTTCTCCTTGTGACAACCTCTCCACTACCTCATGGATTCCCTTTTTGAGTGAGTGGAAATACTTTGAAGACCACAAACTCTTGTGGAGTCCAGTGTAGACTGTAGTGGTAAATTGTTCTCCTTGTGAGAACCTCTCCACTACCTCATGGATTCCCTTTTTGAGTGAGTGGAAATACTTTGAAGACCACAAACTCTTGTGGAGTCCAGTGTAGACTGTAGTGGTAGATTGTTCTCCTTGTGAGAACCTCTCCACTACCTCATGGACTCCCTTTTTGAGTGAGTGGAAATATTTTGAAGACCACAATCTCTTGTGAAGTTCCAATGTAGATTGTGGTGGTAGACTGTTCTCCTTGTGAGAACCTCTCCACTACCTCTTGGACTCTCTTGAGTGAGTGGAAATATTCTTGAAGACCACAACATCTCTTGTGAAGTTCCAATGTAGATTGTGGTGGTAGACTGTTCTCCTTGTGAGAACCTCTCCACGACTCCCTTTTTGAGTGAGTGGAAATATTTTGAAGACCACAATCTCTTGTGAAGTTCCAATGTAGATTGTGGTGGTAGACTGTTCTCCTTGTGAGAACCTCTCCACTACCTCTTGGACTCTCTTGAGTGAGTGGAAATATTCTTGAAGACCACAACATCTCTTGTGGAATTCCAATGTAGATTGTAGTGATAGACTGTTCTCTTTGTGAGAACCTCTCCACTACCTCATGGACTCCCTCTTTGAGTGAGTGGAAATATTTTGAAGACCACAACATCTCTTGTGGAGTTCCAATGTAGATTGTGGTGGTAGACTGTTCTCCTTGTGAGAACCTCTCCACTACCTCATGGACTCCCTCTTTGAGTGAGTGGAAATATTTTGAAGACCACAACATCTCTTGTGGACTTCCAACATCGATTGTGGTGGGAGACTGTTCTCCTTGTGAGAACCTCTCCACTACCTCTTGGACTCTCTTGAGTGAGTGGAAATATTGTTGAAGACCACAACATCTCTTGTGGAGTTCCAATGTAGATTGTGGTGGTCGACTGTTCTCCCAGTGAGAACCTCTCCACTACCTCTTGAAACTCTCTTGAGTGTGAAAAATATTTTAAAGACCACAATAACTCTTTTTGAGTGAGTGAAAAAAAAAGTTTCTATCAAGACCACTAGCTTTTGTTGAGTTCAATGTGGTGGATGATAGCTCTCTTTGTGAGAACCTCTCCACTACCTCTTGAAAATCTCTTAACTGAGTGGAAAAAGTTTTATCAAAACCTGAAATGCTTCACAAGCACAAAATGCTGAAGTCGTCAGACACCCATATCAAAGGGAATCAAGTCCGTGATCACAACTTTAGATCCCCTTCAAAATCAAGCAAATCAAAGTAATCACGCAAAAAAAAGAGTATAACTTGATGATGTGTAAGCCAATGCTCAAAACACAGAAAGTCAAGATATAAAAAAAAAACTCAAATGAATGACAAATGAACTCAACAGTCTCAAGACATCATAAGTCAAAGACTCGAAGAGTTTCACAAGTCAAGACTTTAAGAAAGTTTCATAAGCACAAAAGCCGAAGCTTTTGAAAAGTCAAAATAATGTAAAATCAAGTTTGTGATTCACCAACATAGAGAATCAACAACTTGAAATCCAAAACAAATCCAATACGCAAACTCCAAAGTTAAAGCAATTTCAAAAATAAAAGTCAAAGCAGCCAAGTCAAGATTCGAGATATGAAAGAGTCAAGACTTGAAAATTTATACAAATCGACAAATGAACTCAACAGTCTCAAGACATCAGAAATCAAAGACTCGAAGAGTTTCACAAGTCAAGACTTGAAGAAAGTTTCATAAGCACGAAAGCCGAAGCTTTTGAAAAGTCAAAATCATGTAAAATCAAGTTTGTGGTTCATCAATATAAAGAATCAACAACTTGAAATGCAAAGTCAAATCCAAGATGTAAAATCCAAAGTTAAAGCCATTCTAAAAAAAATCAAAGTCAAAGCAGCCAAGTCAAGATTCGAGATATGAAAGAGTCAAGACATGGAAATCTATATAAATCGGCAAATGAACTCAACAGTCTCAAGACATCAGAAGTCAAAGACTCGAAGAGTTTCACAAGTCAAGACTTGAAGAAAGTTTCATAAGCACGAAAGCCGAAACTTTTGAAAAGTCAAAATCATGTAAAATCAAGTTTGTGATTCATCAATATAGAGAATCAACAACTTGAAATGCAAAGTCAAATCCAAGATGTAAAGTTCAAAGTCAAAGCCATTCTAAAAAAAAAAATCAAAGTCAAAGCAGCCAAGTCAAGATTCGAGATATGAAAGAGTCAAGGCTTGAAAATTTATACAAACGACAAATGAACTCAATAGTCTTAAGACCTCAAAAGTCAAAGACTCAAAGAGTTTCACAAGTCAAGACTTGAAGGAAGTTTTATAAGCACGAAAGCCGAAGCTTCTGAAGAGTCAAGATATGTAAAAATCAAATTGTGTGGTTCGTCGACCTAGAGAATCCACAACTTGAAATCCAAAAGAAATCCAAGATGCAAACTCAAGTGTACATGTTTCCAAACGAATGAATGAGCTCAATAGCACCAAGACATCAAATGTCAATGGATTGAAGAGTCTCACAAGTCAAAGAAGAAAAAGAAACTAAAGACTTCACAAGCATGACATGCCGAAGTTTTCAAGGATCAAAATTCAAACAGATCAAGCTTATCGTTCTCAAAAGTTATAACTTGACGTTTGTGCGATGCTCATGATGCAAGTCAAAGAAATTTGAAGGAGACCAAAGTCAGCAAAGTCAAAAGAAATATCCAGGCATAAGTTTTGGCGAAAAAGTCTGCCAAGTCAAAGTCAAAGTGTAAACTTAGATTATGCTAAGTTGGATAAAGATTAGGAAAGTAAAAAAAAAAAGAATATAGTTCTCCTATCCTTTGTTCTGAGTCAAAATCATGTGTTCATGTAATGTTCTTGAAGTAATAAAAGAAATTGATTTTACTTGTTATTTCTCGTTCACATTTGTTTATTAATCGGAGGTTCCTGCGACAATATCCAGGGTAATTAGCATTAGGGGCTTGCCTCTAGTGGAAGTCGGAAACCCACAATCCCTTGAAGTAAAAAAAAATAATCAAAATTTGATTTGTGAGTCTTTATTTTGGCCGGTTAATCATACTAAAGGCCGGTTGAGAAAAAGGGCCCCACAATTAAAATAATAAAATTTAATTTTTTTTTAAAAAAATGATACTACATAATATAAAAAAATAAATGTCAAAAGAGATTGATCGGAAAAGTTATATATTAACGAGAATTGATAGATAATTTTTTTTTCTATTTGTATTGGTTTATGTCAAAAAACCAACCAATCATCTCATAGTTAAATAACCAATTTTTATAAAATTCAAATATTTTAATAAAATATATTTAATAATTTATAATAACATTTCAATATAATAAACATCTAATATTAATAAATTTAAAATAATAATGTTTATTTTAATTATTATTAATTAAAATGATGACGAATTTCAATCATTTGTCTATCTCTTTTTCACAGTACTTGTTATTTTTATCAAAAATAAATAAATAAAATTTTTGAAACCATTAATAAATCTATTAGGAGCCCATAAATATGGCTAGTTTCTTCATTACTCTTTATATCTTTCTCTTATTACCATGAACGAAGCTTATCTAAACAACTTGAACTTAAACTAATCAATTATCATCTCATATTGAAGGGCTGTTTGTTTCATCGAAGTGGGCACTGAAGTGGCCGAAGTGACCACTTATAGCCCACTTTAGTGTGTTTGTTTCACTGATTTAAACCCGGAAGTGATGATGTGACAACTTCTGAGTTCGGCCACTTCGGTGTCTGACTTCAGCTCGAAAAGTCCCGAAGTCACCACTTCAGCCCACTTTGCAATATTTTTCAATGATAAATAGAATAATTATTACCATGGTAATAAAATAATTAAATAACTACTCTCACTAATTAATAATTAAGCATAATATATTAACCGATTTAATTTAATTTAATAACATGGTATTAAATTAATTATGTGATGTGCAAAGTTTTTAATTTAATAAATAAATTATTTATTACCATCGTAATAAAATAATTAAATTATTTAATTAAATCATATGATTTAATTAAATAAATATAAAAAACATGAAATGGCAAATTTATCCCCTCACCGAAGTGGTGATCATATCCCCACTTCAACCATACAAACACAGGAAATGGTATTCGAAGTCCAGTTTTCAGCTTGAACCAACACACTGAAGTGGATAGTTCCAGTTGAACTGTTCACTTTCACCGAAGTATCACTTCCAGACTTCCACCACTTCGACAATTCACTTCCGAACCAGCCCTCAGCCTAACTTACTAAGTTTAAATAAAAAAATTAAATCCTATTCCACACTTCACGTGATACCAATCAATGAATAATTAAATCATATCCAGTGGATTTTCTGTACTTTATGTATTAAATATAAATAAATATGTCAATAATGAAGAAACCACTTTGGAATACTCCTTTTGAAGGAAACAATTAAATTACTAAGGTGGAAGAAAAATGATTAAATGTTTTTTAAAAAGTAGGAAAAAAAAAGGTGAGACCGTGAGCGAGACCAAAAAATAAAAAGGGGGAATATTTTTTCATTATTTATTTAAATAATTGATGATTATCCTTAATGGTTGTTGGCGTCCGAGTCATCGCCCACGTGTGAATAAAGCCGCCGTACACTCACATGCCGCCGCCGCCGACAAATGGCAGCCAGCGAAGCTGAAGGTTCATGAACCGGGGCCCACTGGGAATCTCATTGGATAATTGAATTTAAAGGAATTGTTTCCCTTTTAAAGGATTTTTTTTTATTTTGAAGGGGCAAAGTACAAGGGAAATATATATCGGAAAACAGTAGTTTTTATTTTATTTTAGTTTCAGTTGAAAGACTTGGGTAAATATTATTGTAGATAATCAAACATCATATCAAATTTTAATTTATATTAAAACGATCTATTATTTTTAATTTAGTTTTAATGAGAGATTATTTAATGGAATATAGTGGAAATTATAATATCAACACGTGTTGTTTTACACTCCACATAAACTTCATGTCATTATATTTTGAGTTATATAAATAAATAATATCTAAAATTAGTGTTCATGTGACAATTTCTATGTTCACAAGAGAAATTATAATTTTTCATCAGATTTTTTAACAGAAATTGAAGCTATGTGATCATTTTAATATAAATTAATGTTTTGATATATAAAATAATACATAGATATAATGTGATGAATTATAGTAATATTTGCTTTCGCCTTTGGATGTATGAGATAAATAAATGAATAATAAATAACTGGAAATCATAGATTTTTGAGCTCCTCTTGTATCTGTCATGTTTCATAGGTTAAGTTCTTTATTTTGAAATTTATTTAGTTATTGATGATTAATTTTTACTGTTGTAAAAAGATCTTTAGCGTTAGGTGTCCCATCTAGAATTTTGATTTTAAAATTAATTTTTAATTTCTGAATTTTCTTCTTTTAAATAAATACCTAATTATCAGAGCTCTTATTTGGGAATACTGAAATAAGCACTGTGTGAAAGCGCTTTTTTCATTAAAAAAAAAGTAAATAAAAGAAATATATGAATATCCCTATTTTTAATTTCAATATTTGATTATTTTTATTTTATAAAACAATTGAAACATTCATACGTTGGACATTGACGTGGCTTATATTAAGTCATATGATTTGCCGTACCAGCTTCTTTATCATGCCATTAGATTTAGACCAAGCCATAGGTTCAATATTTACTAAAAATGAAAAATGAGCTTATTTTTTGACAAATAATTAGGTTGATTTTAAAATAACCACATCATAATTATTATTATTATTTTTTGAATAAACCACATCATAATTATGAATACAAAATTGTTTTTTTTTGAGATAGGCCGACAAGCGCCAACTCTCAGGGGCTTACGCGTGGTGGGGGGTTTGCCTACAACGTACTCACCCTCTTGGAACGGAGGAGCACGGTTCGGGGGGATTGAACTCGCGTCTCCTCCCATGAGAGGACCCGAGGTATCGCTAGGCTACAAGCACTTTGGTTACAAAATTGTTTCACCCGCTGGTAGTTTCACCATGAGAGAAATTTGATTTAATAAGTTATGCCAAATGATTGCTGAAATTTCCAGATTTATAGTCTCTTTTAAAAAATGTTTTTAAACTTATATTTTTTTTAAAAAATATTCCACGTAATTCCAGAATGGATAAACCCCGGTCAAACATAGAAGAAGAAAAGGCCGGCTCGCAATCCAAGCCTCCAATCTATATGTCCACGTGCTATTGTTAGATGTTGAAACGTGTCTTTGTCGGGGAGATTTCTCAATTCCCCCTAGTTTTCTCAAAATTACGTTTGAGTATAACATGATATAATATTCTTCTATTTTTCCAGCTACCTGCTCATCATCTCGCGGATTCCTCGCGTCCTCTTTGCAGCTTCTTTGTATCCGAGAATTAGGGTTAGGGTTTCTGGGAATCTCTGGATTGAGCTGTCTGGCTTGTAAAATATCGATGGTTAGGATGCCGAATACGGGGGAGATGAGGCCGGAATCACGACCAGTCGTGAAGGCGATGGGGCCGAAACCGATGGCGGTGAAGATGGAGGCGGAGGACCATTTGGAGGAGGAGCATGGACCTCTTAGCAAGAGATCCAAGCACGCTGGGGCTTCCCGGCAGGTGGATCTCTCTTTTTTTCGTTTGGATTGTTTTATTGGATTTGGCGGAGATTGGTTTTGTAGGAACTCTTTTTTTCCCTTTGACGTTTGGATGCTGATCTCGCTGTTGGATCTTAAATTCGGATTTTGTATTAAGTTGGCGTTTTCTTATGGTTTAATTGGTGTTTGATGGATTTGATGAGTTATTGGGGGCTGCAAAAGGCTGCGCTGTTCTTTGATCGCATAAGGCAGACTATAGTTTTGGAAAAATATTTTGCAGTGTCCAGTGAAAGTCCAATTTTTCTGTTAAAATTTTGACTTTGTCACATATTATTAATCCAGAACCGCTTTCTTTTTTTCGTGCCCTGTAATAGTTGGTATTAAATCAAAGGAACTTTGTTCAGTTTGAATTGTTCAGCGAAAATTCCTTGAATTTAATTCTTTGGATGGTTTATACATGAAGAGCTGGCCAGTTTAATGTGTATTGTGGAAGCGATTGTTGATTTTCTTTTTTCATGTGTGTGTATATTTTTTCATGTTGCCGTTAGATGCTGTTTCTCTTTTTCTCAGAATTATTTTATTTTAATTATGGTTTCATTTCAGATCTTGCATACGGATCTCCTGCCAAGCTAGGATCTTTCTCTCTTTTAGACTTCTTTTCTTTGTTAATTTTATGTACATTTGAAATTTATAGCAGTTTTAGATTCCGTGGATTACTTTATAGGTTTGGTATATCTGGACATTCTTTCTTAGAAGTATTAAGTATTTTAATTGTTAAGATACTGAATTTGATCTATATTATATTTGACTTCCATGTCATTGCAAGGTTACCTTTTTTGCTTCATTTGAAGCATGTTTCTGACTTCTTTCCTCTTTGTTTTATCTATATTACATTTCGACTGCAGTGGAGTGAAGACGCTGCTGAAAATATCCCATCTGAGGCCGTGTCTTATAATGTTCTCAATGAACCTAGTCCATTAGGATTACGTTTGAGAAAGAGCCCTTCTTTACTGGATTTGATTCAAATGAGACTTTCTCAAGCGAATTCTACTGCTGCTACATGCATTTCAAGTTGTGCGAGTCTTGAACCTGGGAAAAAGAAGGACCTTAAGTCTACTGCTGCATCAGCGATCACTGACAAGTTGAAGGCTTCAAACTTTCCTGCTTCTTTGTTGAGGATCGGGAGTTGGGAGGTAATAGCAGTTCTGTTTGATTGTGGCCTATAATGATTTGTCATGTTGCGACATGATGAACTCTTGTTTGTAATTAGGTCTTGTCCTCTTTTCTCCTTAGCTTTAAAACACATGAACGAAGGCTATCTTAACACCCGAATCTTACTAAGCATATTCTAAACACAGTCTGCCTTTGGAAGCAAATCCTGAAATACACACTTAAGTTATAAATGTTGGTTATGGTCATTGAGTGATTTGATGGGTTTAAAATCTTGCTTAATGCTTGATAGATTGATTCTAATCGTTAAATCTGTTTGTTTTGTCTTTCTTTGACAAACTGGTATTTACAGTATGATTCACTGAAGTTAGTTTGTAAACAGTGTGTTTCAAGATATGAAGGTGATTTAGTAGCAAAGTGCTATTACGCAAAACACAAACTTGTTTGGGAAGTTCTGGATGGTGGTCTAAAGAGCAAGATTGAAATTCAGTGGTCAGATATAACAGCTCTGAAAGCATCTTGCCCTGACAATGGGCCTGGCACTATGGATGTTGTGGTAAGGTGTTGTTTCCATGGTGATGAGGTTCCTTCATTATTCCCATGCAAATCATCTCTATTCCTTGTTTTTGCAGCTGGCTAGGCAACCTCTCTTTTTCAGAGAGACGAACCCCCAACCCAGGAAACATACCTTGTGGCAGGCTACTTCAGATTTTACTGGTGGACAAGCAAGTATACATAGGTAAGGGCATTACTTTCAGGCTGTGTTTGGATTGATGGAAATTGAGTAAAGACGAAGAAAAGAAAGTAAAAGAAAATGACAGAAGAAAGATAACAGAAAATCCTAGTTATGCTTATTTGATGATTTGTCTATCCATCTTCATTCGCATAAGTGGACAAAATATTACAACTTTCTGTCTTATGTTTCCCCTCAAGGTTCCTCAATTCAAGAGTACTTTTATTGTTACTGTCATGTGCTTATGTTTTTAAGGACTTTCACAATTTTAAAGAATTTTCTGTCATACCTAACTAATATGTGAATTCAAAGAGAGCTCATCTTGAGTTGCCTTGATATATTGAGATGGTGCTAATATTCTGATTACCTTAACATCTACATCTCTTTAGTCTTTGTATAATGTTGTCCCTTGCTTTAACTATTAACAGGCTCATGTTCTGCTTTTCTTCACCAGACCAATTTGTTTTTTCTTAACTTGATTTATTAATCATTTTGTGCCTGCAATCTTTTGCAAAATGGATTGGGTTAGGTGTTGATCTTACAATTGTGAACATCTATTTGTGAGTTAGACTGCTAGTTCGAAACTGTTTTGACAGCTGATAGAAGCTTGGTTTGATGAGGATAATTACTTTCTGCAGGAGGGGTCTTGAATATGGTTATTAGCCTTCAAGTGAATGTTTACCCTGTACATGCACAACCATCATATTTCTACCTACTAGCCTCTATGTAAATAGAAACTGCGATTTTTTTTTATGATGGGTTTTGAGTTCTGTTGTAAACTAAACTATCTTGCAAAAATTGCCTTTTTCTTTGGTAAATAGTAACTTTTGCATTGACCAGAATAATAAGCCTCACAGATCCTGATGAAAATCATTAATTTCTTTATCCACTTTTTACTTTTATTCAACCATGATGTTGTTGACAATCCTTCCTGCAGGAGGCATTTTCTACAGTGCCCACAAGGCCTGCTTGGCAAACATTTTGAAAAGCTTATCCAATGTGATCCTCGATTGTACTCGCTGAGTCAAAAGCCTGAAATTGCCATTGATTCTCCCTATTTTGAACCTCGGTGTTCTGTTTTCGAGGATCCAGATGATAGTAAATGTCATGCTTTTGATAATATGGATGACGATGTGAAGCCTACCTTCTCAGGATTCCATGAACCTGGATCCCCTTCTGATGCACCATCAACATCCAATAAGAGCAAATCAAGGGATCTATCTGTCAGAGCACCAGATCGTGAGGCAAGAGAAACTCCTTCACCTAGCTCAGGTAATCTTGTAACCCTAAATTTTCAGGCCTATGACAAACCTGGCAATGCTCAGGTTCCTCGTCTCAGGCAGAAAAAAATGATTTAGTAGTATCTGGCGCTATTATATCCATACATGATTGAGGCACATAGTTCTTCACCCAAACAAAATCTTTTTTGTCTGCTGGAGTCTTTATACGGCATTAGCACTCTGCAGTCGCATTTTTTAATAGTAAAGAAAGGACTTTCGTTTTAAAAGTCCACATCAGAGTGCACAAATTAAATTTGGAAACTGTTTCATCTGACATCTTGTCTCAACTGATATGCAGCTAGTATTTGTTCTTTTTCCAACTCTGAAAGTTTATTTATTTATTTATTTTACTTTTATCTTAATAACCTCATCCATAAGAAAACTAAAACTTGTGGGTCATCATCTTCTCAGTGATGGATACTCAGGCGATCGAAGATAATGCTTGTAGTGAAACAGATGACTTAAAGGATCGGTTCCGGTGGGACCAGCTGAAAGTCCCAGGACTAAAGCCATCCATGTCCATGAGGGATTTAGCAAATCACTTGGAGCAGTGCATTTCTGAGCAGATGATTTCAGGCGACGTGGGAATTAGTTTGCCGAGCAAAGACATGCTGGAGGAGCTAACCCAATATCTTCTTAGTGATACCCAGGGTTCTTCTGCCTCCGATGAACTCTCGCTCATGTCAAGGGTCAATTCTCTTTGTTGTCTGCTTCAGAAGGATGGTCCCACAGCTCAAAATTTTCAGACAAGCGGCGGCCACGAATCCCCGGATGAGGATGGACCACATGCAACTCCACAGGCGGAAAGATCTGAAGCCAAGCAACAAAGTATTTCAAGAAAAGAGTCCTTCGGAGATTTATTACTGCACCTTCCTCGGATTGCATCAATGCCGCAGTTCTTATTCAATATATCCGAAGAAGACTGAGAATTAAGCCCAAAAGCTTGACTTCTGTTTCCATGTTGAGTTTTTTCCAAATAGATCGATATTCTGTCTGTCAATGATTGTATCGAAGTCCTATTATTACTGATCCCCATATGTATATATCTAGATTTACAAAATGGCTGTTTTGAAGGACCAATATGGCCTTACCTCAAGCTCACTCATGGTTTTGTTGCGTTACTGTTGTTGATCTGTGTATATGTGTAGATTTGTTACTCTTAAAACAGTCAGTTGGAGTCTTTTACTTCTTCCATGGATATCAAACATTCATTCAGGTTCTTTCGAGTTTAGCAAAATTGGAAAATTATGTTTATTCATATTTCAATTCCTGAGAGAAATAATGCTGATTACTGCTCATACATGGTTTTTGACATTTTAGAGAAGTAACCATTCTTGTTTGTGTCATTATATAATGCGCAGATGCACAGGGTGCCCGTCTGTTGCTTCTCAAATTAAGACAGGTGACAAAACTTTGTGGACTAGGTTTGCCATGAACTTAATTTTCAAATTAATTACAGAAGTTCAACCAATTACCTGAAGTGTTTATGTAAATATTGCTTGCAATTATTCAACAATATTTTATCAAACACAAATTTGGCATCACAAACAGAAGACAGTTTTCCACAATTTCAAAAGCTGAAAATTATGGGGTTATACACTCAATAATAAATGATTTCTATTATATATTGATGGTTTGATATAAAACAAGAAAACATAAATAATTGTTATAAAATAATTACACATTGAAAACAAAAGCATCATCTCCAAGGGATACAATCCTAACTTAACATTTCATGTGTATTGGGCAAATCACCAACCGAAAAGAACACAGAGCACTCATAGGACATAATATGAACATGATCAGATCGAGGAAATCAAGAATCCTCCGTAGCAACCTCCACATCTACTGGGGCTTCAGTTTCCTCCAACATGTTCATCAGCATTGAGATCTGCTCATGGAGCATCAAATTCTCCCTCTCAACATCTGCCCGCTTGCTGCGCTCCTGCAACAGCTGCATCTGGAGGTGCTCAAGGCAGCGCGAGTCCTCAGCTAATTGTTCATTAAGTCCACCAATTTCCCGATCCTGCATAAAGGTGATAAGATCGATAGCAAAACAAGAAGCTAAATAATCTTCGAAGACACTAGTAAAAAAAAAAAAATATATTGGTCAGGCTTAGTATCAATGGTTGTTAAATTGGCATCAGGTCTCAAAACCATATGCAGGCTTACCATTTTGTGAAACTATCTAGTAAAGCAGAGCGCTAAATTGCTTCTTTGATGTTTATAGTAACTGTTCAATACTTGACCAGTTAGTACTATATTGACTTATCAGATGGCAAGTAAAAAGAAGACATATATTTCACTATGGAAAATAGAATTATGTTAAACCTTTCGGTTCATCTCTTGGACAGCAATTCTCCGCATGCTCTCAACTACATCAACATTCACAAGCTTTCTCTTCTTCCCAACCAACCATCCTTTAGGGTAGGATGCAGATTCAAAGTCTGGTGGGGGGATTAAATCTTCAGCTGGGATGCGCCTTCCATTTGGGCCACTGCTGACTGGTTCCAATGGCTCAAACAGGGCTTTCCGTCGTTCAGAGAGAGCAGCTTTATCTTTTTCACTCATTGGAGTTTCATCTGCAGAAGTTGGTGGCACTTCATCCCCCTTCATGGGCACATCAGTTGGTTCTTGGGCCGCTGTATTTTCCAAATCCACTCTCAGTACATTCTCCAAGCTCCTTGTACTGGCTGAAAATAGTGTTAGTTGGTTAGCTCCTAAGAGTTTAGACAAAGACTTTGTTTTGGTCACTTCAGTCGCTTCACACTAAATAAAAAGAGGAACACAGAGGAGAATTTTCTTTTTCCAACTAGAATTACTCAAGCTCAGGAATCAGGAACTTCCCTGTTATAATACAAGATAGAATCAAATGGGAAGGATCTGATAGATGGCAGTTGCAGGAGCAGGAGTATTTCAGAATATTGATAATCTGTGACGGGCCAAGAGAAATCTTGGAAGGAACTTAAGATAAATTTGGCTTGGCATAAGGTACTTCATTCACTAAATGCCTCATGATCAAGATAATTCTCCAAGTTTTTGATAAATGAAAATTTCCTTAAATGGAAGTTTGCTACTTGACCCAGATTTTCTAAGACCTTTTTGTTAGCTCAAGTTAAACTACATAATATATCCTAACTGATAAACTAATCTCAATCTCCATCGAACAGATTTAATTCAGCCCTCAAGTTGTATTTGCAAATGCATTCACAAGACTACAAAGTTCTTTTATATGTGCTTTCCTAAACTAGAACCAGATTTGAAGCATTGCATTGGTTTAAAGCATGGGATTATCATATGCTTTTGTCAAGATGCATCCTGAAATTACTAACCCACAGAAAGATCCTATGGACATAACCTTAGGGATCATAATGTCCACACCATTGCTATTTACTGTTGAAATTCGAGGCAAGGCCATCTTTCAAGACAAGAACACGAAACTCTAATTTTGGACATAAATGTCATCAATCTTGCCAAACGACCATGCTCGAATATCACAAACACATTTCACTCTATTACAACATTGCAACCACACACATCCTGAATCTAGTGAGGCGTTAGTCAATAATTCCATTGCTGCATAAGATAAATTAGCTTACATCAACCTGCATAATTTCATTATAAAGAAAACCAAAAAGAAAAAAAATGCATTTTTATTACACAAGCGCACACTGGTTTAGGCTTCTACTTTACATATAACCTCCTAATACGCATTCTATATTCAAATTAATATTTCAAAAAACTCAATCTTTTCCAAAATCTTAACTTCCAAACAGCATAGCACACTCCCAAGGCTGCAAATGAACAGAGTTTGATTGAGCCGGGCCACCTTGAACTTGGCTCGAAATTGAGTAAAATTGAGTAGCTCTAGCTCAAAATTAGCTCGAAACAATTTGTTTAAGCTCAGCCTTGATTTTACCCATTAAAGCTCGAGCAAATTTTAGCTCATAATTAAAATCAAATTTATTTATTTTCGGAAATTCAAATCTTGCTCCATGTAGCTTGAAACTAAAAGTTCATTACTTCCTTATTGTTCTATAACACAAACAATGCAAATTATCTAATACACTCAACATGTTAATATATACATATACGCGAGCCGCACTCAATCTTGAGGAGCTGGCTAATATTAACTACAAACAGGGACCGACACGCAAAAAATGCGCGCCAGACGGGAATATTCCCAGAACTCCAAGAAAAAAAGACTGAAACGTGCCGGTAAAAGAAAGCAAGAGACAAGCAGACCGCACAGAAGGAAACCGGTAATAGCCGGTCAACACCCTTGGATACCGATCATCTTCTCTCTCTCTCTCTCTCTCTCTCCCTTAGAGAGAACATGAAAATCTCTCAGAAAACGCCTCAAGAAACCTCGAAATTGAGATGGAGAGTTGCTTACCAGATCTCTTGCGGGAGTTCCAAAAGATCCGAGGGGGAGAGGATGGGGAGAAGCCCTCCATCTCGTTCCCTTCCTTTACTCCTATTAAATCCATAACCAAGAAACAAGTAATCAATAAGAAATCCAGGAAAAAAAAAAAAAAAGGAGGAGAAAAAAAAGGAGAAGATTTGCGACCTAAAAGAGAGTGAATTCGAGGAAGGGTTTGGAGAGACAGAGAGAAGGGGGACTGGTAAGCAGAGAGGTTCGATATTCACGAGTTTATTGTTTTTCTTTTCTTTTATTCTATGTTTTTTGCCGGTATTTGTTGTGCTGGTTTTCATTCTCATGCGAACCCTTGCAAAATTTCATAATTTTGTTTATTTTATTACTTTTTTACGTAAATGCCCCTGTGGATATGCATAATTAAAAAAAATATATATCCCTGAAGATATTGGCATTATTTATTTATTTGTACTGTTTTTATAAAAAAAACATTTTATTTTTTATGTTTATTTGCGTAATTTTTAGATTTTACAGGGCTATATATATGATTTACATAAATTTTAGGTACCTTTGACTGCCAGGGTACGCAACAAGTACTCTCCATGTGCGTGTAGTTGGGAGTGTTGCAGATGAAATTATGAGAGTTTACAGGGGTATACATGCAGAAAACACTTTGTTTGTTTTTGTATTTTCTCACGATGATAACGTTGAATGATGATATGGCCATTGAGATAGAGGTGATATTTTTTTTTTTCATTTTTTTTTTTTTTTTAGAACATTAAATTTTGTGCAGAAAATGTGAAACAGTGACAATTATTGGTTTCCTGTTGACTGTTGTTGGCAATGACATTGTCATTTTTTTTCCCCTTTTTCCACAAAATATTTAACTAATTTATTAGCATTGACAATGGAAGAAAACTGTTTTTTTTATTCCCCTGTTTTCTCATAATCCAACATACCCCTTTTGGAAAAGAAAAAGAAAATTATTTTATAATTACTCTTAAATCCATTGAAATATCTTCCTTGCATTCTTGAATTTTGATCCAGAACAAGAAGACAATTTCATTGAGATCCATTTCCAATGGCCAAAAAATATTCATTTCTAGCAATTAGTTCAACAAACGAAGAATTTTTTTTTCAAACAAATGATCCATATGTAGAAAAGATAATTTCTATAATAAGTGCTATTATTTTATTAGCAATAAATAGCTCTCTCAGAGCATCTCCAACCCCACGTGAGCACCATTTTCTGTGTCAAATCCCCAAAAAAAAAAAAACTACAGTCCCACCCTTCATTTTTTTTAATTATTTTTTTGTTTGTTTATTTAGTAATTGTTTAATAATTATTTTTAGTAGTTATTTAATAAAATTTGAGTGATTAATTTATAATTTTAATCTATTTTTAACTACATAAATATACATTATTATAAAATTTGTATTTATAATTTCATATTTTAATCAAATTAATGACTTATAATTTAAGTTTATACTTTTTAATTAATAAAAAAAAAAATAAAGAAAAAAAAAATATATATATATATATATATATTCATTAATATTAAGACAAATTACGATAACAATAAAATAAAAACATAATAAATAGTCCCAACATAGATCGATAACAATTAAAAAAACCACAACACCCAAAATGAAGTTGGAAGTAGATAGAGCTAATAATCTGTTACAGTCACTTCCATCGATATTACGGAAGAATTCATTAAATTTATTAAATCCACAAGGAGGTAGTCAGAGAATATATAAATTATGAAATGTGAAAAATATTATTCGAATATTATATTTTAAAGTTAAAAATAAAGTTGCTATATTTGTATATATTAAAACTTCAAATATAGAGTTTTGAATTGGAGTTGGCTTGAGTTCTTTTTGTTTTTAAAAAAAAAGTGGTATTATTTTTTCCTTAACTGATGAAAGCAACCAAAAATTAGTTATATTTGTTGCTTATATTAAATTACTCAAATAACAGAATCTCTGCAATGCATCCTGAAGTTGATAAATGGTTGCCAGGAAATAAATAATCCAGAGATCATACTCTGATTGATCACCTGCTCTGCTTTATTTGACACGCCAGACATAATGGCACATCGCTACAAAAGAATAATGCAAGTTACTAAGACTGAAGAAGGTGTTTCCCCTGTTTCTGGTTCCAAACACAGTTCACAAGATCATATCATCTTCAATCATCTCCATAGAATAGCCAATCTCTTCTCATTCAATCACATAAACTCGTTAGAATGGAAGAATAAGACTATATCATGGTATGGTTTTACTAAGAAAAAAGACATTGAGCAACGCTGACACTACAATGGCCGAGTATATATCCCTGGTTATATCACCTACAGTTTGCAGTCTTTTTTTGTTATGGAGTTCTAAGAAAAATGAAAAACATGAGATCAATGTCAGTCAAAACCTTTGTTGGATGTTGGTAATTGAGTCTGCAGAATTTGCTCCACCTTCAAGGCATTGGATGCAGGTAGGATCCTCACCTGGTTGCAGAGGACCAAAAACATCTAGCAAACAACTGTAATGGTAACAATGGCCGCAGGGCAAGGCTGCATGCACGGATGGGCCGGAGTCAGAGTTTCTGGATCCGTCTGGAGCGAATTTAAGATCAAGTTTGCATAGTTGGCATCTCTCTCTGAATAGTTCAGAAGAATCAGCAAAGAAATCTTCTGAAAATGAACAGTCACAAGCATGTTCTCGTTAGTACTGTACTGAGTAAAACCAAATCGGGTCAATTTATTTTGTATACATTTTATGTCTGCAGTGTTGGTTGTATGCATTTTACATTTCAAGATGAATTGCTTGGTGGTACTTCACTGTGTGAATGGTGTGCCTAATTCTGTATTCATCTTCATGATTCATGGGATAAAGGATTTCAATTTCTAGACATGAATGAGGAAAAGGCACAAGATGATGCACCAAACACAGCAGCATAAAAGAACCAAGAATTTGAATGGAAACACACTGAAAGGAGCATATGGAAACAAACCAGCTTTGATGTGGTCAACAGGTTTCTGCAGCAGTTGTGTCTGACGCTTCCGCAGCAGCTTCTGGAACTGTTGGAGCTGATCTATCTGCTGCTGGGTCAGTCTCCTTTTGTCCTTGAAAGCACTTAAGGCATTCTTGAGTTCCGACATGTCTAAGGTGTCAGTTGCATGAGCACTGGAGATTGGCTTTATTTGCAACTTATTCAAATCAGTACCCAGTTGAGTGTTCTGATTCATGCTTTGTGCAGTTTCTTTACCTACAATGACCGGCATATGCCCATTTACTTCATAGAGAGGCCAGAAATGAATATCAGAAGAATTGAATATGCTACTGAAATCAGTACAAACCTTTATCAAGAATATTTAGACCCACTGTTTTACTAGAGCCGGGTTTAAGGCTTGGACCACCACCTTTGTCCTTCTGTGCTCGGCTGCGAGTTATTCGGATAGCAGCCAAGCCTTCCTGTGGACCAGAAGGACTTTTTCTCTTGTTTGCCTGAGCTGGAGGTGCTTGTGCAATTTGCACACCAATATTGCTGGCTGTCGGACCTCGTCGAGCATCAGAGTTGGAACCAAATGAATTTGCTGCTTGGGCATCCTGTCCACTAGCAAATGGAGTGGGTGGAATTGCATTGCTGCTATGAACTAGAGATGCAAGATTAGTCAGACCTGATTGGACCCGTGGGACACTTCTACCAATGGAGGTAGTCTGGACAACATGGTTGCTGCCATTTGGACCTACAAGATTGTTGAAAAGATAACGTCCAGGTTGAAGTTGTGCAAAAACACACAGAAAAAAAAAGTCCTTAAAATTGCATCCTCTGGGATTAGACAATATGCAAATTTTTTGCTGGATTTGACGTGAAGTATAAAGTGATATATGGTTAAAATGAATGGAGTTTTCACAATGTCACTAGTAAGCCTGGATGAGCTATGGAGAAGTTCAAAGCAAGCATGGACTGTAATAGTTTCTTGTCAGAAATGAAGAGATACTATTTAACATGTGATCAATCCCCGGCGCAGCCATTCAAATTCAAGGGACAGAAGATTTCCTGGGAATTGTGTAGAGAAACAGATGGGACTGCAAGGGATTGTGAAGCAGAAAAAACAGATGGGTCATCCAACATGAAGGCACATACATGACAAGGTAATCACCTATGTGGTTGCAAAAGATGCAGCTATATGCAAGAAATTGTGAAGCTGCAGAGCAGTATCACACAACAGAAAAAAGGGGAGGGATAAGATGGCATATTTTGACACTACTAGGAAGATGCTTTGGGCAATTTGTATTTACTTTTCATAAAATAAAACTTAAAAGCCACAGGAAATGATGCACATCCCTGCTGACATAAACAAATAATATTCAAGCTTTTGTAACATATTTGAAGTATGGTGAGACATATATACAACCACAAGCATACACGTTACTTTCATCTGGAAAAGTTTCTCAACAGAAATTATAATGCGCGACAAAATTTGGTTTATAGTCAACACATTCCGAATAAAGGAAATTCACATTTCCAATTAACAAGGACGTTTACTGCTGACTTCTCATGTATGGATTGATTTTGTATATCCATTTATTATGCAGTTCAAAAAGAGTTGCAAAAATAGCTAGCCAATAGGGGCAGGATAAGGAAGCAAAATGATAATTATTAAACTAACTAATTTTGACATCTTAACACCCCAATATTGAAGAAATTAAGCTCCACAATGTTGACAAAGCATCATTATGTTCAGGAGGTAAATTGAGGCTTGAGTAGCTCAAGGCATAATAAGATCTTAAAAAAAAATTTGTAAGAATGAACTCTTGGGTTTATCTCAACTTTATAAAGTCGTATCCAAGGATTAAGATCAATATAAATTTAATAATGTTGAAGGATAAGTAAAAGATCATCACTACCCTTATAACTCATCCTTGAATAAATCTAAAATTCTTTGCAGGAATCCCATACACCCTAATAAGCCAACCCATAAACATAATCGCAGCCAAATAACTAAAATCAAACAATCACCTATAACCGTCGGGCCTATACACCATCGGTAATCATTGAACAAGTTCCACTCGCGTAGTCATTTGTAAAGTGGAAGTACAAAACATACTTAAAATGATGTCAACTGATGCTCTAGCTGCTGATATTATGACTAATTCTCCATTAAATGGCAATCCATTTATGATTCAGGCATTTCATTCTAACGCTAGTTTGATGATTGAAGGGTGATGAGCAAAAAGCATAAAGCCACACCATATGGCTTGACAAGTGAAACAAGATTACCTAATGCGAAAGGTGGCAGAGGAGGAATTCCATGCATATGTGGCACTTGCCACTGACCGAAAGAATTCAAGCTGGCAGAATTGATGCCCTGAGGTTCAGGCTCCTGGTAGTGAAGAAATGGTCTTTGCCAACCACCAGGCTGGGGGGCATTCATTCTGATGTTGACATGATGAAGATCTTCCCCATAATAATAGGGCGGAATACTTCCACTAATGCCAACCCCAAGCCTCAGCTGATTCCAATCAGCATATGTGCTACCAGCTTGATTGTTCTCATAAGATTGGAGTCCAGCTGCAACATTGGTCACAGGTCCAAGGCTCAGCAGACTTCCATCAACATTATTGTGCCTTGTTAGGATATTCTGCCTAAATCCTGAGGTTGTGTTGGAAACAACATATTGGGGAATGAGATATCTTCCATTTGGCAAATCAAATTGTTGAGCATCCCCTATATGACTGGTGACAATATTCCTGCCATCATGGAGTCCCTGTGAAACAAGCCTTTGCAAAGAATTTTGCATCATACCACTGCTGCTAGCAAATCCACCTTGATTGAAGTTAAGTAAGTTTGATGCAGTGTTATAATTTGATTCTGATTCTACAGGCACTTCATGTCCAATTCCAATAGTGCCAAACTGAGGATAAAAAGATCTTTCACCCTGAACTTCAACTTGGTTTGCACTATCCATATGGTTGCTGATAATATTCCTGCCAGCGTTTGTTCTTTGAAAACCAATCCTTTGCAAAGCATTCTGCATGATTTCATTACTGCCAGGAAATCCACTCTGACTGAAGAACGAATGTGAACTACCGGCAGTCATGGCATTTGAAAAACACCCACCAATCTGTGCAAAGGAGTTTAGATCAATAGTGTCAACTTGAAGATTGTGATTACGCACCCCATAATTATTACAATCTGCATGCACTGCTTGCCCGGTATTTCCTAAAGTTTGTTGAAAAGTTCCCATAGGCTTTGATTTTGGTTCTAAAGGCGATTGATGTCCAATACCAATATAATCATTACCATCTTGTGAGTTGTGAAAGCTCGAAGATGAAATTTGAGTTGAAGATGGCATAAAAGAGTTATGTTGTTGGTCCACAGCTGATATCCCAGAACCCACCATATCATTGTTGTATTGGGGTCTACTGTGAATGTTACCTGATGATAGGCCCATTGTGCTTTCAACAATCTGTTGGCTTGGAAAGCCACTAAATTGCAGTCCATCTAATGTGGCGTTGGTGCCAGGTGCTCCTCCAATCTGCCTAGCATTGTATTGCTGAATTGTTCTCTCTGGAACATTTGCATTGTCCTGCCTAGTGCTGACATTAGCTGGGAAACTTTGATCCATCATAAGTGATTTATTTATATCCAATGGATCAGCTGTTGCAGGATTGCTGGTGGACCTGGAACATGCATCCGACTTTTCCTTCTCATTTTCCATTGAGGTAGTCAACTGATCAAAGTTACAGTTGAATCTCTTTCGCCAGTGAGCACTACTGAATAGAAGTAGCCGTCTAGAAAACTCAAAACTGGAATGGCCCTAACAATCATAAAATATTTATACTCAGCTAATATTATGAAGGGTTTTTTCAGGAGATTAATCTTCATGGAACAGTATAAGATTTCTCAATAAGACTGCAGTTGAATTTACATGCAGATAAGGCATGAAATTAACATCACGCAGGAGAGACTATGGGCTAATTGAGTATAACAAGACAATCAGTACAACATGGTCAGAGAGAATTCTTAACGGAAAATCGCAATGAGATCAAGAAAATCAGATTGCAATTTACCAAAAAGGAAGTGCATTGCAAGAGCAGGTTGCAATTTACAGCTATATCAGGCTACAAATTACCACACGGTGAATGGCGATGGCAAGAGCAGTGACAATTGCATTCAGTGAAGGCTTTCTGGCAACATATCCTTCATTATATAACAATGAGGTTGAATCTCCTGTTATATATAACTACCTCAGTAGTAGGGTAGTGACTGTTATATTATTGGACATGGTTCAAAGTCTCTTTGAGAAGGGTTCACCAACAAGAACCAAAGTCTTGTTACTATGAGATTAAATTGTATTACTATGAATGACACTTATCCAACAAATGATGTAGAAATAATATTCTAAATAGCAACCTTCTTGGTTGAGGAATCACATCACCGCCAAAATAATCGGAGCAGCATCCAACCTAATCTTACCTTGTTCTTCAAAAGTCAATCAAAAAATTTCTTAAAACAAACCCACGCTTGATGCAAAAGGCAACCATTACATGCTGCAAACAACAAATCATCAACTTGCATTGCAACTGCACAAAATTAAAATTCATCCCAACAGAAGTTGAACTTCTAAACAAAACCAGAGAACTCTTCTTATGTACCCGCCATCCAAAAAAAAAAAGAAAATAACAGGCAAAGATATTTCTTGAACCAAAAGAAACATCCTCTTGATCCAACAAAAAATAAATAAAAGAATAAAAGAAACACAATAAAAAAAAAAGAAAAAGAAAACATCAATCTAGACCCAAAAGTAACCTAAATTGCCAAATAAATCAACAACAAACACAATCATTTTCAAACTAGAGCTCCTTGATTACCAGCTCTTGGTATTGACCTATAACTTGCTGGAAAATACATAATAAAAAATCCAGCAAATTTTGAAATAATTTAATCAATTGTAACATGAGTAAAGGGCATCTTTCCTAGAAATCCCAATCACTATCAATAAATTCAAGCAACATCAAAATCCCATGGTCATATAGCCCCATCATGCATAAAACTCAAAATTCAGCCAGATTTCCTTCAACTTGAGTCATATTATTTCTATCCATTTGCGATTGATGAATCTCAAGAACAAAACTCAGATAAAGTGCAATTTGTAATAGGTACACCCTAACAACAAAAGAACACTTAAAAGCATTTCTTCTGGGAAAACAAACTTCCGAGAATCAAATCACCGTTGAAGCATAAAACACACTCCAAGAGAATCAAAATCGAGCAACAACAAAGCCACGCCCCTCCCAAACTTGACCTTAATCCATCAAAAATGCAATAAACGAAAATGTTTTTTAAAAAAAAAGAGCTCTTTGATTACCGATTCTGGATGAGAACCTGGTTCTTCTTGGAAGTTGCATCAATAACCAGAGAGATCGTTGGATTAATTCATGAAAATTTTGAAATCCCGAGAGAGACACCGAGAGAGCGATGGGGGTTCAGCGCTTTGGGTTTCTTGGGGATATAAATAGGCTCCGGTGTGGCCGACCGCTGTAAATTTCCATTTAGAGCCTTGTAGATTGTTTAATTGTCTACAAAGTCCTTTATATGCTTGAAATTTTGTAATAAACCCCTGCAAAACATGTTACATGTTTTTGCAAAATATCACTGCCTCGTCTTCGGCTTTTGTTTTTCTTGGGTTTGAATAAGATATTCCATTGTTTATCCCACATAGAAAAATAATGTAGTTATTGAAATGAGAAAAATAAAGACTTAATATATATGTCAAAAGGTTCATATTTAAGCGGTATTAGCTTCATTATGAAAAAAATATGAAATTTACGTGGGTTTATACTTATTACCTGAGTCTCATATCACGTGGTAATGATCAATTTTTAATCATGCATATGCTCTTACTAACAATGCTCCTTGCATTTATAAAAAAAAAAACCTTAATAAAGATTTTCTCTATTATAAGAGTCATATATATATATACAACAATTTGTTTACAAATATGGCATTTCAAAATCTAATAATTCCCTCCCATCTATCCCTTTAAGCTGACATTCATAAATTTAAAAAATAAAATTAAAATTGAGTAACAAAGTCCTTAAACCTCATGATTATGAAAAAAAAAATCAAATAATGGACGGGAACGTTAACCAATTTTAAATGAAGTAAATTTATTTTTCAATAATTAATGGGATATATTTTTATATTTTTAAATAATTTTAAAGAGTAAATTCAAAGTCATTACAAATCTAGATATTTCATATTTTAAAATATCCATTTAATGAGTAGATGTGTATCTTGGGCATGCATAAAGTAATTTTTTTATAAAATATAGACATATCACGCATCAAAGATTTGCATAAATATAAAATTATCATCTCCACATATTTGTGTTTTTATTTTATGTGAGTTAAGATTTGAATTTACATTCGTAATATAATAATAGCATTTCATGTAAGTAGATTTATTATTAATAGACTAAAAATTCATTTACTGTATGAAGAATTCAGTTGCTACAACAGCATAAAAAAGAAAGGATTTTTTTTAGAGAAAATTACAGAAAATTATATAATTTTTAAGGTTTAAAAGAAACCCAAAATAAAAAATATTTTATAAAATTCTGAAATTCTATGTATACGCAATTATAAGATTCCAGAGGTTTTACATGAAAAGAAGACTATTTTCGGGGAGGTCTAAATAATATTATATATTGTATCTGGGGTTATATGGAAAAAATCCTGAGGGATAAAAGGAAATCCTCTCCGGCTCCTCCCATTCCCCAAGTTCGAGTTCATCGCGTGGTCGACAAACCCTAAACTTCCGTCCTCTCGAATCACAACTAGAATTTCCAGGTGCGCATCCCTCCTTCTACTCGTTCTCTCTAGGGTTTATCCCGTGATTCTAATGATTTTTGCTGATTATAAACCGCCAGTATTCGAGTTTTCAAGAATTTGTTGTGGATTTCAAAACCATTGTTTAATATTGATTTTGCCATTGATCGGGTTGAGTTTTTTTTTTTCTTTCAAGATTAATGTTGTTGTTGAAAAATTCATTGATTTTTGTGTTATTTTAGCGTTTGGGGGGAGGATGAACTCGTTCTCAGTCACTCGAAAAAAAACTCCCTTTCAGAAGCATAGGGAGGAGGAAGAGGCGAAGAAGAAGGTGCGTGATTTTATATGCATTTGTTCCTATTTGGACGATTTTGATCTAATTTGAGTGTTTCCTCCGTTGATGAATGGTTTTTTCCTAAATTGCTGGAAATTCTAGAGAGCGGAGGATGAGACTGCTCGACTATATGCTGAGTTTGTGGAATCGTTTCAAGGGAGTGATGCACCGGGGACTAAAGCTTTTGTAAGAGGAGGGATGATCAATCCCAATGAAAATATCAAGAAAAATTCTGAAGGTTAGTGCTGAACAATGGTGTAATTTTTTTTCCTTACTTGATGAGAGATTTATTTAATTATTTATATTTTAAAGATTTATTTGCAACTGGATACATGATTGCTTATATTTCACAAGAGCAAATTAATGAAAACATGGGCCTTTTTATTCATTGGGCGATGGCAGGTGGAAATTCCAAAGAAAGGATGTCTTTACCAAAGAAGGGGAGTAGGTAACTTAATGTTTTTGATTCTTCAAAAGGGTAGAATTTTGGTGTTAGCTGTATTTCATGCTTAGAATAGTGAGCCTTATTGTTTTGTTTCAATCAGGCTTCAGTGCTTATTTTAGCTATTGAACACACATTAAGTTAGCAGTATACTGCTTGAGGAAGTTTTGATGGAGCACTCAATTCTATACAAGCACCAAATGACTTTGATGCGTAGAAAAAATGTGTGCTTTGTTAGTTCATTTTATTTGGAAATTTGTTGATGTGTATGATATTTACCTATGATTAGCCACTTTTCTGTGCTCTTGTATCATGCTTTATTCTAGGCTGTTTTCTGTGTTGGTTTTGATAAAATAGTATTTGTATCATTGTGATCTTCTTTCTCCTCAACATTTTGATGAAACTTGTGTAATCTAAATTTGGTCATAGGATCTATCCCTTTACTTTCCCAAGCTCTTCTCATCTTTAGTCACATAGCTTAGGTCCTGAGATTATAATTTATAGGTTGTCCCCTTTAAATATGAAGTTCTTTCTTTTGTTGAAATTTTATTTGTCAAAAATATATCAAAATGGGAAAATGGAATAACAACTAGCATTTAATTGAATGTAGTGCTTTTTATCTCATATATGCGCTCGAGTTATGAGATATTTTTTTTCCTGCATGTGACAAACATCATCATATATCTGCCAGTTATCTATCATGTTATCACATTGTTTTCGAATTCATTTATTTTACATGCATTTAACCGCACAAGGGGCTCAATTTTATGTAGCCTAGAACATTGCCAATGCTGGATGCTCGATTTTGAATTAAATTACTTCCTGATTTATCATTATTTATATTTATAAGCCACCATGCTTTTTCTCTCATAGTTATGACTGCCTTGTTTCAATATGATCTTTGGTTTTTATGTGACATTTTGGTCATAAATTTCACAATTCTATCAACAAGTTCCGAGCATATATATCACCACTGCACAATGGCATTTACATGTGAATCCAATTTCATCAAATAAGAGATTTGATTCACAAACAGCATGGTCCATATTTTTCCCCCATGACTGGGCACTATCCATTGCCATTTTAGAAAGGTATATGAATGTGTAAGTGCTGAGTCGTGGTCTGTTATAACTGGGAATCTATTTATTATGCCCCTACTACTAATTCTTACAGTAATATTTAGAAATACTTAATCTACCCAGTAATTTTAATTTTGTGAATCTTTCTCAAAAATCATGGTCTCACCTTGCTAGCTATTGTAGCTTTTCTTAACCAAGGAACAAAAGATGGAGATTTCTGCCAAGCGGGTTGTCTCTTTGACTTGGTGTGCTCAAGTGCGTCTGTATCAAATCAAGAAGTTCTTGTTTATTGGGGCATGGTATTGCCAATGTGTTAATGTGAAGATGCTGATTTTATTTGGGACTTTGTAGATATCTGATAAGATCTACAAATTTGGGAATTTCTTTCCCATTTGTGGGCTTGTAACTGATTGTTAGGAGCCTTTCCATTGTTTCTTTAAGAAACAAACTCGCCCATTCATAATTTTTTTTTTTAAGATGGAATTGATCCATTTGACATTTATTTTATTAGTTCAGGTTTGCCTGCTTTCCTGATTACATTAGCTTCTCATTTTTTTTGCACTTCATGGAAATTTGTTTGTATCTTAGATAGTTGGCTAAGTTTAATTTTGGAATTATATCTATTTGTTATTTATATGGAAATTTTAAAAGAAAAAATAAAAGAAAAAGATAACAAAATCCATATGGGGGTTTGACATGCATGTTGCTACCACCTTTACAAAAGGGGAGTGGCTGTTCATTTCCCTCCCAAGTGGAAGGTAAAGCATTTGACTCCCTTCCAACGCAATAGTTGAGGGTTATTTGTTTGTCCATATCTATCCCCCCACCAAAAAAAAAATAAAAATGATGTCTGTTGCTTGATTGTCAAGATCGTATGCTTCTGGTTTGTTCATGGTTCAGAAAGAGCGGAAGTGCTGCGCTTAAACTCCAGTTATAATTTATTTATTTTTCAGGTATGTGCCATCATTCATACCACCTGCATCGAGAGGAAGAGAACTTGAGAAAAAGGTTCCATACAAATGCTTAATGGATTCTCTTAGTGGATGCTAATGCTAGATGACGTTCCAATTTTGCATCTACAGGACAAGATTGTCTTGTATCTCCTTATACATGTTGCATTTATGTTTTTGGGTAAAATTATTATTCCTTGTTCTTTCTGAACATGCTTGAGCTGTATAAACAAAGACTTTTTTTGGCAGCATATGTATTGGGAAAATGTTGCAAGTAATGCCCATATTAATTGATTTAAAATGCCTTTTTCTACACAGACCATTTGTGCATTGGATATCAGAAAGCTGGTTACCCTTATACAAATCAGTTGATCTTATTTACAGTGAGCCATCAGATAGACTTGCATATTGTTGACTGCAGAAGTCTTACTGGATAGTATTTAGCTTAGCAATGTTAGTGGGTTGGTTGTGTATCCAACTGAATCAGTAGCTGCAAGGCTTGCACACTTACGCAAATGTTTTTCTATTTCATCATCTGAGCTACTGTTTTTCCATTCCATTTTAGAGCGCTTGGTAAGTTTATTAAGATTTGTCTGGGGATGCCATCCTGAAAGCTTGGGTCTCTTTTCATACTGCTTAAAAGATGGCAAAGCATTTTCATCGGTTTTTATTTAAAGAAGATAAGTTAAAGCCAGTGGGAATCCCTGCATTTATGCTTGTAGATCATATCTTTCTCTCTTCACATTTTATTTTATGTTTTTACTTTCTTGCTGGTTATGGTTTCCTTCTAATGTTAACTGCAGAATTCCTTTTTATTTTTTTGGTTACATTTTTGTATTAGAGACTGAATTTTGTTTTGACACCTCACAGCAGGAGGATGAAAAGCCAAAGGAAAAGGAGAAGGGAAAGACACGAGTCATTGATAACTTTTTAGAGGAGCTCAAACATGAACAAGAGCTACGTGAGAAACGCAGCCAAGATCGTGAACAGTGGCGTGAAGGACGTCACATAGACAATTCTACTGTAAGTGCCTGTTGAGCTGATTCACATTTGGAGAGTATAACTGATAACTATGCTAGTGCATAAAGAAGATGATAAGACTATCATTTCTTTCAAGGAAACTTTATTGAAAAGTTTGCAATCTCCAATTTGTAAAATCCACCCTTTTTTACAAAATTCTCTACTAAATAACTACATATTTTGTGAGAACCAAAGCTCATCAAACTTGGAAACATGAAGAGAATAAAGCTCATGTGGCACTTGGTGATAGGTTGCTGTTGTATCTCTTTTGTTTTATATGTCTGTTTTTATGAATGTGCATTACCATTTCATTGCACTTAAGTTCTCATGGACCTTGATTTTTGTCTCTTGAGGAAAGTTGTGACTTTGCATGTACAGCTTGATTGATAATGTAACTGTATAATAATTGGAAAAAACCTTGGGTCCAACTCGTAGATATCACAAAGATAATAGCTTATGGTGAGAGTAGAAATTAGCCTTGATAAGAGGGAGGCCAGGCGTGACTTTGACAACAGATGAGAGAGATCAAAAGTGAAGGCATGAATTATTCTGGTTGATATTATGATCTTACGTCTTTGCATACTTCATGGACTATTATGTCTAGAGTATCTGTTGGTGTGTAGCATTTCAATGCTATCTATGGTCCTTTTTTGGGGTTTTAAAGTGGTCACTAGGATTACACAGTAAAGCGAGCTCACTTTTCCTTGTTGTCGATCGCTTCTTGTTCTATCTCTGCCCATTGCATTTCTTTGGTTGGCACTTATGCACTGACCAGCTTGGTTTGTAACTTTTATCCTTAACCTCGTCAATAACGTTATTGATTTGTTTTCTGTTATGTGGACTGCTAGTCCAAATGGGAATGGGATCCAGGGGACCATGTGAACTGTGAGCTATATTCAATGCAGACTGCAGTTACCCTTTCATCAAAATTTGATTATTAGGTTTTTTATGCAGCTACATCATGCATCAGGTATTCAAATATGACTAGGTTAATTGGAGATTCATCATTTTAATGTAGACATAAAAACTGTATTATATATTAAGGGGACTGTATGCGTGCCCCGAGAAACACACATGCATAAACCTTGTGTCATCGAAAGTTATTTTTAACATGTTTTCTTCTTTTTAGTTCGTATGTTTGCTTTTGTAATGTGATTTTATGTTTTGATTAACAAGTTTATCAAAGTTATGTAGATATTTGCTTGTAATTGAAACTTCTCTGTTTCTAGCCACCTAGCCGTTTTGATGAACTACCAGATGATTTTGATCCAAGTGGAAAGCTTCCAGGCTCATTTGATGATGGAGATCCACAAACAACAAATTTATATGTTGGGAACCTTTCGCCGCAGGTGTTGCTATGCTTCTAATGTGTTGGTTCATGAGTGATATTCATGCTAGTTTAGTGGTTAACTGTGCTGGTGCCATCATTACACAATGTGTTACATTAGGTGGATGAGAACTTTCTTTTGAGGACATTTGGTAGATTTGGACCTATTGCTAGTGTGAAGATAATGTGGCCCCGAACAGAAGAGGAGCGCAGAAGGCAAAGGAATTGTGGTTTTGTTGCTTTCATGAACAGAGCAGATGGACAGGCTGCAAAGGATGAAATGCAAGGTTTGCTGGCCCGTTTTACTATTGTCACTAAAGATGATTTACTTTTTGATTCACTGTAGATATTGGTAATTGGTGCTTCAACGGATTGTTGGAAGCACTTTATACTTGACCTTTCCCCTTGTATCAATTTCAAAGGACGATTCATGGTTTAGTACTAGTTTTCGACTAGAAATCTTATAGGACTCACATAGATGTGATTATCTGTTGATGTTTTCTAATTTTTCTGCTTTTTTTACATTCTTACATTTGGATGTGCTCTAGATATTTATTCATGGCATTTGGAATTTGGTTGTTAGAATAAAAAATTGTGCTGCTTTTGTTTGACCTTTATGATGATTCTGCTAAGTCTCTCTCTCTCTTTTAATTGCATCTGTTGGGGATATCAACCACTGTAATCATTTATGACAATTTCAATTTAATAAATATTTTAATTTAAAGACAAACATTTTTAAGATGGGTAAAAGCTCTAATATATGTATTCACAGAGAGCCCAAAAATCTTGATTAATAACCATGCTAAACATCCTTTAATCTCTGCTCTTGTTTTACCTGCTTTGGAGTTCTTGTTACTGATACATGGAAATGTCTTCTACCATACTGACAGAGGAAGGAGTGTGCTTATACTAAGAATTTATAATTATGTCACAAATTCCTTCTATCAATCACCATCTATTTTATTGGTTTTGTGTGGTAAATCGTTTTTGGCTGGAGGGTCAAACTCACAGTTGATTTGCATCTGTTAGGTGTGGTTGTGTATGAATATGAGTTGAAGATTGGATGGGGTAAATCTGTCTCACTTCCAGCGCAGGCCCTTCCTGCTCCCCCTCCTGGACACATGGCCATTAGAAATAAGGAGGTCAGTGGTTTTTTCTTATTTTCATTGTTACTGCCTGGTGTGCCTTTTTTTGGGTCAAAAGAAAAATGAATTAATTTCTCAAGGGTGTATCTTATTCAACTTTCTATTCATTGTGAATCAAATAATTGTCTTATTCTTCAGGAATAAGTTTGCAGGTGAATAGCCTTCTTTACTGTGTACCTTTCCTCAGTTTTTTTATTCAGAATCAATTGTATAATTACTTGTCTGTAAGGAATAATTTTGGAGGCTTATCTTTTATTTATGATATTTCACAGGGAGGAACTGTGATTTTGTCTGGACCCGATGACCCCCCAGTTACTTCTGTAACTAGCCAAAACTCTGAATTGGTAGGTCAAGCTATCTACTAATAGCTCATATTGGAATTGTATTTAGTATAAAATGTATTTTCGGTTGTTTTTTTGCTTTAAACATGAGAACCAGTTGTTTATCAATATTGATTTTCTCTTTCCTTCAAAGAGTTTTTAGTGGATAAAGAAAGTTGGGATTAAAAATTTATAAGATTTAAGGTTGAATGTGAATCAGTCAATTGTAGGTTGTTCTAGTCATTTTTGTGGTTGTTTTAATTGTTTGGCATCTATTATCAGCAATCATTTAGGCATAGTGGTTCCCTGCGTGAGGTTTGATAATTCTTTTTTAAAATTTTTTTTTCCTCCTTTAACTCTAAGTAGAATTGACTTGTTTCCTTTTATGCTTTTCCTGTCATTTGACTAAAATAATTAGATATAGTAAATAAAAGGTTGTGTAGTGCTGATTTTTCTGCACTGATTTCTCACTGCCCACCCTTTGGGAAAGTGAAGTAATTTCTCTGCACTGATTTTTTTTTATAATAGATTTTCTATCTACTTGGGTGTAATCTTCTGAAGGATAATATTATTTACTCTTATGCTGTAGAGTAGTGCTGATATTGTAATGGTATTTCTGGGATCTCCAGGTGCTCACTCCAAATGTTCCTGATATTATGGTTCTGCCCCCTGAGGATGATCACTTGCGTCATGTAATTGACACAATGGCTCTGCATGTGCTTGATGGTGGCTGTGCCTTGGAACAGGCTGTTATGGAGAGGGGCCGAGGAAATCCTCTTTTCAACTTTTTATTTGAACTTGGGTCCAAAGAGCACACTTACTATGTATGGCGACTGTACTCGTTTGCCCAGGTATGTGTCAGAGGATTGCTCTTTATCAAGTCAAACTATCCTTGATAAATTTCACTGATCCAATACCATTTTTAAAAGACTGAATTAGGGAATTGCATATCACTTGATACTGTTTCTATTGAAGTTTGTTCAATATATTGTTGCGCACTTGTTCCTTCATGTTGATGCAAAACACACAGGAGAAGTATCTCTTGTTTGCAGGATTCATGTCCACCAGCAGCTATATAATTATTCCAGCTACTTAGTGTCATTCAACAATTTTCTCTGCATTCATGAAAAATTAAGTATGTGAGCTAGATAGTCTGCTCCTTCTGGTCAGATATTGTCTGAAGTATTGATTTAAAAGGAAAATGCATTTTTTTCTGGATTGTACATTTTTTATGTTTTTCTACCTCGTATTCTTCACATGCTATGTTTCTGAACTAATTTTGTAGCTAGTCACCAGTTGCAATCTATTTGTGTTTTGATTTTATGCCAAAAAAAAATCTATATGCGGCCAGGAACTTTTTCCTACTTTAGGATAAGCACCTTATTGGTTGTTTGAAGCTCTCTAATTAAAATTGTTGTTCACTTGTCCTTGATGTTTCTGGCTACTCATTTTCTCAGATATTGGGATTTGGATGTTTAAACTTTCAAAACTTCACATTTTGTTCTTTTGACTTTGGAACAAATCCATATTTATAGAGACATGCTGCTAAAATTAAACTCCAAAAAGATTAACGCTTGCATTTTTCTATTTAATTCTAATCCTTGTTTGGAGAAGTCGTAACACAAGTAAGAAGGATGAAGTGTTCTTACTTTTCTTTAAGAAGTAGAATAAAATCTCTGATATCTTCTTACTTTGATTGTAGTAGTGTGCCTTGTAAAATAAATAAAACTAGCTATTCATATACCCTCAGATTGACATGCCATATTTCTAAATTGTTTCCGCATACATGCAGGGTGATACTCTGCAGCGATGGCGTACAGAGCCTTTCATAATGATAACTGGAAGTGGGAGGTACACGACATTACGTCTTTCATTTTTTTTCATGTTAATTATTCTGACATATGTTTCTTTCTGTTCTATCATGTGAAAAACTAATTTAAACAAAGTGTTATTTGCATAATTGTGCACTATATATATGATACACTACCCTGTTATTGTGCATATAGATGGATTCCTCCTTCTCTGCCAGCTGCCCGAAGTCCAGATGTTGAGAAGGACTCTACTGCTACATATGCTGCTGGTAGAAACAGGGTATACATAGAAGTGAATTGATTTTGTTTGGCAATAACTGCTTAAGGGAAAATTTTGTCTGATCAGTCATTTATTCTGTAATTATGTTACAGCGTGTGGACTTGGAGCGGGCATTAACAGATCCACAAAGAGATGACTTTGAGGATATGTTGCGGGCCTTGACTTTGGAGAGAAGTCAGATAAAAGAAGCCATGGGGTTTGCTTTAGACAATGCTGATGCAGCAGGAGAGGTAATGTCTGTAATAGTAAATACGCCCACATCAGTTTAGGTTAATATGGATATAAATATGTAAGCCCTTGGTCTCTCATCCTGGTAGGTTAATTTTTTTGTTTAATTGATTATCTGCTAATATGATTGGTTGCCATTTAACATTATATCAGGTTTGTTTGGTTTGTTTGAAATGTAACTAGGTAAACTAGCGCTTATTAAGAGGGTGTGTTAGACCAATTAATGGTCCTTCATCAATTAATTTAATAAATATGAACTTGAATATAAAAGCCTGGGTCTCTCATCCTATTAGCTTAACCTTTTCGGTTGAATTGTGCCCTGCTTATGTGACTGGCGTGCATCAAACAATGCCAGCTTGTTCCGTAACGAACTCTAGGGTGGCCAACAAAAGAGTATAGTTGTGCTGACTTCATTTTGACAATGCTCCTGACATTTTGGTTTGTTTTCTTCTCCAAGTATTTTTACAGGGTTTTTAAGAAATACAAGTCTTTTACAGGACTTAGAATTGCTTTCATTTCATGTTCTTTCTTTTTATATGTTGAAATTGTTCTTATTATGAGTTTCATTACCTATTGTTGTTCCCTCGAGGTTTGCTTGAGGAATTTTGTCCTTTGGGTATCCCGTCCTTCTCTGGGATTCTTACTGAATTTTCCTTTGCTCTCATTTTTGTACTCGCAGATCGTTGAAGTTCTTACAGAATCTTTGACTCTTAAAGAGACCCCCATACCAACTAAGGTTGCTAGGCTTATGCTTGTGTCAGATATACTTCATAATAGTAGTGCTCCGGTGAAAAATGCTTCTGCTTATAGAACAAAGTTTGAGACAACCATACCGGATATCATGGAGAGTTTCAATGACTTGTATCGCAGCATCACGGGGAGGATCACAGCAGAAGCCCTCAAGGTATGACATTGCCAGGATATCTGTTGACACTGATGATATCTGGTGCACTTTTTGTGTTCAAATTACCAGTATTTGCTGCAGGAGCGTGTTCTGAAGGTTCTTCAAGTGTGGGCAGACTGGTTTCTTTTTTCTGACGCGTATGTCAGTGGATTGCGCACAACTTTTCTTCGATCTTGGAACTCAAGTGTCATCCCTTTCCATTCCATATGTGGTGATTTATTGGAAGTTGAAAACAAAACTGGCAATGAAGATATTTCTGAGGAAAGTAAACTTAATCAAGACACTGTACTTGCAATAGGCAAGGGAGCTGCCATGAAAGAGCTCTTAGGGCTTCCTCTTGCTGAACTGGAAAGAAGATGTAGACATAATGGTTTATCCCTTTGTGGCGGTAGAGAAATGATGGTTGCAAGATTGCTCAATTTGGAGGATGCAGAAAAGCATAGAGGCCTTGACCGCGATGATGATTCGAGGTATGGACAAAATCAATCAAGTAAATACTCTAGAGATGACAGCAGCTGGACAGCGGGTAATGCTGGACGTAGGGAGTCCAGTCTTGGAACAGAACCATCAGGCTCAGCTGGATGGAATCGACACAGTGAGGAAATGATTCAAGTACATGGTGAAGGATCAGCCTCAACTTTAGCTCCAACTCTTGCAATTCCCCAGCCCGAGTTAAAAGCATTTAGAAGCAAAAAGAGAAATCTGATTGTGTTTTACCTGCTTCTAAGTGGAACTGCGAGGATGATGGTCGTGATGAAGAAGAGAGAATATCCCAAGGTTTAGGTCTAAGCTATTCTTCTTCAGCAAGTGAGGATGCTGGTGGTATGGAAAAGGTGGATGATGCTGATATGGTGCCTGATATTGGTTCTCATCATGACAGCTGCATCAGTGAAGAGCATAGGTTGTAAATCTTTTCCTCGTAAATACACATTTATTACCTGCTCCAAACTGAATCTTATTACATGAATATAGTTTTAGAATTTTTATATTATTTGAATCTGCAGAACGAAACTTAGGTGTTTGGAGGTTGCTGTAATGGAATATCGAGATTCTCTTGAAGAACGTGGCATCCGAAGCTCCGAGGAAATTGAGAAGAAAGTGGCAGTTCGTCGTAGAAGACTTCAATCTGAATTTGGTTTATTGGATTCTTCAGACAGCAACAGCAAACGATCTCCCCGTAAGCCAGATCAAAATTCTTTTACTTATTCTTTTAAAGCTTGATAACTCTGCTTATTCGAAAAGATATTTTTCTCACTTGACACTACATTATTATCATCAATGATGTTTATTTTTATGTTTCCTTAACAATATAAAGGGACTAAACAGTTTAACGGAGTGAATGAACAGCATATAGGAGTCAGATCAAGTGTTATTATTTTCAAAACCAGTAGAGACCCACATGATGGTTTATGGTTAGGAAACTGAGGAGATTGGAATTAAAGGCAAGCTCTGAGAAGCTTCTGCATATAATAATAGTTGCTTGTTCGAACAAAAAATGGGTAGCTTCAAAATGAAGGAATTGATCCCTTTGCAAATGATTCCATATCAGAGAGAGCACTTAGTCTGCATGGAATCCTTTTTCTTTTTTCAAGCAGTACTTGGTGTTTTCCTTTTCTTTAATTTTTCTTCAAAACTATCGAGACATTTTCCCATTGTCTATTGGTTGTTATGGACTGTATTAAGGATAATGTATTTTAGCCCTAGTCTTGTTCTTACACATGGAATTATTGCAGAGAAAATAGAAAGGAAGGAGAGGCATGATGATGGCCGTGATTCTTCAAGAAAACGCCATCGGAGCCCAAGCCCTAGTCACAGTCTGCATAGAAAGTCATTCGTCAGGGACAGGGAAAGGGAGAGTGATGCAACTAGAGATCGAGATAGGCATCATGACCGGAGCCGGTCACGGTCACGTGAGATAGATGGCGAAAGATTGAGAGACCGTGAAAAGAGTGGAAGTAGGGAGAGAGTTGATCAAGACAGGGACAGGGTAAGAGACCGAGACAGGGATAGAAGAAGAAAGCATTGATGACGTGGCCATACTATAAGTTTCAGAGTTATACAAAGAGAGCTAGGCTCATCAACAATTAGTAGATCCTAGGATCGGAATGTGGTGACGATGATTTCGTAACATGTTAATTGTGTTTTGACTGCAGTTTCATTCTCAAGTAACACTCATTAATTTATTTACAGTTTCTGAAAGGTCTCTTTATCGTTGGTTTCACATTCTTATTGACAGAATATGTTATAGAGTTGGTCTTAATTTCATGGCGAAGTGTTTTTATCTGTGCTTGGGTTTCCTCCAGTGTCTGACTCAATATAAGTGTTATATTCTTCTGGTGTTGATCATTATTGCAAGGCTTATTCTACTCTTTTATGCTGTGTATTTGCTGAAGTTGTCTGAGTTTATTCAGAGTTGACTGTACTATAACACGTAAAATTACGTTTTAAACCTTATATTTTTTATTTCGTTTCTTACACAAAAAGATTATAATAACTTGCACTGATGTTTCTATATAGTTTCATTTTCTTACACGGCCTTATATACAGGGCAAAATGGAATTTCTGTTGTAGCTCCAGGATTTGATGAGATTCCATGAATGCATCTTGTTTTGAAATTGTAACTAAGTTTACTTATTTGTGTATGTACCCCTGTAAAAATATCATACTTATATAATCACTCTTAAATTGTACTGATGTTTCTATATAGTTTGTATACTGTGGAAGAGAGACCTTCGCATTTCTGCGAGATATATATATATATATATAGTTGGATTTTCGCATATAACACCGTGTAAAATCTCATAATTGCATTTGTCATTTGCAATTCCTTTTCACACCCTAAGAACCAAGATTCTTACAGGCATGCATGCCCAGCCGCTGTATGTATGTTTTCTCAAATATCAATAACCGAACTGTTTTGTGAAAAAAATTTCTTCGTGTAAAATGAGTGTATATCTAAAAAATAAAAATTAAAAAATATAGTGAAAATAGAATGTAGAATAATTAAATCTAAACCACCTGTTCCCTTTCTTCCATTCTCACAAGTTGAAAGCTCTCCATCTCCTCATCCCCAGCACCATCATGAACCTTAACCACCTCCTCAGAAATCAAAACCTCATTCTGATTCACATCAGGAACAAGAAAAATCAACCCCAAAATCCCAAACCTCAACAAGTTCCTTATCAACACTGCCACCCAAAGGTTGTCAAAATCAGTACGTGTGACATGCAAGGCATGCAGAACCAGAGCCCCCACAATCTTGGACAACAGAGATCCTACACTATCTATGCACATAAGAAGAGCAAAGAAGCTCCCTTCAATGCCAAGAGGACAAAGCCTTGTGCTAAGAACCATCATTGGCATCCACCGAACCCGGCCGATGATGCGAGAGAAGCATTCTTCAATGATGATGAAAAGAGAATCAGCAAGATGAAGACGGAGGTTCAACCGGAGTACGAAGGCGAGATCGAGCATGCCGGAGAGGCCGTAGAGGACTTGAACGGAAAAGAGAAGCTTCCGGAAGGGATACTCCTTCAAGAACTTGTGGTAGATGATGACTCCAACTATGGAGGCTATGGCTCCTATGGCATAAATCATTCCTATGAATTCCTGCATGCAGTGGTGAGTGATTTCATATATTATTTGGGCTTTTCTGCTTATTTTATGAATTTGTCAAACCTTCAGGGTGTTATATGTAAAGGACTAGTATCAGCGATAAAATGTACCTGCGAGAATGCAGGACCACCTTTAGCACTTGTGTACCAGTAGAAATGGCCTTCGTGGGTGCTGAAGCTGAGCGCCAATGAGAGGAACATATAGAGTGAGGGTTTCCATACCTGCGCACAACGTACCGTCCTCCCCATTCCTTTCACTGCGACCATGGCCTTGTCTAATGCCTACAAAATATACATCCAGTAATTCGCATCATCCACCGTCCATCAACAATTTAATGGCCCAGATTGTTCCTCATGATATATATACCTAATAAAATCGTAATTGATGAACTAACAAAACCTAACAAACATGATGACCTAATGCAAAAAAAAAAAAAACTTCATAACCCAGGGGCATTATTAGTTTCTTTGCAGTAATGGTCCCACATTAATTAGATATTTAATTCTTTATTCGTATACAGGTCATTAATGGCATTTGTCTCATTCAAATATATATATATATATATATATATATATATATATATATATATGACTATGATGAACAATGATCAACCACGTGAAATACCACGAAATGATCACCTAATATTGACTATGATGAAGCAAGTTGGAATATTTTTGATATATATATATTAAAGAAAGCAAATTGGTTTACATGTATTTCATTGAATGTGACTGCAATTCAGAGTTGAATTCAAAGAACACCACTAAAATTTGATAATAAACGTTCATTTCCTATAGAAATGAATACAAAAAAAAAAAAAAAAATCTAAAATATGGGAAAAATAAAAGGAAATATATGTATTTTTTATAAAGTTTAGATAGCCTTACATTTTTCTTCTCGGAGGGATGCTGTCTTGCTTTCAACTCAAAGATCACAAAGCCTAACAAGATGAGCAGCAATGCAGGCATGGCCATCAGCCCCAGTGCTCCCTAAATTATGTAATAAACGCACCAAATTAACCTCCATTTTTAAAATATTGTGTGTATTTATACAGCAGGTGTACCTAAAAGCCAAAGAAAATAATCAATAATTAATTATAAAAATTTAAAAAGATTCAACGAAAGCTTTATATATATATATATATATATATATATATATATATATATATATATATATATATATATATATATATATTCTCTATCTCTGTGTGTAGAATTGGAATTTAAATCTTTTTTTTTTAGCGAAACAAATATCTTATGCAAAAAAAAAAAATCCAATACTAATATACAGATCAAATGCTGGTTGGCAACAACGAGTGCATATAATAAAAATATATTTTTTATTTTTTATTTTTTTGAAAAATAAATTTATAGTGTTCACAAACATGTGTATAACGTGTAGGTGGACGAACCTGAGGTCCGAGTTTGTGGACGAAAACACCGCTGGTTGAATAGCCGACCAAGGCACCAATAGAGGAGACAAAACCGCAAAGGCTTTGCATGTCGGCAGCCAACTCGGGTCTCTCAATACTGTTCCTAGCGATGCATGCATCAATTGTTACGTCGGCGATTGCCACGGAGGCAACCATGCCAACAAGGCAAAGCAATGCTGCAGGGATTGATAGTTTCTCATATATCGCAATAATAATCGATGCCGTTGCTCCTATCAATCCTGCATTCAATATTATTATTATTATTATTATTATAATTAAAAATGTTAATTCTATTTAGTTTATATCGGTCTCGAGTTTGAGTGATTAACAATGCTTATCGTTTTTGCCAAATATATATATATATACACACACATGGCCATGGCCATGCACATCTGTGTTGAGAATAATCAGCATTCTCAAATTGAAGTTCAGCAATGCTCTGTAATTAAAAACATACACACTCCATTTCATATATTCATTCACTGAACTTCTGGTACATCCAAGACCTTAAAAACTTTACTTCTTCTACAACATAAACTAAAACCCCAATCACTCACAAAGATCTCTCACACAATACAAACATATGCATTCAAACAAACATGACATGACTCCACTTGGACACGGTTTTGAGCACTCAATTATTAGGGATTACACATGTTTACATACTTAAACAACATTAGCTTAAGTTCTTAATATAATACTAATGCCAATTTAACTTTAGGCCGCTTGACTCCCGCCCGAAGCTCCAAGAATTATTCCCGCATTGCTGCAATATCATCAATGTCACCAATTTAATTGTCTTCAAGCACTCCAACACACTTCCCCGATTGAAGACTTCTCACACCAAGTTTATCCCTCAAATGGTTGAATGTATGCACGAGACAAGGCTTTTGTAAAAATGTCTCGCAATTTGATTTGCTTGAGCCGCATTGATGTAATTCAATTGAACCTTCTGTTATAAGATTTCTTATGAAATGAAATCTTGTATCTATGTGCTTGGTGCGCCCATGATGAACTGGATTTTTTGCAATCGCAATTGTAGATTTGTTATCACACATAATCTGTATGGCTTCTTCTTGATTCATTCCCATATCCTTTAACAATCTCTTTAACCAAACGGCTTGACAAGCAACGAGATGTTGCCGCAATGTATTCAGCTTCGCTTGATGATAAAGCGGTAATACTTTGCTTCCTTGAGCTCCAACGAGATAACACATCCTCCTAGCATGAAAACATTACCGAGGTGCTTTTTCGATCATCCAAACTTCCAGCCCAATCACTATCAAGGTAAAGCCTAACAATTTGAGATCATTTGAAGCTTCATATACAATGCCATAGTCCAAAGTTCCCGCCAAGTATCTCGAGAATTCTTTTAGCTGCTCCATAATGATGTTTTGAAGGGTTTGACATGAATCTTGATATCATGCCAACAGAAAACTGAATATCAGGGCGAGTATGACAAAGATACAAAAGACCTCCAACTAAGCTTCTGTACTTTTTGGTGTCTACATTGCCTGACCCATCATTTTCATGAATCTTCTCATTTGTATTGGCTGGAGTTGAGACAATTTTACAGCCTTGCATGTTGAACTTTTTAATTAGCTTCTCTGCATACTTTTGCTGTGAGATGAACACTCCATGCATGCTTTGATTGAACTCCAAACCCAGAAAATACTTCAATGTTCCTAGGTCTGTCATATCAAATGTTCTCTTCATTTCTTCTCTAAATTCAATGATAAGTTCTTGAGATGAACCCATATAGAGTATATCATCAACATATAGGCAAACCAGTAGAATTTCCAAATCTCCTTTCCTCTTGATATACACAGTGTGTTCATTTGAACTCCTTTCAAATTCATGTTGAATGAAGTATGAATCTATCCTTTCATACCAGGCTCTAGGAGACTGCTTCAAACCATACAAAGCTTTATGGAGTTTATACACTTTCTCTTCACTTCCCACAATCATAAATCCTTTTGGTTGTTCAACAAACACCTCCTCTTTCAAGACACCATTCAGAAAGGCTGATTTTACATCCAACTGGAATATTTTCCAGTTTCGATGTACAGCTAGAGCTGTGAATATTCTCACTGTTTCAAGACGAGCAACTGGTGAGAAAGTCTCATCATAATCCTCTCCATAAATCTGAGAATACCCCTTTGCTACTAGCCGTGCCTTGTGCTTCATGATACTCCCATTTGAATTAAACTTGGTTTTGAAAATCCACTTCACTCCAACTGATTTCTTTCCTTTTGGTAATGTGACCAGTTGCCAGGTATTGTTCCTCTCTATTGCATTAATTTCCTCCTTCATTGCTTGTTGCCATACTTCAACTTGTGCAGCTTCTTCATAGTTTGTAGGATCTGCAACATGTAAGGCAAAAGAACATGATTCATATATGCTTTTTAAGGATCTAACCTTTCTAATGGGTGATTCATTTGATGTATGCTCCCCCTGAGGTGTTGACTCTTGGAGTGAATTATTTGTTGGTTGTCCTGCATTAATTTCTTCGACTGGAGTAATTGGTGAAGTATTTTGAGAATGAGTGAGTGATTCTACAAAAGTGTCTGAATTTTCAGATTGCAACATATTAGGCAACTGAATTGAAGTGTGTGAAACTCTATTCACATTCCAATCCCAACTAGCTTCTTCATCTATAATCACATTTCTGCTGATGATGATCTTCTTTGAGTTTGGATTGTAAACCCTATAAGCTTTTGATTCACTGCAGTATCCAACCAATACACAAGCTTCTGACTTGGCATCAAATTTATCCATTCCTTGTATATGGATCTTTGTATATGCAATGGAACCAAATGTTCTCAAATGTTTTACTGATGGTTTATAACCTTTCCATGCTTGAAATGGAGTTACATTATGCAATGCTCTTGTTGGAGATATGTTCAAAAGATAGACAGCCGTTGACACTGCCTCTGCCCAGAAGCTATTAGGTAATCCTTTGGATTTTAACATACATCTTGCCATTTCTATGACAGACCTATTCTTTCTTTCTGCCACTCCATTCTGTTGTGGAGTAAATGGAGCACTAAATTGTCTTCTGATCCCATTATCTTCACAATATTTGCAAAACTCCCTAGACAAATACTCTCCCCCTCTATCTGACCGGAGAGTCTTCAAAGAACATCCTGATTGTTTTTCTGCTTGAGCTTTAAAAATCTTGAAACATTCAAATGCTTGTGATTTGAATTTAATGAAAAACACCCAGCTCATTCGACTATAATCATCTGTGAATAAGATGAAGTATTTACTTCCTCCTAATGAATCTGCTCGCATAGGCCCAACTAAATCGGTATGGACCAATTCAAGAGGTTTTGAAGCTTTCCATGCTCTTTCAATTGGAAATGAGTTGACTGTTTGCTTCCCAAGTGCACATGCTTCACAAGTTTGCAGCTTGTTTATGTAAGGTATGCCTAACACCATATTTTTGTTCTTCAATTGAATCAAACTCTTCACATTTAAATGACCAAACCTCTGATGCCAGAGTTTGGTATTTTCTGCATGACTCACAGTGAGACCATAAGTCTTCACATCAGACAAACACAAAGGGAACATGTTGTTTTCTGTCTTAAGTGCTGAAGCAACTAATTTTCCTGTTTTCTTGCTAATAATTTGACAAGCAACACTATCAAAATTAACTGAGTACCCAAGTATTCAAGAGTTGCCCAACACTTAATAAATTGTGAGCCAAATTAGGAACAAATTGAACATCATGCAGTAATTTTACTTCACCTTGTTGAGTTTCAAATGCCACCACACCTTTTCCTTCAACTTTCAACTCCTTGTTGTCTCCCAGCTTCACCGATTGCCTCTTATTTTCATCAAGTTCCTTAAACAAGTTTCTTTGGCCTGTCATGTGATTAGAACATCCACTATCAACCAACCAAACATGATTAGCTGCATCTTCATCATCTTGCTTCACCATAAATAAATTGGATGTTCCTCGGCCTTCAACAATGTTGGCACTTTTATTGTTATACCAACATTCCGATTTGTAATGGCCATACTTTTTACAATTAAAACATTGAATATGACTCTTAGAGAACTTAGCTTCAACAGGACCTTGCCTTTGACCCGAGTTCCTCCCTCTTCCTCTCGATAAAACCTCTTCCCCTCCATATACCTCTCGCTCTGCCCCGAATTACCAAAGAATCTTCTTTGACTGGAATCTTTGCATCCTTCTTCACAATTAAACTTTCTCGGTTTTACTTGCAAAAGCTTTTTCACTAGGCTTGTCATCCCGACTGAATAACAAGGCTTCATGAGCTTGAAGTGAGCTTGCTAATTCATCCATGGTGAGTTTTGTAAGGTCCTTGGATTCACCAATAGCTGGAACAACAAAGTTATATTTTGGACCTAAACTTCCGAGTACTTTTCCAACAACTAATGGTTCGGGCATCTCATCCCCTAGAGCTCTCATCCGATTCACTAGATCATTCACCCTTGATATGTAGGTTTGCACTCCTTCATTTTCTTTCCGGTGCAAATTCTCAAAGGACTGTCTCAAGGCCTGAATTTTCATTGCCATGATCTTGGGGCTTCCTTGGAACTGGGTTTTAAGAATTCCCCAAGCTTCTTTGGAAGTATTAGCTGCTGCAATACGAGAGAATAGAGGACGATGCAATGCTTGCTGAATTAGAAAGAGAGCATATGCATCCTTTTGCTTGTTCTCGGTAAGCTTGGGATCTGTAACCTCTTCGAAAAAAACCTTGATCTACTATTTCCCATAAGCCATTGGATCTGAACAATGTTTTCATCATTATACTCCAATGATCATAGCCTTCTCCATCAAACACTGGAACAGAAGTTTGAGAGAGATTTGGAGTACTGGTGCTACTTGAAGCCATATTTACTCCAAGCTTCTGTTGTTTCCTTCTTCTTCTTGTGTAGAGTAGGAAAGATGATATAAAGGAATATTTTTTTTTTTTTTTTTTTTGAGGATTTGAGAAGATATCAGGTACTAAGAGCTCTGATACCAATGTTGAGAATAATCAGCATTCTCAAATTGAAGTTCAGCAATGCTCTGTAATTAAAAACATACACACTCCATTTCATATATTCATTCACTGAACTTCTGGTACATCCAAGACCTTAAAAACTTTACTTCTTCTACAACATAAACTAAAACCCCAATCACTCACAAAGATCTCTCACACAATACAAACATATGCATTCAAACAAACATGACATGACTCCACTGGACACAGTTTTCAGAGCACTCAATTATTAGGGATTACACATGTTTACATACTTAAACAACATTAGCTTAAGTTCTTAATATAATACTAATGCCAATTTAACTTTAGGCCGCTTGACTCCCGCCTGAAGCTCCAGCAATTATTCTGCATTGCTGCAATATCATCAATGTCACCAATTTAATTGTCTTCAAGCACTCCAACAATCTGTTCCTAATTAACTAGATGCACTCTGAAAATGATTCAACAACTAGTCATGAAAAATGTAGGCCGGTATTTCTAAAGCAGACAATGAATACATACATACATACAGACATACATGATGCATGGCATGACAAACGTAAACTTAAGTCTAAATTTAGACAACTAGTTAATTAGATTTATCAATAAATGCATGAATTTTCCAAATTAATATATAAGCACATCATCACATTAAGGGTATATATTAAAGTCAAAGTCCGAAGGCCAAACTTCAAAGATGAATAAAAAACAAATTAAGTACTTGAAAACATCAATGCAAAGGAAAAGAACAGAAATGAAAAAGGTGAAATGAGAGGCTGACCGGCAGCGATGAAATAGGGCCGGCGGCGATAGCCGGAGATGGGGAAAACGTCAGTGAGGAGACCCCAGAGTGGTTTCATAACCAAAGGGATGTAATAGAAGCCCATGAACATTTGAACGGCGGATGGCTGGAGTTTCTGGACGTCTTTCCAGTAGAAGTCGGTGACAACGCGGAAGAAGGAGCCGGCGAAGCCTTGGCTGACGCCGTAGACGAGAAGCACGCCCAAGACGAAGGTGGTGTTGAGCTCTCGGCATAGCATGCTTAGCCATTGAAATGGTTGCCAAATCACACCCATGATCATGATGATGAACCCCTTGAGACTAGTACTACTCTGTTGTTGTTGTTGGTGGTGGTGGTGGTGGTGCTCGCCGGAGGATGATGGAAGGGAGTGGTTTACTAGATCTTCTTTCTCTGAGGAGTCCATTATCATCAGAGAAAGACTTTTTATTATTATTTTTTTTTTTTGAAGATCAAGACAAGGAGTAGAGATGAAGATGATATTCTTTCACTAAGGTGTCCATGAATAACAGCAGAAGAAGAAGAAGAAGAAGAAGAAGAAGAAGAGGTTGACTTGGGCAAGATGTGTGACAATGGACAAATGAGGAGCATTAATTCACTTCTTTGATATGAATAATATTGTTAATTGACTTTAATATTATATATATATATATCGAATATTCACCTATATATATTATTACTACGGATAAATGAGATTATTAATATATATGTATCTTTATTTTATATGAACTGAATTTGAAAGTACTTTTTAGAGAAATATGTATGTTATTAAAAAATTTTGTAAGATAAACAAATGATTAAAAGAAGAAAAAAAAAGTTAATTTAACATGAGGTAGAACATAATTTTGTTAATTTTTAGGGATGGAAAATAAAAAACCGGTCATTTGTTTGGACCTTTTGGTCTTGATCCATTTAATGGCAAGTTGTTCACGTGGAAGCATGTGTGACAATAAGTAAATTAATAATGAAATTTAATAAATCAAGTGGGCATGGCTGTTATATACTCATCTTATTGTTAATTAATTACAGTTTCCCAGACGTGTGAGAGGTTAATGGCTTAAAATTCTTAAAATTTGTATTATTTTTAAATAAATAAAATGGCAGGTCATAAATTGGAAGAAGCATACATTAATTAGCTGGTGAATATATATATATATAACAAAAATATCACAAATAATCACAATTAATGTATTAACGGCATCAAGTTGTCATAAAATGATTCTGAATATATGATCATTGACATAACCATTTGAATTCCTTAACATAAGCACATGTTCTAATTATTATTATTATTATTATTATTATTATTATTATTATTATTATTATTATAAAATGTGATAAGTGCAACTAAAGGTGTGCACCCATGCATGATGAAATCAACAAAATGACAAAGAGATTAGCTTGCTATTCTGCACCCACAATTAGGAACTCTTATCACAAGGGATAAGGGTGCGCTCAAGCACCTGTTTTGGCCCCACTCCTATATTATATATAATATAATATAATATAAATTAAATAATGTATACTATATATTATATGATATACAAGCATATATATTAAATAATGTATTAATACATATTATAATATGTATAATATACTAGGTCACTTCACCCTAATGAAATTTATTCTGATAATTTTCTTATATAAAATCTTCATGTCCTAAAAAATCAATTACGTCCATATTTATGATGCCAAAAGACATTTTAATTTTGTTAAATGTTATGATTTGAGATTTAATATAATTTTAAAATATGCGAATAATTTAACTCTTATATTTTTTAAAGTAATGATTATTAGAATATGAAGTTTGAATCAATAAATTTTTTTATATTTATTTATTTATTTATTTTTTAAATTAAAGTCAGTATTTTTTTAGTTTGGCTTATGGTTATGCCGCTTACCTTTATTATTGTGTCAAATGCGTTTTGAACTTAAATATTATATTAGTAGTTGTGAACTTAAATAGAGAAACATGGTGTGATTTTTTAATTATTCAATGAATTATTCATTTATTAAAAAATTATAAAGAATAATGTAGTCAATCTAGAAACCAAGCGCCCTTATCAATTGGATTATCTCTAATCAAGATGCTAAAACCTTGATCCATGGGCTAATGCTATAGTTAATCAAGCCCAATACTAAACTAAGTTCATTTGGCCGACTCCATTACTTTGTGATCAAGGTAATTAACATCATCATTAGTTTAATCACCTTTTACAATATAGATGCTTCAATATGAGCTTATGATTAGGGTTTTCCCTAGCTAAGAAATTATAAATCTAAAAATTTCTCTCATAGCCATGATATTAGAATCATTATAAAAAAAAAAAGCTAAAATTAAAATAAAAATATGATCAAATGCGAATTTAAACTTTTATGAATATAAACAGACATGTTTTCTACATAATTATATAACACATAATTTTAAAACATAAAAAATGTATATTAAGAAAAATCCTACTTTTAAATCAAGCTTCTACACAATATATATATAAGTAAAATATTAATAGTATTTCTTTAGTCCGTTCAACATAATAATCTCAATTTTAATTTGAACATATGGATATGGCTCCCGTGTGTAACAATAACTTTTCGACCTCCCTAAAGTCATACAATCTTTTATTATATTTGGAACTTGTTTGGTGAGAGTCCACAAACATTAGTTTTACATATAACTTTATGTATGAACGTAAATTATAACTTTTAAATCTACCATCTTTTATAACCTTGAAAAAAAAGATATTTCAAAAAATATAAACAATTAACAAGATGTCAAAAGGATATTAAGCATCTATAAAGATCATATTAAAAATTAACAATAGGGTATTTAACAAATGTTATCTCAATGGAAAGTTTAAGTTTGAAAATCAACTTGCTTATGAATGCAATCAATTCAAGTCAATCAACTCAAGCTACAAATCTTGTCAACAAACCTCTAAACCAATCCATGAGGCTTGCTCTATGATGTCTTAATTATAAAATTACTAGCACCCACCCATGTATGAGATTATATATATATGTATACACACACACACACACACATGATCAATTGATCCTTTTATATCCATGATCAACTTCAACAAACTAATTACATGTGCAATTTAAAACTTTTTAAAAGTAATCTCAATTATCTTACGTTATTAAATAATGATAATAAGTTTTCTTAATAACGTTTCAGTAGCACGCGTCTTTAATGTCGAAATCAACAAAATGTTTTCCATTGAAGAAAATCTTGATAGATAATATTACTAGATCAAAATTTTTATCTTATTTTTCAGAAGTATTTCTTTTTTATATCGAAGTTATCTTTCTTCTGTAATTTTTTGTAATAAAATTGCGCTTCCTTGACTTTATATATATATATATATATATATATAAAACAGGTTATAATTTGATCAATTTGTACACTATTTATTTATTAACACTCTAAGAATAATTAACAATAAATCCAGACATATCTCCTTTTCATCCAATGAAGCACAAGCTTAGGTGTACTCCTCTTTTGATCTTTCTAATGTATCAAATGATCCTCTAAATCTACCTCCATAATTCTCCAAATCATCCACCACTAACCTCAATTAAACAAAACAAAAAAAAACCATCAAATTAAATCACATTTGGTACACAATAATACTTCAATTTCTCCATTAATTAATTATGTAATGTAACAAAACAACACAAGTAGCAAATGGGAAAGGGCCAATTGCAAGCCCACCAACCATAATTAATCAAGTACTAATTAATCCCACCCTTAATCAACCATTAGTGCATAACTAATTAGGCCGCCCACTATCCGACAAAGATACGCTAACGTCGTGTACGCCACTCTAAACTCCAAACTTCTTACGGCGCTGACGTGTAATCTTCACCGAACTTCCACGTGTCCTATCCCTTCCCGCCATTCCAATTGTCAAAACATAACGGCTTTTTCAACGGTAGTTAGGCACGCATTTCCCGGCTTTCCTCTTCCCTTCCCTTAAAACCAAGGCCATGTAGCAGCTCCACTGCTCACACTTCCCCCTTATCCACCATGGCCAACTTCTTCAACTTCATCATCATCGTCATCTATTTTTTCGTCTTTCCGTCCTCTGGCGTCAATGCCACACTCCCCGGCCTCTCTCGGGACCTCGCCGCCCTCTCATCCTTCTCCGCCGTCATTACCGGTGATCCTCACGGCGTTCTCCATAGTTGGAGCTCCAAAGAGATTCATTTTTGTAATTGGACCGGTGTTACTTGCCATCCAGTGAAAGACCGAATTGTTCAGCTTGATCTAAGTGGCAGGGACCTCATTGGAGTCATCTCACCGGCCGTGGCTAACCTTTCGTTCTTGGCCGTGCTCGATCTCTCAGGGAACTTCTTTACCGGGAGGATCCCACCGGAGATCGCCTCTCTCTCAAGGTTGAAGCAATTGAGTCTTTCTTCTAACATCCTCGTTGGAGCCATTCCGGCAGAGCTCGGCCTTCTTCACCGCTTGGTTTACCTAGACTTAAGCGAAAACCGGCTCGACAATCAAATTCCTGAGTCTCTGTTTTGCAGTTTATCTTCATTGCAATATATGGACCTTTCAAACAATTCTCTAAGTGGTGAAATTCCACTTGGAAATCATTGTAGCCTTCTTGAGCTGAGATTTCTTCTTTTATGGTCTAACAATTTGGTTGGTCCTATTCCTCCATCTCTGGCAAACTCAACAAAGCTAGAGTGGATTGATTTGGAGTCTAATTATCTAAGTGGAGAGTTGCCTTCTGAGATCTTTGATAAGACTCCTTACTTGCAATTCCTCCATCTTTCTTACAATAATTTTACAAGCCAGGGTGGTAACACTAACCTTGAGCCATTCTTTGATTCCTTGGTGAACTGTTCTTGGTTGCAAGAGATTGAGCTTGCCGGAAATAGCCTTCATGGAGAGATACCACTATCCATTGGCTCTCAATTAAATCTTATTCAACTCCATCTCGAAGAAAATTTCCTCTCTGGTCCTATTCCTCCAGATATATCCAACCTTGTGAACCTCACCTACTTGAATCTTTCATACAATGTGCTGAATGGTTCCATACCACCAGATATATCTAGATTAAAGAAGCTAGAGAGACTTTATTTGTCAAACAATTTGCTATCTGGCGAGATACCAGTGGCGCTCGGGAAGCTTCCACACCTGGGCCTTCTTGATATCTCCAGCAATTTGCTTTCCGGGTATATCCCAGAGAGCTTCTCTAACCTCACACAGCTCAGAATGCTCATGCTTAATAATAATAGGCTCTCAGGGATGATACCGCGGAGTCTCGGTAATTGCATGAACCTGGAGAACTTAGATCTTTCATACAATCAGTTCACAGGAAGGATTCCGAGTGATGTTGCAGCATTGAGTAGTTTGAAGCTGTATTTCAACTTATCAAACAATTTCTTGGAAGGTTCTATTCCATTGGAGCTGAGCAAGATGGACATGCTACTGGCATTGGATTTATCGTCGAACAACTTCTCCGATAAGATCCCTCCGCAGTTAGGAAGTTGTATAGCTTTAGAATATCTCAATCTCTCCGGCAATGCTTTGCACGGTCCTCTTCCGAGGCCCATTGGAGGTCTTCCTTACCTTGAAGTTCTTGATTTATCTTCGAACCGATTGGAAGGAGCGATGCCGGAGTCCTTGAAAGATTCTTCGACACTCAAACTCCTCAACATCTCATACAACAACTTCTCCGGCATTGTACCAGAGGAAGGAGTTTTCGCCGTTCTTTCGATGGACTCCTTCTTGGGCAACCCCGGCCTATGTGGTTCAATCTCTGGCATGTCGCAATGCGGTAGTACTAGTAAGAGAGCTCATCGATCCATGATCTTGCCACTCTTTATGGCCTTAATCAGCACATCTTGCATACTATGTTTTTGTGCGTACTTCCTCGCAAGGAAATTAAGAAGACTTCAATTGCCAATCTTCAAAAGAACAATCTCTGTGGAGGATGCTGAAGAAGAAAGACAACCGGACTATCCGCGCATTTCCTATTGGCAACTCATGGAAGCCACTGCAGCATTCTCTGAGTCGAACCTCATTGGTTCAGGCCGATTCGGTCAAGTATACAAGGGGATTTTGCATGATGAATCAACAAGGATAGCAGTGAAAATATTGAATCCAAAGAGTGGCGTTGATATCTCCAAAAGCTTCAAAAGAGAGTGTGAAGTCCTCAAAAGAGCTCGACACAGAAACTTGATCAGGATCATCACAACCTGCAGCAAACCAGACTTCAAGGCTCTGGTCCTTCCTTTGATGCTGAACGGAAGCCTCGAAAGCCATCTATACCCCCAAGGACTCAGCTTGGTCCAAGTAGTGAGCATTGCAAGTGATATTGCCGAAGGGGTCGCTTACATGCATCACTACTCTCCTGTTAAGATTGTACATTGTGATCTAAAGCCGAGCAATGTTCTTCTCGACGAAGATATGACCGCCCTAGTAGCCGATTTTGGTATTGCAAGGCTGATGAAATGGTGCTGATGAAAACAATGATTCTTCAGGTTCTTCTTCTTCATGCATCTCTACCACGGGCTTGTTATGTGGATCAGTTGGTTACATTGCTCCTGGTAACCATGAGTTTCTATCTAGCTTTAATTATCTTATGAATTTTTTTTTTTTTTTAAATTCAGCTGATAATTAATCATGCAGAGTATGGAATGGGAGGCCAACCTTCAATGCAAGGAGATGTCTATAGTTTTGGAGTAGTACTCTTAGAGATGATCACTGGAAAGAGGCCAACTGATGTAATATTTCAAGAAGGTCATTCTCTTCATGAATGGGTGAACAACAACTACCCTCACAACATTGAGCAAATCATCATGGAGGCACCATTAAGAGATGCTTCGCAATTTTCGAGTTCCTTGTATTATAAGAAGCTAAGGAGAGACGTTACAATGGAGCTCATCGAGCTCGGCCTAGTTTGCACGCAGTTCTCGCCTTCAATGAGGCCGATGATGAATGATGTTGCTCATGAACTTGCTCTAATGAAGAATGATCTCTCCCGACATGCATTGCCTAACCTTAACACTAATATTGAATCATGTTCAGAATAAAGAAATTGTAAAGGCACTAGGATGAGATAGGGATCTGTCCTGATTTTATTAAGCAATGGTGGATCCTCTATTTTATTAGCCATTTGTTTTGTTGGTCCTTTATCAACAAATTCTTTTGGATTTTCAAATCAGAAATGGAGAGGTCACTCAACTCTTTTCAGAAAACTCTGATTATAAAATTATGAAGATTTGTGGACATTGGAGAACATTGTATAGCTCTCATCTGAAATCCACTCTATCCAATCAAATAATAATATTAGTTTATAAATGTCTAATGTGATTGTCAGAAAGTGAAGCCTAACACACACTCCTTTCTACCTTCTTCAAAATTGATATTTACTGCAGGGGAAGAAAGAGCATTATGTCATATTTTCTAGTAACTTTGACTTTTATTTATTTGTTGCATGATATCATGTTATTGTTTGTATCTGAGCATGTGTTTTATGACTGAAACTCTTTTTTTTTTAATCTTAATGGACGTGATTTATTTAGTTATTGAAAAAGAGCATGAAAAGTTTAGTGGTCCATCTATATCAACTCATAAAATAAAGTTAACTACACACCTTATTTTTTCTTTATTAATGTACGTTATTATTTTCTATAATGTGAACTGTTAACAACTTTACTTACTCTCAACTTTATATTCTAAAGCTCATCACCTTTCCTATATTTCTCTCCATATTAATTGTAAGTTTGGTCCGCTTGTTTTCTTTTTGCTGCAGATGCTCAAATAGTCTGAAAGAAAGTTTCCCCAAAAGAAGTTAATGCAGTCAAGACTTAAGAGTAGTGAAATCTTGGGACTTCTGAGTTAATTTCTACAATAAAGAGATCTTTCATTCATTGTTTCTGCAAGAATTTGATCTCTGAATCTTGCTGAATTGCTTAAATATTCGACGAGAAACCAAGTTCTTCAATATATGCATGCATTATTTCAATTAACTTAATTTTCCCGTACAATTATATGAAATAAAAACAATTAGACTGATAGACTCTATATTACATAAAGAGAGAAAGAAAGCAGTTAAAGACTCAGAAGAGAGTATAGATATGAATACTGTTCATAAACTTTGACCAAAATAATACATTTTCAATCTATTCAGAAGGTAAATAATTACACTTAAGCAAGTTGCGGTTGTCAAGTAACGTGCTCAATGTTTTGATAATTTGTGCTAGTTTTACTGATAAATAAGACTACAAAACCCGAATTACTGGTTCTTCAGAAATGTAGGGAGATGCTAGATGCTGCTAGATGATTTTAGACAGCATAAAAAAAAAGAAAAAAAAAACCATTTTCCAGCACTCTTCTTTCACAGAAAATGTCATCTTCCATGACTGCTATTTAAGTATTGTGTAGAAAGATTAGGCATAACAAGGATTTGTCACCATAAATTTCACTTTTATATAACCTTTCAAACTGAACCCAATCAAAGTTCAAATGCAGAAAAGACAGCAACCAACAACTCCATCCTAACATACTAACGACAAGCAAATATTCAATCCTCAGATGATTCCATATAAAAAACAAACCAATGAGAATTGAAACTTGTGGAAGTTCTCATTGATAAGATTGGAAGAATTAGATGGAGAATTTTCAAGTTCCATGAATTGCACCTAACCCATATTAAAAGCAGCGGGACCCGCAAGACATAAGTGCATGAATAGAACACAGACTATATAATTATTCGATTTTTCTATTTTGGTGAGTACTGATACCCTTGAGTTTCATGATAAACTACTACATAGTGCTACAAATAAAGTTTGCCGATCTAACATGAACGAAAAGGATGTGCACTTAAAGGGTTGGAATCTGAGTCAGATGCATGTACTGTGCTTGAGTTTATGAACAGAATAAAAAAAAATTCAAACATAAATTCTTAGAGAAAAATTATGCAATCAAGTCGATTGAAATTAATCTCATAAATGCATTCGATTCCCTGTTATTGTCCACTTCTAAATCAGTCTTCATGGACGAAATTAAATAACCAGTTTCACATTCACATGATACTTGAAGATTAGGAAACAAATCTAGACAGTATTGAGTCTATCAACTTGCATGCTTGAAGAAATTAAGGCAAATAGTGTCTTAAAGGTGAATGGGGAAGGGAGGAGGTGGTATGGGGGAAAAGCAAAAGAAAAAGAAAATATAAATCAATTGCAAGACTGGCTTCTGTAGGCCAGATTTGCAGCACAGAGGAAGCAGGAGGTAGATATCAAGAACAAAGGGTTAACAATGCTATAAAAAAGTGAAGGCATGAGCAATGCACAGCATGATCATGCTAGTTAAGTTATTTAACATAAATGCATAAACATAACAACATTTGTCGCTTAAATTTGAAGAAATGAATGAACTTATAACTCACAGTCTATGAGGAAGTCAAGCTAGTCATTGGTGTTTTTAACTGCTCTTTTGGCTCCTCTAGAACTGTCATTCATCAAATGAAGTTAAAAGAATATTAGAACACTTGATATGATGCATGATGTGGTTCTTATGTTTTAATTTAAGAACTGAAACATTAGTATGAACAAGAAAGTAGAACATTGAATGCTAAATAGATGAGAGCATGAATCATGAGAAGTTGAATAGGTAGAAGTGTCAATATAGATACATGAAGAACTGAACTTCTTGGTCCTGCATCATTCTGTCACTCAGAGTAATCATATGAAAGCTCCGGGAAGAAGATAATAAGAAGTGGGATAACTATTGCATGAAGTAGACTCTGCTTTGGCTTTTCAGTCTCATATGGTTGGTGCAGCTAGCGACTAAATCGGAAAAAGAAAGTCTTCATAAAAAGATTCCACTAAACCCCATAGTAAACTTCTTGTCTCAATCATCATAATGAGATGATTTTCCGAACCTTCAAGCTTTATTGTGGCAGTGTTAAAAAAAAAAACCACAAGGCAAAGTACTGAAAAATTCTAACCCATTATTATTTTCTTCTCCTCTCACCTTCTCCTTGTCTTCCATTGCCCATCAAAACTGGAATCAACATAAATTGATTAGCACATTTCTCCATTTAATTTCTTGATTTTTCTGACGATTCATTTCATGGGCTGATACCTGAAGAGTTTGGAGCTTTACCAAATTCGCCGCGAAATGCAATTTAAGAAGAAGTTCCTTGTGTTTTTGGTATGCTCAAAGCACTTCACATCAACTTCGGCAACAACCAGCTTCATGGAAGGGTTTCCAAACATTTGGTTTTCTCTTTCTTCCTCTTTCCAGCAAAATTCCACCTTCACTTCAAAACTGCACTAGTCTGTGGTGACCCAATTTCTCATTCCTTGATTTTGGTGTTTTTACTTCATTAACATTGCATTCCAATCATTAGAATTATTTCTCCAGGACATACTCTGACTTTAAGACTCTGCTTTTGGTTGTATGTACTTTCTCCATTTCAGCATTCCTTATCACAATCTTGTGTAGTCCAAGTATAGAAGTATCAGTAAAATTCTGGATTTGACGTAGTCTTACTCAAGAGTAACCTGTAGAAAGTTTGTCTATGCCAGCGGAGTGTTACAATTTCAAGCAACTCTTCCATAATAAGCTCAGAAAACCTGAAGAGGATCATAAGATTCATAACAGCTTGTATTTTCCCTTGGTGTAACCTTTCATGTCAATTCATCAGGTGAGTATCTGCAGTCAAATTGCTGAGGGAATGGCTTACCTGCACCACCATTCTCCAGTTCACACCATTCACTGTTAGTTAAAATCAAGTAATGTTCTCAATAACAACATGTCTGTGATTGTGAGAGTTGCTCAAGGAACATGATATCTGAAAGTAAGACCACGTAACATTTCCTTTCACCTCAAAAACTCAAGTTACTTCTGCTCTTGTAACTAACAAATTCGGAAAACAAGAACAAGGCTACAAATCTATTTTTACAAATTTGGGAACGAAATAATTGTTGTGCAGCATAGTAAAAGAATTCAAACAACCTAGATCAGCCCACTCATCATATGCTTATCAATATCTTATCCGAGAATACATGAGTGATAATACCATAATTTAGAATGAATTGAAGGATATTAAGGTTCTTCTTCTTAAATACCTTTCCAATGGTTGATGCCGTTGATGACTTGGACAATATAAAATCTTTACTTAACAGCAATACAACTGCAACCTTCATAGCGGCATGTGGTATCTCATCATCTACAATCACTGGAGAAGATCATTGGTAAGATCTGTCAAGTTGTTTGCAATGCAATTCATTGTTTCAGAGCTAGAAGTTCAATAAGGTCAAAAAGGTAATTAGAAAATCATAGGTTTGAGATTTTAATGATAAATGCCATGTCAACCAATCTTCTTGTACTCGATACCCAAATGCCATCTACAATCACAGCAGTCTGAATGATATGCTAGGCTACAAGAACATAAGGAGTGGTAGACATGAAAGAATTGCCATAACAAACATAGTAATCAGGAAGAGAACATAACTCTGTCAATCAACAAACCTACATTAGGAACATGGAACTTCACACCGAAATAAGTGCAATGAAATTAATCTTCTTATGGGGCTTTATTTAGATTTTCTGATTTAATAAATCACCTTCCTTACAAGATTGAATTCAGACTTTGAAGATTTGAATATACTTAAATTTGATAACAAAGGCACATTGAAGTAAGAAGTTTAATTTATAGAAAAATTCCAAAGTAAAAGACTGTTACTGAAAAGTCACCTGAAATGCATGTTAATCCAAAATCACCAATTTTTCTTATACTTAGAAGCTGTGAAAATGCTGGAAATGAAATATAAAACTGATTACAGGATATTAAGGTTCTTCTTCTTAAATACCTTTCCATTAGACCTGATTTCCTTTACTTTAAGTAGAGACAATTGAAAGACTGAATCAAGTGCACATCCATCTGGCTCCTTTTCACATTTCAGAAGCCTTGCCTCCCTCCCTCACCAACATTTCAAGCACCCAGATATACACCATGCATATATCTAACACTTACACCAATAATACGGCAAGGGTAAAAACAAAAATCAGCAACTGAAAACTAACTTCTTACATATAAAGAATTGTCCCGTAACTGTAGTAACTTTATCTTACCATTCCACCAGTTTTAAATGACAATTTCAATAAAGAGATAAAAAATACTAGTCCTACCAGGAAAACTATATAATTCTTTAAGGGAAGGAAAGAAACGATGCATATATGAGAGCTAAAGTTTCAGCTCATGCACTCACAACAGAGTGTGTCTTATTAAATATCTGCATTTTGCAGATCAATTCTCCAATACAATCTTCCAACATGATTCGTGATCCAATCATGGTATAGACTGAGCTAATATAAATGAATAAAATTGGCAAAGCAGAGGTTCTTCACTTCCTTATGAACCATCACTGGCTACTACAGGATGCTGCACCACTTAATATGACCAACTTCTCTTCAAAAGACGTGGCACCAATTTGAGAGAATTAAATCAAGAAGGAGAGAACTGCCTGCTGATCAGAAAAGATTATATCAGATAAAAACATTGAAGAAACAATGGATAGAAAGTAATGCCCATTTGAATGATCATATTCTCCTATAGTGAAAAAAGGAGCCGGTAATATACTTTAAGATAAAAGTATACACTCTCTCTCATTGGTAAAATTTTACAATGATTAATCACATTATCATTAATGTGAAACAAAACAGAATAAAATTGAACATTGTATGTCATACCTCCATAACAGAGGCTAATTTCGAATCTTCCTCTTGAGCATGCTTCTTCACATATGGGTTTCTTATTTTTGATTCAATAACATTAAGTTGCTTGTATATCTCCTTCAACAGCTTCAACTGCTCTTTGCCTCTGTCAGCATCATTGTGAATTATGGCATTTTTCCTCTCAAATTTCTGTAGCTGACACTTTAGCTGTCCAACATTATTCAGATATTCAGTGATTTCATTCTTAGGAGGATCAACAACATGATAGTTCATGGATTTCGTTCTCATGGGCATTGAGAACCTCTTCCCATGGTTCATAGAGGCCCCTTTCCTAAGTTTGGATACCTTGTTCTCCTGATGAGAGCATATGAGAGCTTTATTTAACCATTCATCATCTTTGAGAATGTATCTCATAGCTTCCTGTGGCACAAATAATTCCTTAGCTTTCAGAACAGATTCTTCCAATACTTGATTGAAATTTTCATTAAGTTTGTCTCCTTTCTCATCCTCTGGAACTTCATACATGTCTTGGACGCTGGAAGAATGGAATGCATTTACATTTGATTCAGTTTCCAAACACGAACTGCTTGGTGAACCACAGTCTGAAAGTTTCTGTGAACTTTCTGACTGAGAAGGCAGCCGTGAAACATGTTCACCATTTGACTTGATCCTCACACCTTCACCACTCACTGCTGAATACCATGAGCATGCAGGAGAAACCTCTTCCACATTCACAGGATCTTTTATAACCAAACTTCTGTTGCAGCAACCTTCTTCAACATTTTTGTTCCATGTTCTCTTTTCTTCTTCAGACTGTTTCAAATCGGTATCACTATCCTCGAACAACTCTGGATTTTCACCTTCTGTAAATTTCCCTTCAAATTTGACAAGGCAATCACCATCTTCTCCTGGTATTAACTGCCTAGTAAGAAGTGAAGGGCTGGTTTCATCAATTGTGTCTAACTCATGGCACAAGCCATCAAATCGAAGAACAGGCAATGAAATGTTTCTTCGGAATAAGCACTTCTTCCAATAACAGACGTCATTTCCTAAGATTCTCATTTCTTTGATGTCAATCACAGACATCGAGTGGTGCTTGCAAACCTTCAGCTGATTCTTGAGTGTTTGAATCTCTATTTCTTTTTGCTGCACAACTTCTTCAAGATCCGCCAAAAGCTCCTCCGCAAGATAGAGTTTTTCCTCCATTATTCTCTTGTACTGGCCTGCTTCCATCTTCTCTATCGCTTTTTCTCTCTGAAGTCGCAAAATCATAGACAGAGCTTCATTTGTGGCACTTGCCGATGCATCTCTTTCCTCTTCAATTTCATTATAAAGGTTTTCAATAAGAACACATTGATTGAAGAGAGCATCTTTTAATACAGAAATCTCGCCCTCAGCCATACTGCAGACTCACTCAGATACACCTGAGAAACAATGTCACAATTAATAATATAACAAAATGAAATAAATAACAGAGGCAGCCATTGCCATTCTTGATTAAGAAATACATATGAAATAGAAATAAGGAGTTACAATACAAATTGGCAACAAAGTGAGTGCAATGATTATGTAGTTTCCTCTATTATAAAATAATATGGAAAATTTTCGGCATAGAATGAGTACTACAAAAGCAGGCCATGCATTCCACTCACTGTTAAGAACTAACACATAATGAAAGATCAAAATACTTTGTCCCTATATCTTTGGAGAAGGTCATTTACAGCTTGTTACTGGATACAAGGTGGTTCTCCTTGATCAAATCAAAGAGAAAACAAGACAAAATTCCCAGAGTACCTGAAATAAGGAATCGCTGCACTATCGCTCATTAAAAGAGCGCATCCCCAATGCCTTCCCAAACAAAACCTATATAACCAATGAAATTAATGACCAAAACCACCAGCATATGGAAAATAAATGAACAACCAAATTCCCAAAATCCAACCTTTTCTTTGAACAAAGATTTCTCACAGACAATTGTCTGTAAATCAATCAAACATGAAGACCTAGGGCTACCTCCCAGGCACCAGAATGCTCTCCCAATACCCATTTCTCTCAAAATCTAAGAAAAGCAAGGGCTCCTGCTGTTTGCCATGAAAGGGAGAGGTACGCGTCGCTGTTGGATAAAATGTACCTAGAAAAGGGGCACCGTGCCCAGAAGGAATCCAATGGCTGGTCTCAAACCCTAATCCTAACCCTAAATTTTCTCCTCCTTTATTTTCGCTAGTTCCCTGGTTTTTCCGCAAAAAGCTACTGGCGCGTTCGGATATTTAAAAATTCGTTAAATCAACGGTAATTACAACGGCCCCCCTGGGCTCCTGTTCACCGCACAAAATGCCTCAAGATGAGATCCAGAACAGATACAAACGCATCCTGATTCTGGACTTTTTTGCTGCCACTAATCTTTTATTAATGCAACTTCAAAACTTTGCAGGGGTATATTTACAAAATGCATTAATTCTAAATCATGGACCCTATTTGTCAATCAACCACAAATAATTCTAATAATTTGGTAGCCAACTTTATTGAAACATCAATACATCATCTCCAAAACTTATTCCCATCAACCACAGTGCTCTACATGAAGCTTTCTGGTTTTTCTTAAACACATTACATTGAGCACAATGACCAACATTGTGCATATGGTCCCTGCAGAGCATGTATATCTTCACGGTCAAAATGTACACAAACTGGCCCCTTTTATGCTGAATGTTCAAGATTCGGCAATGGACAGCATCCAATGTAAATACTAAAAAAAAGAACAAAAGAAACAGAGAATCATGAGCTCCAGAAGCTGAAATTGTTGTAGAAGTCTGGTCGAACATATTTGGGCAAGCACAGATTGATTTCATTTCGAGTGTGCCAGTATGGTTTGCTGGTGCATTGAAAGAAAATGGGAGCTGGCTGGCTGCCCACTAATCAATTGGAACTTCCACCTCCATCTTCAATCCTGAGCTGCCAAAAATCTGAGAGATATACAGTTTTAATCCAAGTATCCATTTCATATATACATATAACCAACTGCATAAAGCTTATAATGGCATGTTTTAAAGAATGTATGCATGTTTCCCAACCCAAAAAGAGAGAGAGGGAGGGAGAGAGTACACAAAGTAATGATATAGCAGAGACCAGAAAGAGATGAATATTAGCAAGGATGAAAACATAGATCCAGAGATTAGAATACATCTTTATTTGAGAAATAGATGACCTAGAAACAATGTTGAGGTCTTCACTTGTTGCCTTCTTATAAACCTTAAAATGGTTTGTGACTCTTCTACTTTTCCCAAAAAAAGAAGCTCCAATCTTCATTTTTATTTTTCCTATTATAAAGGGCACAAAGTTATATCCAGATAGAAAAATCATTATTCTCAGAATGTTGAACAAAGTCGGGTTTTTACCAGATGAATTATTTTATAATTTACAGAGCCTTCATTAAATGCAGGTTTCTTTGTTTTTTAATAACAGCGAAAGCATAATAAGGTGCAGCAAAGTGACTTGAGCGCACTATTTATCAGTATCTGTTACTTAAGCCTATTTATTAATGACTCTACAAAGACTCCCAAACTACAATAGCGTTTCCGTAAATGGTTAAACAATAAAAACTAAAAGAAATCAAGACTGGAATGAGACCAGCAAAATAGCCACAAGAAAAAATTAGTCCACCCGATTGTTTCCCATTATCATCAGTAAACCATGTAACGCATAATGCAAACAGTAAAGAGACAGGGACGTCAGTCATATGTTGGATGCAGTTTTTGTCTTTGCTCTTCAATCTTACATGGGTTATAGGTCTACGAGTGAAAAATATAAAGATTATACTACTCATAGCAAAAGCTAATGCATCCTTGAATATAAACCAAACATGTATTGTCCCTTTATGTTTTAACAGCAACATAGATCAATAAGAAAAACTCTATTTCTCCCAATCAAGAGCTTTCTGAACAAAATAACATTTTCCACATTCAATTCAGCAGTTTGTGGTGGAGTACCTTAATGAAGTCAGATAGACTTAGCAAAGAATCCTCCTTGTATCCAGCTTCTTCCAAAACATGTGTCAAGACTTTCTGGAGAAAGTAAACTATGTTAGTATGGGTAAGCAGATAAAGAACGTAACAACTTTAAAAAGTATGATCACTAGCAAAGCAAACATCAGCTTAAACAATAAAGTAAACAATTTGATAAGTGAATTACCAAGATGGTCACAACTAATTCATAATTTCATAATATGCAAGAAATGAAAAGGAAAATGCAGAAGCAATTTTAATCTTGAAAATGTTATTCTCTCTGCTAAATAGCGTCAAATATACACACAGGATATCTCCCCGTGCTCAAGTGCAACTTGTAATCTTTATTTGCCACTAACAAACTCTACTGCTTTCATTAAGATAGCATATTCCTTCCAATAACCATTTCCATGATAAAAGTGGCTTGCTTCATTTAGTCAAAAATTAGCCAAGAGGTTTTACAGATGAAGACCAAAAAATGCCATTATATTAATTTCAAACAAGAATCTAGATGACAAATTCCTAGCAGAGAGGTAAAGAACGGTGGTAACTATCTACATACATAGATTCAAAATAGTCCGGGTATGTTAGCACGAAGGATACTAATTCTATTTTACATCCAGCAAGATACCCAAACATCATCACGTCAATCTCGGCAGTTGAAACTTGTTTTCTTCAACAAATAACTGTGCCTCTAATTTGAAACATATGCAAATCAATATGATTTTTTCAATTAATAAATGTATATGAACGACAAGATCAAGTAAAATTCACAATTTAGAGATCCTACTAAAAATCATATATAACGCATCTAAACACTCATAGCATACATTCAAGAACAAAAAGAATCCAACCGACCTGCCTCTGCTGCTCAGTCATAAAAGATCCCGTCAAGTCCCGCAGAACAAACAGTATATCATTGAAGGCAACCTTCCCGTTACAATCCAAATCATAAACTTTGAATATAACTACACCCAAAGGAGATCCACATTGAACTAACTATTATCAGAAAACCAATCACCCAACAAAGTTAAGATCAATGAAAGCAAAAGAGTAGCTACATTCGATCTTCTGCTGCAAACTAGTCCGAGAGCTGAAGGCAGACAAGAAGGCAACAAACTCCTTGAAATTCAACCCATCAAGCATTCTCAACAACCTCTGAATTTAAAATATCAAATTTCTCCAATAAGAGTCGTACTGATTAAAAAAATGTGCAAATTTCGATGACAAAACCAACCTGGGAAAGGGGATTGACAGCGAACTCGGGAACAGAGAGGAACTCATCACCGGAGATGAATCCACTACCATTGCGATCAAGCTGGCAGAATCGATGGTACAACGACACGATCTCTTGTTGGGAAACTGGAAAAGTGTAAATCTTTTCAACGAATTCCGAACCAAATCGCAGCCCTAGAAAGAGATGCAAAGAAATGGAATAGAAGGGACTCACAAGCGTGATCGCAGTGCTCTTGGACTTCTTCGATGTCGTATTGGGTGAGCATTGAGGAAGTGTTCCCCATCTCGTCGACGGTGAGAGAACGAACACGGATTCGAGATCGAGAAGTATCCTGGAATTATATAAACCCTAATTCCGCCATTAGAGACGTTCTTCGTTGCCTGTTTGTTGGCCATTACGACACAAACGAGGCCTTCAAAGTAGCGACTGTTTGGATGATCTTGGCCGTCAAAACAGCATCGAGATTCGTGACACGAATTTGGATGATTGGTATACCTTCGCATCTGCGAGCTACGTCAGTGTTTTTGGATCTGTTTACATTTCGTAATTTTTTTTTTTTTAAATCGTAATTAAAATCGTAATTTTAATGCAAGAAAATTTTCAACCATTTATTTATTTCCAAGAAATAAACTATTATGAAGTATAATACCATAATCATACTTGAGAATAAACTAATATCACACAGCATCAATATATAACATGCCCCTCGCACAATTGCAATCATCAACATATCCCTATTCTTATTTATAATTTTTTAACAGTTTTTGCAAACATCAAATCAATTAACGGCTCTTTAATTTTTTCAATAAATCCTTTTTCCCTTCTCCCTCTCCTTCTTCGGTTACTTCTTAGTTTTTTTTTTTTTTTACACATTCCTTTTTCTTGTTATTATTTTTTAATATATTCTTTCTTTTATTTTTGGTTTAAATATCTAAATGGTCCCTCTATTATTCGAAACCCGCCCTTTGAGTCCCTCAATTATCATTTAAGCCTTTTCAATCCCTCTATTTTAAAAATCTGGTAATCCTAGTCCACTTTGTAACGGCCGTCTCTTTTGCCGTGAGAAGTTGCTGACGTGGATTTTTTATATATTAAAAAATGATTAAAAAAAAAGGTTTAAATATCTAAATGGTCCCTCTATTATTCGAAACCCGCCATTTGAGTCCCTCAATTATCATTTCAGCCTTTTCAATCCCTCTATTTTAAAAATCTGGCAATCCGAATCCAAGAGTGAATCATACTAACATATTAATCTAACAATTTGTAAAGCAAGACCATACGATTGACAAAGCCATCTTAATCCTGCTCACATTGGCATAATATCTAATATTCTAAGCCATCATTATCATACATACAAAAAAAAAACATCGTGCAAACACACACACAAAAAAAAAGAAAAAACAAAAAGACCAAAAGTAAGCCCTATGCTTCCTTCTTTCAGAATCAATCATTTCCTACAGTTGTCTGATTTGTCATACTCTGTTGAGTTGAGAAGTCTGGTGATTCATTTGTGATTGAGGTTTGCTTGACTTGATTCAATTCTCGTTTTCTTTACAAACAAGTCTTGTGTTCCTTTGAGCCCGAGAGTAATAAGCATCACAAATTATATGTTACTTGTCTAAAAGCTTAACAATAAGCCAAGTTCAAAGACAATACAATTAATTCACTAGCAAGTAATAATTGATGAAGCATGTGGCACCTCCCTCCCAATGATAAGTCCTCCAAGGTGTGTCTACCCTATGCCATTCATAAAAATATCTCATTACTCTAAACTCTCACAAACAAAATTAATCTTTTGATCAAGTCATCAACTCTTGAGAAATAAAAATTCAATAGATTTCTTACTCCGAATATAGTGATTGGAGCTTTCCTACTAGCAACAACTCTCTTTTTGTCTCGCTTCTGTTACATCAATTGTTGCTTCTCTTTCATTTACCTTTCTCCCTTCATGTTCTCCCCGCCACACGTACACACACGTTGACCAAAATCATCAAGTATTTATAATTAATTAATTCATTACAATAGCATAGTATTCCGATGAACATTGATTACTCCCAATATAATATTTGAATCTTGAGTAGCAGGCTTTTTTTTTTTTTTTCCCTTTGATATAGCAAATGCCTTTTTTTTTTCCTTTGACTTCCAGCCTCCTTCAGTTTGTTGGCCATTTGAACCAATATTACTACTAGTTTCCTGCATAGATAGTGAAGTTCTCATTAGATACACTCAATTAACTTGTAAGTAAGAAATAAATAAAACAGGTCAATACTAATGAAGACTTGAAAACCTAATGTGAGCAGGATTAAGATGGCTTTGTCAATCATATGGTCTTGCTTTACAAATTGTTAGATTAATATGCTAGTATGATTCACTCTTGGATTCGGATTGCCAGATTTTTAAAATAGAGGGATTGAAAATGCTGAAATGATAATTGAGAGACTCAAAGGGCGGTTTCGAATAATAGAGGGACCATTTAGATATTTAAACCTTTTTTTTTGTTTTTTATTTTTTAATCATTTTTTAATATATAAAAAATCCACGTCAGCAACTTCTCACGGCAAAAGAGACGGCTGTTACAAAGTGGACTAGGATTGCCAGATTTTTAAAATAGAGGGATTGAAAATGTTGAAATGATAATTGAGGGACTCAAAGGGCGGGTTTCGAGTAATAGAGGGACCATTTAGATATTTAAACCTTTATTTTTCCCCCTTATATTCAAGTATTTTTTTTCTCATTTTTACTTTTTTTTTAATTAATATTTGTTGTGGAACACTGAAACTCTATTCATAATGCCCATTCTTTTGTCATGAATTAACATAACATGGTGTGAAAGAAAATACGCCTAAAAAATTATTATCTACTCAGTAATGGCAGCTACCAACTTAGATAGTTAGATTACAAGTCTACCTGCTCTCAATCATGCACTACCCATTTAAAAACTAGGAGTCGTCACCAGCTAAAAGACTGGCCAGGGATGTCTAAATACCTACGCATATTGTAAGTGTAACCAATCAAAATCATGAGTTACTTGTTCAAAATGTAAAACTAAATAAATAAGAATTCAAATATACAAAAAATTTAACTTTAATTATGACTACTATAAAAGCTTAGCTACAACCACTATGAAAGCGTTTAGCTAAGATGTTGGAATTTCAACCATCCAACCACTGTTTAAAACTCCACAGAGAATGAGAGAAGGCCTTGAGGCCATTGCTCAAAGAATTTCTAATATTCCATCATCCAAGTGTAATATAAGCACACATTGAGAAATAAAACAATTCTTCCTATCACGCTTCGGGTTGGAGTTCATTGATTATTTTCTGATAAATATCATAAAGAGCATACATTGTAGCTTCTCAACAATCAATCCAAACGAAGTGTACATGAATAAAACAAAATCATCCAACCTATATGAACATATGAACAATCTCTTGCTATTTAAGAATTCAATTTAGTGTATAATGATAACTTCATTATAGATGATCACAGCAAGGCAGCAATCCTATGTACATCTGAAATTTTGGTGTACTTTATGCTGCAAGAAGCTTCTGGATATCCTTCTGCAGTTCAGGAACAAAATAACAAAAATGAGAGTTGATTTTGCAAAACCTGAGAAAGTAATCCTGAACTTTCAGTTTTCAGAGCACATGCATACCTCAATCTGAAAAGGCGATGTGGTCGGCTGATATCTTTCAATAACCTTGCCATTTTTATCTACCAAGAACTTCTCAAAATTCCACTTTATAAGATCACCGAAAAATCCTCCGGCATTTGACTTAAGAAACCGATAAACTGGAGCTGTGTTTGGTCCATTCACATCAACCTGTTGAGTCAAGCTGGTTGATGCAAGTTCCAGAGATGAAAATGTCCTCTTGAAAATGAACAGATACCTTGTCAAAGATAGGGAATTCTGCCTTAAATCTTGTACAAGCAAACTGCTTTATTTGTGAATTCGGCCCAGGCTCTTGACCCCCAAATTGATTGCAAGGGAATGCCAATATCTCAAACCCTGCATTTCATGTTGAATGGATAAATAGACCTACTCATATAAAGTCATCCCTAGTCAAGCTCAAATTTTAAGTTAAGTCAGATATAATCCTTGCTCATTCTAATCCAATGGTCACATAAGCCACAAACCAAAGAAACAACCAGATTTATATATATATATATATATATATATATATATATATATATACACACACACAAAATATTCTCTGGGTCCAAAATTTTACAAATACCGTAATTACGGACAGTTTGACATTTATTTAGCTCCCAGTCCCTTTTTACACTTCACAGAATAAGCTTATGTACCAAGGATAAAATATAAGATAATCGGAATTTATAAGAACAAGCTAATAAATATCTAACAGCTTCTCGTCAATAAACTTTCACAATAATTCCACAACGGCACACTTTGAAGAAGGGAAAACCAAAACATGTGCTCATAAAAATGAAGGTACATTTGAGAAGCATGCAGAGAACTGCATGTGAATATACTGCAGCTCAAACAGAAAATTGAAGTTTAACATGGTTCCTATGAAGCTAGCTTCATTAATGCTTACCTCTGAATATGCTATCAACTTTCCGCTGTAGGTCAAGCATGTACCACTAATTCTATCTTGAACTTTTTTTTCAGCATGTCAAAACAGACTCATACTTTCTCCAGCTTAGAGAAAAAGACATGTCACACGCTCATCTCAAATTCATATTGGACACATCAAACATTGGATGCTTAAGAATACAGTTGCCACTTCCAAGTTCCAACCTCCTCATATGAAAATGCCAAAGGACAACACATTTCTACATCAAATGAAAGATGATAACTCTAAATAATTCTGAGTGTCTTAAGTTAAAACACACGCGCGCACACACGCACACACAGAGTAAGGAATATCAAGAAGAAATAAAGGATAAAGCAGAGACGAAATAGAGACTAGCTTAGATCCCTCATTAGACATGACTCAAAACTGAACACCAAAAAATAAAATAAAATAAGGATAACCGTGATCCAAGCAATGTCGTCACTAAAGGAAGTAAGAAGAGACAATATAAAGAGTGTAAGTACAAGTAAGCCACGAAGTAGAAACAAACAAAGGTCCTATATGGAACCACATACATTTTGGGCAAAATAAATATAAATACATTCCCGGTACGTTAAGTTCCCCATGTGCAGGATTGTGCAGTACAACTAACTCATCAGGTTACTGGAATGATTGACAACCCAGCAGTAGAAAAGATTATAATGAACCTTCAGCAACAAAGGCAGTAACTGGTTCCCAGAAGTAGATAAGATAGTCAACCCAGTGCTATGGATATTGAGATAAGGAAAAATGGGTACGGCAGGTAAGTTGCAAGATAAAATTAGGGACAAAAACTGGCAGAAACAAGGATATTGAATATAACAATAAACAGGAAACTAGCAAAGTAAGGGTTGATGATACCAATAGGTAAAAGGATCATAGCAAAAGCTTAAGTCTTAAATAGAAACATATATCAATGCAGTGCCAACGTAAATGGCCTCAAACCACCTGGCAGGCAGAAAGCTACAAGAATGATATTGAATTTAATAACAAAAACTACAGGAATTCGGCCTACAAAATTAACAAAGAAGAAGAAAAGAAAAAGAAAAAGCTAAGAAGCCACATGGTAGGCCGGCGCATAAATGTACTACAGATCATTCTTTTATTTGATTGAAATATAATGCCCAAAGCAGCATAGAATCCCATGTATGCAAGTTGCCGAGTAGATTGCATATATAAACAGCTATTGCCATAAAGGAGGATTGAATAGTTTATGGACACTTTAGAAGTTAGGGCAATCTCATATTCTCCAAAAGACAATTCTCAGGACTGTACCACATAATAATGAAAAGCCTGATTAAGATTATACAACCTTTAACCAGGTTCTCTTGGCATAGAAAAATAAAATATAGCTAGAGAAGGATGGAATAAAAATGCAAAGTGGCATGAAAAACAAAGTATGGCAATAAGAAGCATAAGAATGAGTCATCTCGGGAATTACCTTGATTTTTGTACTTCTCATAGAGGTGGGACAACTCCGTGTAGTTTGATGTTGTCAGGCCACTGAAATTAAGCATCAATTTCAATCTTCAATCACCAGTGAATCGAAACAGCAAGTACAAATAAAAAAACAAAGTATAAAATAAAAAGACCAAATTTGCTCACAGTAAGTACCTAACGAGACAATATAAGAGGAAACATTACCATTTTGAAGCAACATTAACTATCAGCAGCACTTTTCCTTTGAACTTGCTAAGAGCTACATCTTTCCCATCAATATCCTACATTAATAAGAAAAAGACTCACCGAACAAAAAAGCATTTTCGTTGTATGCTATTCGGGAACCACCAATGATCCGATTACAGTAATTTTTTAAAAAAAAATATATACCACCATTATGCTCTACTTCGATACCTCATGCTTCAAAAACAAAAAAAAAAAAAAAAAAAAAAAAGGGTAACCCAAGAAAACAGAAAATTGAAGTAAAACATAAAATCAAAGTAAAAAAAAGGCACAGAATAAGAACATGTCACATGAGGCAATCATAAAATAATCCAACTTTTTCCAAAATCAACGATAAAAATCACAAATTGAGATCCAAGTTAAAAAAAAATCACACAAAGTACCCTAATTCGAAGAAGCCCAACCTTAACAGTGAACTCATAGATGCTCTTCTCCGTTGCCGCAGTGGCGTAAACAACGCCAGGCACCCTCGTGGTCTTCGATACTGACCCCGAAAACCTCAAGCGTCCATCAAAGATCCCACGGGCCGACAAGAGAGGTCTCGGCAACGCAGTCAGAGATCCCGCCGAGAGATTCAAGAAGCCAACGCTAGTAGGAGCAGCGGCCGTCTTGCCACCTCGAGCAAAGGCATTCAATGGATTCGTAGAAGTAAAGAGAACAGTGGAGAAGGCCATGGAGGCCACAAGGGTTAGGGTTTCGGAGTTTTTGATAAATTTCTTCGAGGGTTTCAGAGAAATCTCGGCGCGAGGATTGAAGAAGCGATTGTGGAAGACGTGGATGAAGTGATTACACGTGGCATAATATCTCTTTTTTTTAATTTTGAAAATCTAAACTTCGAAACCCAGAGAAAAATCATGATTAATTTTCTTGTTTCCAATTAATGGAAAATTACCAATAATCCGCAATATTATTTCGATAAATGCCTGCCATAATTTTTTTTTTTTTTTGACTTATTTTTTTCTCCAAAAATTCATTATTAGCATAATTATATTCTTATAATTTTCCTCCAAACAAAAGTTATTACAATAAGAGGGTAGGGAAAAAATTGTAACAGATAATGGAAAAGGTGAAATTTTGGTGGTGGGTTTTAATTTTTTTTTTTAAATTGAAAATGATAAATCTAAAAGTTTATGCTCATAATAAAAACTTCTCAAACAATAAATTAATAAAATTTATTGATAAAGCATTTGATTTGTGTGATATAAAAATTGACTAATTATATAAATCATATTTAATGGCTTATATTTTTGTTTTGATTTTATAATAAACTTGGATTTATATGTCAATTTACATCTACCCAACCCAATCATGTAAAAATAAATTTATGATTAAAGTTGCATAATTTATTCAATACATTTTGGCATGCTCGAAATCTATGGCGAGTAATTTTCCATCCTTTTTTAAAACTTTCCAAAACAAAAAAACTAAAAACAATAAAAAACAAGAACCACTATGGAAAAACTTGCATGCGCAACTTTCCATCCATTTTTGCATTTAAAAATTCTAAATTTGAAATATATATTAATCACCTTGCTAAAATTGAAATTAGATTTATTTTTCCATGCATAAATACACCTTAATATAGCTTTAACATTTATCTGTCCTACCTACAAAATTTACTATTTATCCTTATAGTAGTCTTCTATAATATATACACTTATTCACCAAATAATAATGTCACGTGGCTTATATAAACAAGAATTAACCACAAGTGATGAATTGACGAAAAACAACTTTACTAAAATTAAAATATAATATAATGTACATATTTTAGCTAATTAGTGCAATACTAGCAATAATTAATAGATTTATGTGTAAACATGCGTCAATTAATGAAGATATATTGAAAGAATATTCGGAACAAATAATATTATTCATTTCATTATTACTCTCGTAATGACAAAACTAGATACAAATTACACTCTATAAATACGTCCAAGATACTAATATCAACACAGCACTTCCACCATTCCAAACCCTAAATTGTCATGGCGATGCAAACCCTAAAACTCCATCTCCTTCTTCATCTTCACGTCCTCCTCCTCATCATCATCTTCACCGCATCCCATGCACGTCCAATCATAATCCATGACGTGAACTTCATACGTAACACATGCAGTAAAACGGCGAACCCATCCTTCTGCTTCTCCACTCTCAGCTCCGTCAAACGGAGCATCAACGCCACCAACGTCGACACCCTGACCGGAATATCTCTAGACCTCACCGTCGCCGCCGCCGAAGCCACCCTGTCCTTCATCAACGACCTCGCTGATAAAAACCCAGGGACGACATTGGAGGAGGACTTGCATGTCTGTGCTCAGTTATACTCTAACGCCATTGATGACCTTCATGATGCTACTGATGAGCTTAATTCTAAGGATTATGATGCTGCGTCTAAGTCGGTGGACGAGGCTGATGATGCCCCGGACTCTTGCGAGGGGACGTTCACCGACGGCGTGAACTCGCCGGTGACGGACAAGAACAAGACGGTTAAGGATCTTTCTGGGCTTTCTGGTGATCTTCTTGATGTGCTTACTTCTTGAATGCCATTGTTTTGACGTTATTCAATAACAAGATATATATATATCTGTGTTTCATTAAAGCTAATATGAGAGTGAAATTTGGTAATTTGGTAATTTAATAAGTTATTAAAGCTAATATGAGAGTGAAATGATTTTGTTGATTAATGATTTTTTGATAACCTCGATCCAAATTCACTAGAGAAAAAAATGTATACAAATGGAAATGAGAAATATTTAGGCAAATTTGCTTGCAATGGTCTTAGAAAAGTACTGTATAATAACTAATATATACTTATAAAAGATCATATGTTTATTATATATATACCTTTATAATAAATAATCAACTTACAAATTTTACGAAAATATTGACTTGATAATTACTAATATATATACTATTTATTTGTTTCCCAAAATGAATGAAAATAAAAGTAAATAATAATTTAATCATCTTATATATTATTTGATGTAAATAAATATTAGTATAACAACTATATATATATATATATATATATATATATATCAAAACAATTTTCTTCATAAAATATACAGAGCAACAATATGTCAATATCAAGGATGATTGTGGGGCCGCTCGTTCAGTCTATGTCCTGTAACCTGAGAGAAACCATGCGAATAAGAGAATAAATGGAAAATGAATTAATTTTATTAATAATTTTCATTACCTTCAAAAACAATTTATGGTGTGAGGTGCAGCTATTTCCAAATGGGCTTGAGTATGATTTCCTTAATCTTTCATATTTTCTAAATTTTTTACCTTTTGTTGACTCCCTTACTCATTGAAAAAATCTTGACGCGAGCTTAATATTAACTCAATGAAAAATAATCAGATGCAACCAATTCAATAGTTTGATGGTAATATTAATATCTCTCATTCCGAAGAATGAGGGTTCGATTTTCTTCCATAAAATACAGTTATTTCATCGATATAAATAGTATGATTTAATAATAAAAAGATGAATTAGAATAAGTATTTTGTAGGAACTTCAAATTAACAACAATATGCACGATATTACAAAAAATGACCAAAAAACCATTTCCACTAGAGAAACTCTTCCCTAATTCACTTTTCATAAATTTTCTTTTTTTACATAAATTTGTAAACAAATATATATTCTTTCCATTTAAAAAAAAAATTAATAAAACGTATTTCCTTTTTTCACGTTTTGAACTTTTGCAAATAAACTTATTTTTTCCTTTTTTTTTATTTTTCTTATCATGCTTTTTCACAAATAATCCCTTTTCCTTTCACAAAAATTACATAAAAGGGTAATAAAAATATATAAATAACTATAGTATTTGAACCCATTTTCTGAACTTCATTTTGTTTTTTTTTCCCCCAAAAACCCCAAACCTCTAACCAAATTAATTTTGCGATCTCTTTCTTTCCATTGGCATTTCTTTCTTTTTATTTTCCTCTTTTTAATTGTAATTTTGATTATCTTTCAGCTCTTATAATGTCTTATTTAATCATTATGGACTCATGATACAATTACACATCCTAACTATAATATTTTAATTCAAACAGGTACAAACAATGACAGCAAAATATTATTAAACATGATAAATTGAAAAGTCCCCAGTCAAACATAGAAACTATACTACATTCATTACGGATTCATAATAATCAAGTCTTATTAAGAAAGATTCATTGCCATCTTAAATTATTTTCTCATTTCAGTCACCCAACAACAAAATCTCATTTTTTTATTACAGTAGGATATTATATTTAATTTCAAATAATGAATATCTTCTTTCAATTACCCAATTATTTGACTGGAGGTATCTAAATATCTATTTGTCATCTATATATCATCAAATCAAATGCAATTAGAATGCTGAGATTTTAATCAGAGAATATATAAACCTTTAAACCCTATCTCTTAAATAATAATAATAATAATAATAATAATAATAAAAAAATCTATCAATAAAGAAATAGCAACGCATGTGCATTAACGTTTTCATTAGAAAAATAGTAGATTGGCAACATGGCATGCTTTAGGATGCGCATGCAAAATTCCCCATCAAGTGGAGGAGGGGGTTGGTGCTTTAAAGGATGAGCTGTGGAACTAGCCATTCATGCCTAAAGCTTGCCAAAAAAGAAATAGCAACAAAGGGGACAGCATTATGAGTATTAATATATTCCAATATTGAGTTTTTTTTTATTATTTTTTAATTATTACTAACAAATATATATATAATTTACTCTTCATAATGAGCTGTTTTATTCATAAAAATGGTGATATTTTTTCTAATATATATAAAAGGTTGTTTAAAATGACATGATAACATACATGCTAGAGGTGTGCATAGACATAGAGCAATTATCTCAATACACTTGTACTCTCGTGTTGCATTAACTAAAGTTTAAATTCATCTTTTTAATATAACACGAACATTCTATCCAAAAAAAAGTGGTGCCAAGAGATTAAAAGTTTTTAGTTATTGAAAAAGTTTTTATATTTTTTTGTTGTTCTTAATATTTATTTTTTTTATTAGTGCTCGTTGAGAAAATTTAATGTTATTATTATGGAGATTTTTGCAATTAGCATTAAAAAATTATTTTTAAAACTAATTTATAAAGTTTTAAAAAATTTTAAAACTATTTTAATACTAATTTAACATAAATAAATATATATAAAAAATATCAAATCATGATGATGTGTAAGTGGCCAAGTACAACCAACCCACTCCAAAGTCCAAATGTTGAAAGTGAATACACATGGAAATCATAATAAATGTTTTAAAATATATAAATAAAAATGAAAATTGGGCAAGGAGAGAAGACTTTCTTGTGCTCTTTTCAGAATATGCTCTCAATAGAAGCCAATCACACTTTCATTTCAATTTATCCTCAATTTTTTTACAAATCATTATTATCATCCAATATGATGTGGTTATAATTAATTTTGTTCCATATCATCTGCTATTTTTATCACTAATTATTACTTTCCATAATCAAAATACTTATTATGGTTTTTAGGATTTTTTTAAAGAAACATAAATGAATTTTCTCTCTTGTACTGGTTTCACTTCATTTTATAAATAAAAGTAAAATAAAAACTCTTACTATGAAAATAATAGCCAAATATTACAGACATAAATCGCCTCCATATAACCTTGCAATATCCCATAATTATTTTTTCAGTATTCTAAATTTCTGTATTTTTGAAAAAAATGTGAGAAATTCAAGTTGAATTTGCAAAAGAACCCTTAAAATATGTGAAAATTACAGACTAAAGTTGGTCCCATGCTTTAGCTAAAAGGAGGCCCATTATGCAACTGTTTGAATGCCCCCACTTTGTGTCCTTTTAATGGGCCCGTTTCCCACTTTGAACACTCCACATCTGGCCCACACTGGCGCCCACATTCTTCGAGATTGGTTCACCAGACAAACAAGACCTTTATAGCCGTCCGATTTGCAAAACAATATGATCGACCACGATAACTAAACAGTACCGAGAAGAGACAGTATCGTCCTTGAACCGCGTGCACCCCGACACCTGGTCTCCTATATTGACCCTGTCCCGGTGACCGTTAGATTATTATTTTTTTTCTCGGTAAAAAAAATAAAAATAAAACCAGACATTTTTCAATTAAAATTTCAGTAAATTGTATTTATTTAAAATCAAAACTCAATCTATTTTCAGAGTAGAGAATAAAAATTTTTTAATAATTTTTATGTAATTTGAAATTTTCGTTTATGCATATTTAATTTTTATTATCCTTAATATGTGCAATTGTTTGTCATTATTAATTTTAAAAAATTAGGGAATAAACGTTCTTATTTTCTCGCTCTCTTTCTAACTGAAAAACCGTTTCCTTTCCTCTCTCTCTCTAAAAACCGCGGGTGCGGAATCGAAGAGGAAACTTGCGAATTCACGGCTATTTCTTGATCTATCTATTTCGGTTTTCGATCCGAAAGTTTTTTTCATGTTTGTGTGCTCGTGCCATCGATTTCTTGTCTGCTGTTTGATCGCTCCTCCGAAGAAGCGTGGACTTGTTTGAGAGTCCCAAGGTACGACGCTGTTTCTGAACCCTTGTTATTTTGTTATTTTTTAAATTTTGGTTCGGTTTTGGTGGATTATTTATTGTTTTTTTTTACTTGTTTTTGTGTCTGATTGGAGAGGAATTTGATGAAATTGTGGGAATTTAGGACTTTTTCTGTGAATTTGCTCCTTTTATTCATTGAAGTTTTGTATTCATTGAAGTTTTGTATTATAGATTGAATTAATCTCGCTGGATCCGTTTGTTCGATTTTTTCTATAGATGATTTCCTGAAGTTTTTTGGAAAACCTTGGATAAATCTCCTAAAAAAATGTTGGGTTTTTCTCCTCGTTGCTCGATTTTCCGAAGTTTTTTCTCTCGGAATTTGGATCTCTGTGGGATTTGGGGATTATGGTTGTTTTTCTGATTCCCGGCAGTCTTTGATATATTTTCTAACCCTGTTTGTTTCCCTGTCTCAATCGGGATTTAGTTTTCCCGTCTTTTTGGTAAAATCCAAAACCCTAGATGAAGAATCCTTTTTGCGAACCAATAAAAATCATTCCATTTTTTATCATTTTCTCTGCATAATTTGATAAGAAATAATCTATTAACCTCTGCGAGGTGCATCTCCATGGCTCTCGACAAGCCCTAAAATCCTCAATCCATTCTCTTTTCACCTTGCCTTCCTTGTTTTTACCAATTTACTCCGGATTTTTCAGTATATATGAAGTTAAAGAATCAGGTAACCATCCTATTCCTCTCCCTCCCTTCATTAAATTTTCCTTCCTTTTTTCGTCCTCAGGTTTGCTCCTAGGTGTCTTCTAGTCATGAAACTCCCGTGAAAAGGAGATCAAACAACCCTTCAAAAACTTGAAATTTTATCTGATTTAAATGTAAAAGCCCTGGAGTTCAGATAATTATCCTTTCTCTTTCTAATTCTCATCATTTCCCATTCAAGTGAGGCCTTCCAATCTATTATGATGAATTGGCAGTACCTATTTGTTTGTCTTTTGCATTGTAATTGTGCAAATATGCTATCTTTGTGCTCTATTTTTGGTGGTCTGCTTTGTTGTTTATTTGTAGTTTGAAATGGTGAAATTTTTGTGGATAGTTAGATTTGATCATCCAATGGTGGAGGATTTGAGGGAGTGGGGGCATTCGTGTGAGTAGGGGTGTGTATTTTACGTGGAAGATATCAATGTGGTTTGATTTGGAAGGAGTTGTTAATGGAGGTGAGTAGCTTAGTTCTTGAAGTATCTGTGGTGGAGCAGAAGGAAGATCCTTCTCGCCCACCATTGGTACCATCTGAGAAGAACAATGCCGTCACAGCTGCTCGCAAGCCCCGCTTGCGGGAGATTTCCTCAAGGTACAAGTCTGCAGTGTCATCAACCACAACTGCCCCACGAAGATGTCCTTCCCCCAGCTCTGGACGGATATCCCCCACTCCAGGGGCTGCTCTTCCTAAGCGCTCCCAATCCGCTGAGAGACGACGCCCTTCCACTCCTACATCAAGGTATTCTGCACCTTCGTCCCCAACCTCCAGGCCATCCACACCATCTACTCCATCCTCAAGGCCTACAACACCTGTGCGTGATTCAGTAGTGGACCTGCACAGTGCTACCCGGAGGTTATTAGGTGGTAGAGCTCCTGATGGATTGTGGCCTTCAATGCGGAGCCTAAATGCATCATTTCAATCTGAATCTATTTCTATCCCTGTTATTCAGAAGGAAAGACCACTTAGAGATCCATCTCCTGATCGTTCATTGAAGTCTTCTATGAATGTCGGTTCGGAGAGGAAGAGAACTCCTCTAAGGGGGAGGAACACCTCTGATCAGTCAGAAAATTCTAGGCCAGTTGAGAATTCACATTCAAGAGTGGTGGAGCAACATTGTTGGCCTGGTGTCAGTGGTGGAAAAATGTCTGTTCTTTCCTTGTCAAGAAGCATGGATCTGACCGAGAAGGTTCATAGATCTGCCTCATTAGTTTCAACTCGAGGAGTTTCACCAAGAAGAACAGCAGTATCTGATAGTTCAGGAAGAGGACTTCAAGAATCAATGAGCCAAGTGGCAAGACGAGTGCTTCCAGATGGGAGCAGAAAGTTAGAACGTAATGTAGGTGTTGTTGTAAATGTTCCTTTGACTCCTTCAGAACGGTCTGCATCAGTTACACACCCAAGTAGAGCCCATTCTTCTCCCCTTCCTGGTTTGCGTCGTCCTTCATCACCCAGTAAGACCTTACCAATGCCATCTTCAACCACCAGGGTTATGCAAAGCCCATCTCGAACTCGACCATCAACTCCTCTCACTTCCTCTGTCTCTGCCACTGGTCGAATTGGTGCTTCATCTGCTGTTCTCAACTATACTGTTGATATGAGGAGAGGAAAGAAGAGTGCAAACCAGATAGAAGATGCTCATCAGCTGAGGTTGCTTTACAACCGGAATTTGCAGTGGCTCTTTGTCAATGCACTATCGGATGCTGTATCAGGCATACAGAAAATGGCTGCAGAGGTACAGATCTTATGGCTTTAGTTCATGAATTAGCAATTGGCTTTGTGCTATATTTTGCTCTGTATTTTGTTTTAAAAGTTATTTTTTACTCTCATTTATTTTATTGTGAGGTATTGTCATTCATGTTGGACAGTAAATTTTCTGTGTTTCTTTTTCTTGGTGAAAAGCAAATAATTTGATGCTAAAGTACCTACGAACTGCTGCCAGTTAAGAAGTAGATTATAATTTCTTCCTGATTTATAAAGTCAATTTGTATGAGGTTCTTTTCCTTGGAATGATTTTCAACTTTAATATGGCTTTTTGAGATAAGAATTATCTATTGATTACTTTTCTGTCTGGACTGCCAATCATGCTATGCTCCTAGGTGGTATGCATTGGTATGAACCATGAAGTTATTAATGATGTGTCTATTAGCCCCAGAGACATTATCTTTGATAATAAGAATACAAAGGTGTTCTGAATCAACAAATTCATGAAGAAAAGCATACAAGTAAACAAAATGCTAGTGTTTAGAATAGATTGAAACAAACCATTTGGTGTCTCTTCTATAGAGCTAAAAAATGGTGTTTTTGTTTTTGCTTTTTAAACAATGTTCTTATTTTATTTTTTTCCAATTTTGTGTTTCCTCAACATAGTAAAACAGTGGTTCTTCGGTTGGCGTGACTATTGTATATTTGAATGGATGAAACAGGATACTCTTTACACCGTTTGGAGTAGAATGTCAGAATTGCATAGCTCTGTCATATTAAAAAGGATCAATTTGCGATATCTGAGAGAAGAGATGAAGCTGAATATGTTCCTAAGAGAACAAGTAAGTCTTTGGATGATACTTTTTTTTTCTTCCATAAGGTTAATTGCCACTTTTCTTTGTTGGCATTAGATTTCTCATCCCCACTTGCTAAATTTGACACAGAAACCTTAATTGAGTTTGATGCTGATTTGATCCAGTTGGTGGCATCAGCTGCTTAATTGACCTGTTGTAGTGAGTGTACGTCCCTATAGGTTTTTAGTGTTGTATTTGTTGGTACTTCAAAAATATAGCTATAGCTCCTAAGTTCTAGTGAAACCAGTCAACAAGTTAATTTTTCTCTTTGGCATTCAACATTCTTCTTTTCTCCCTTTATTTGGTTCTTTCTACTACTGACTATTAGGTATCTCCATGAGCATATCTTTTGCAAGCATGGATGCTTTTCTAAGGCCTTTTTTCATCATAGATGGCATACCTTGAAGATTGGGCGACACTGGAAATAGAACATTCTAGTTCATTATCGGCTGCAACTGAAGCTCTTAAAGCCAGCATTCTCCGTCTTCCAGTTACTGGGGGTGCAACGGTATGCAATTAATGATCAGAGTGCTAAAATTGTGATATTATCACATTTTTGGATCATATTTTTGTCCTTCTGCCTAAATCAGCAAAAATGGATTTTTGTTCTTATCGTAGAGCAATCATGTGATTTCTTTTTTATTCATACTCATTGCAGGTAGATGCTCGTGCTGTCAAGAATGCAATTAGTTCTGCAGTTGATGTTATGCAGGGCATGGGTTCTTCTGTTTGTTTTTTGTTATCCAAGGTAAAATCTCATCTAAATGTGCGGGTCAAATAATGGTGCCTTTGTTTCCTATTGTGTTGTATTGTTTAAGCAAGAAAATATAAATATTTTCGAATTGCAATGCCACTTACAAGAATGGAATATAAGGGGAAGAACTCAAAATCTAAGACATTATAATTTTGGAAGACCACCTTATGTAGATTGTCCCCATTGTCTAGAGGTAACTCCTTGCATCAGGTTATTATCGTTGCAAATGCTTGTCATTCATGTAAATACAAGAGGATAATCGCAAAGTAAGATCATGAAGGCGGATTATAATTTTTCATTTTACTGCACTTCCGTAGTATTAGATGTTTGCAGTGAGGATTGGTTGGTGGAAAACATCATGTTACCATTTACCCGTTTGCTACAATGGATGTTCTTATATAAGCAACACCATGTGTCTCCTTATTTTGTATCTATTTCATTATTATGTTTGTTAGGTGGTTGAACAATAGAATATTATTTAGAAACACAATGTATTGATATTAAGCTTTAAGACATTACAAATAGAAAAAGTAGTTGGGCACATGATGAGATCCCTTACCTTAACAAGTCCTCATGGGCTTCTCTTTCCCTTGCCTTTCCAACTCCATACAATCTTCAGTGATGATCAGTACGGGAACATTTGTGGGTTGTTTTGCATTGTTCATTGATCATTGCTATGTGTCATTACTAAGTCTATGCATGTGTTTCCCAAGAAGTGCGTAGATTCATTGGATAAAGGCCATCCTATATATACTATAGATGTTACCTGATTTCTAGTATTTGAAGAAATTTAATTTGCATAAAAATATCATAACTATGCTTCCCATTGAATTTAGGTCGTCAATGGTAACTTATTAATCATTAAAGCTCAGACAACATACCTGCTGCAGTGTTGGAAGCTGCTTTTTAACATGAAAAGAGGTCCATATGCTGTTTATATAGATTGGGTAAAATGCTGCATGAACCCTTGAGCAATGTGCTTCCTTCATGAGCTGTTTGATTAAAAGTTTGGTGCATCTAGAGGGAACCGATTGTACAATTTTTTGTTTTCCTGAATTGAGGTTTCCTGTCTGTAGGTGGAGGGCATGAACCATCTGGCTTCTGAACTTTCTGATACCGCAGCAAAGGAGGGAGCCATGCTTGACGAGTGTAGAGATCTGCTATCTTCAACAGCGGCAATTCAGGTAAAAATAAAATATTAGGCTGTGTTCTATGTTTTCATATGTGTTTACATCACTAGTGAGTGAGGAGGGTTAAAATTGATTAGATATTTCAATTTCTGTTAATTAAAACATAGTAGGACACAAGATAGATTAGCATTAAACAAATTTTAGAAGATACAAAACTCTGGTTTTTCTTTTTTTTTTTTGTTTATGAAGTATTTATAGTTAAGATTGGTTTTTTTATCTATCTTTGATCTGAATAATTAGTTAGCAAACAATTATAGTGAAAGTTAATCCTAAATTTGCCATAGTTGATGTGTGTCTAGACTGCAGCATGACTTGGATAACCCTACTAATATTCAGCGTGTTGTGATTATTCATGCTTGTACACTATTTTTTAGATGACTTGTAAGTTTAAAATTTTTGGTCGATGATTTGTGGAATAAAACAGGTGCAGGAGTCCAGCCTAAGAACTCATCTCATCCAGTTGAGGCAGGATTTCTACAAGATGAAATAGCCGATAAATTGGTGGTTGAAAGTGGAAACCACAAATTAACCAAAATCTTATGCTTGGCTACAACTAACAACTCATAGGATTGCTAGACGACTCACTTGCCTTGGTCTAGTGAGTGTAAAATTTGTGACAGAAACATTTGTTGTCCATTTTTTTTTTTTGCACCCCTTCTCTTTTTTGGTATTTTGAGTTTTTCCGGAGGGCTTGAGATATGTTCTCTCCCAATGTAATTTTTGTATCATGCGCATTGAAAAAGTAAAAGAAAATGCAGAATGTGAAAGTTTGAAAGGTTTATATAGGAGATGAAGAGCACACTGAATACAAATGGAGTTGGTGCTTGCCTTGCCTATTGGCAACAGTCTGGTGAAGAGCAAGTTTGATGGTGTTAATTTTGCACCATCATTTGCATATAACCCTATGAATATTTTATTAAAAAGTGTCAGCCAAAAAATAAATAATGTAATTAATAGTCTCAGACTGGTTACTTCTCCAAATAGAGATCTGAATACTTAAACAGAGGTCTCTCTTTTTGTTGGTAAAAGTTTATGGGTTATCTTGAGCATAGCATAGTCAAATAAGTGTATTAGAATAACATGCGAATAATTTTATAATTCTGCTATAAAATTATGATGAGAAATTTAGGTGATATCACATGGAGCTGACCACTCTGCAAATTATTCATGAAAATATTTCTGATTTATCATTTTTTTACTAATGAAGTCTTTTGCGAAACAATTTTATGTGGAGAAAATAATTTCACTGAATATATTACACGGAAATACACTTCCTATTGAGATAAAAAATCAGCTAAAGGAACACTCTACATCTCTGCTACGTTTTTCATGAGAATGAACTCATAGTATTCAAACTCACATAACTTAATCCAGGGGACTTGTTCAATCTTCTACTTCTCATCAATGTCCTCACATTATCAGCTTCTGTCCACATGCCCATCAAAGCATAAAAATTCGACACCAGAACATAGTAATCTGCGGTTTCTGGATGCAATTCAATCACCCGTTGCGCTGCCATTTTGCCGAGGCCCAACCTCGAATGTATCCTGCAACCATGGAGGAAAGCTCCCCATATATTAACCCCCGGTTTTATCGACATCTTTTCAATGAATTTCAATGCATCTTCAAGCTGTCCAGCTCTGGCTAGCATATCAACCATGCATGCATAGTGTTTCATGGAGGGACTTATTCCATGGTCACATGACATGATATCAAAATACTTCTGCCCTTCAATGACCAGTCCAGTATGTCCACAAGCAGATAAAATGTTAGTGAAAGTCACATCATTGGGGTGCAGTTTTTCTTCCAACATTTTACCGAACAAGGCAATCGAATCAGCAGAATCACCCTGCACTCCATGCCCGCCCATCATCGCGCACCATGTCACTGTGTTCTTCTCATTCATCTCGTTGAAGACTAACCGAGCTGAATTCACTTCGCCACATTTGTTGTAGAAGTTTAGAAGTGCAGTACTCACATAGACATTGGATAAAAATCCGTGTTTCATGGCATAGACATGCAAAGAACAGCCTTGTCGAAGAGCTCCTAGACAAGCAGAGGCAGATAGAGCGTTCACGACAGTTATGGCATCCGGTGAGCAGTCAGCAGCCTGCATCTGTCGGAAGAGTGCGAGACATTCATATCCAAAGTTATTTTGAGCATATCCTGCCATCATCGCATTCCATGTAACCACGTTCTTCTTCAATACACTTTCAAATATAAATTTAGCCTCCAACATTTCACAACATTTTGCGTACATATCAACCAAAGCATTCTTCATCACATCGTATTCTTCAAATCCAAGTTTAAGCCCAAGCGCATGAATTGATTTACCAAAGAAGAAATTTCTCAGTTGTGCAGAAGCAGACAGAGCACTGGCAATGGTGACTGAATTCGGAACAATGGCAGCCCACTTTTCATCAGAAAATAACTTTAATGCTTCAACGGGGCACCCCTTCTGAGTGTACCCAACAACCATAGCAGTCCATGAGACCAGATCGACATCACGTAGCTCATCAAATACAGAACGGGCATCGATAACTTCTCCGCACTTGACATACATGTCTAGTAATCCGGTACCTACAAAAGAATTCATGCAAATCCCGTTCTTTATAATGAAACCATGGATCCATTTGCCTTGATGCAATGCACCAAGCCTCGAAGCCCCAGCGAGCAAGCTTGCCACTGTGTATTCACTAGGCTTAACAATTTCTTGTCTCATTTGGTTAAAAAGCACTAATCCTTCTTCTGCGGAATCATTCTGAATGAAACCTGAAATAATATTAGTCCAAGAAACAACATTTCTCTGTTGCAATCCATCAAACAGTTTTCGACCGCAGTTCATCTCCCCACATTTCACATACAAATTGATAAGCCCATTGATCACAAAACAATCAGGACTTCCAAACTTGATTATATCACAATGTACCATCTTTCCCAGCCTCAAATCAAGCAACTTGGCACAAGCCTTCAGCAGCATAGAAAGCAAAACATTGTCTCGCAATACAACGTGCCGGCCGACCCCCTTATACAACCAGATAGCTTCCATATGCTATTTACTTAACAGATAGAGATACAACCAAATTTATAAAAATCTAAGAGTAGAAGTCCGGTTTAAGCATTCTATCAAACATCATGCATGCACTCCAAAAATAATCATGCAGGAGTAGCTTTTCTCGGAAAGGCAAAACTTGGGCAAGTCTACTAACAAAGAGAAGGATTTTCGTTCTCTCAATACAAGTATGAGTTTTTGGCGCTTCGATTCAAAAGTTTCAGTCAATGGATCTCTGGGATGCAGGCCCCCCAGTGACGGAGAACACTGTGTGTCACGAAACCGCGATTCTTTGTTAGGTTTTCATAAAAAAAAAAACCCGTAAAAAGTTTAAATTTATCTGTTTATTTATAGAAAAAATATTTTTATTACCTGAAAATTTTGTAAGACTTCACCATCTGTCCAGTAGTAACTCACTACAAAATGCACAAAAGAATAAAAGTTTGAAATCTTACTCTCACAATAATACTGTTCACATATCGTACACTACCACCTAAATTCAGTATTATTCATTCGTATTGTTTGTCAGTCATAATATAGTTTCTTTTCTTTACAATAGGAATTTATTTTTAAAGAGTTGTTAATTCACTGTAATTTGTGCATCTTTGTGCGGCACAAAGATTTTTTTAAGCACATTTGTCACTTTTTATTTAAAAAATAAATTAAAAAAAAAAAAAAACTCCACCACTTAAAGAAGACTTTAGAACAAGTGAAAGGCAAACATTCAAACATCTCTTATAATTCCAATTGAAGCAAAAACTGAAAAGACAGAACTCAAATCAAGTCATCCAACGACCTCATTATAAATTTCCAAAACTTAGTTCATGTCCAAACAGTGATTCACATTTACGCAACTCAGACGAGAGCTATTAATCACAGACACTTTGCCACAAATAGAGTAGAACTAGAGACTCTGAAGCACATGATCAGCAATTAATGCCACATTGCTTCACATCAGGTCCTTTGGCTTTGAGCACAAATGGATCAATCCTGACCCAAAGCAGTGAGAAAATGGACGCGAGAAGCACAGACCAAATGACTACAATAGTGGGAGTCCTGTTCTGCCTTCCCATCAACCCTTTGAGGAATGGATACAGATGAACAATCACCCAAAATGCAAAGAAGAGTTTGCCAAACAGTGGCCCCCAAGACTGATATCCATTGTTAATTGCATCAGATACTCCGGCAACAACTCCGACGAGGTTTATGATCAGTAAGGTGGTGGGAGGGATCAGTAGAGTGGTCCATTTGAATGCATATAGCTCGCCGAAGTCTTCGTCATCTGAAGCCTTTGATGTAACAGTAAAGTTGGTATCAATGCCTGCTAAGACTTTGAGGAGGCCTTGGATGACGGCGAAGAGGTGGGCGGAAACACCACCGATGACCCAGAATTGTTCATTCCTCCACCATTCTTCGATGCTCACTCCACTCCACCGGAGTTCTAAAATTCCGGTGGCAAAGATTGAGATAAAGAGGCCTATGAAGAACAGACTTGCAAATGTACTAATCTGCAATACATCCAGAGTGACATTTATTTATCAAATTGATAAGAGTAAATACTTATGTATAAGTTAAAAGAGCGAAGAAACATATATAGCTCCTCCCAACTCAAATATTCAAGAGTTCGAATTCTATTAATAGTTTATCCATAATTCTTTCAAATATATATATATATACATACCGTTGGCATGATAAACTTTCCGGTGAGCAAACAAACAGCTGGGAGGGTGCAGTAGGCAAGGAGAGGAAGTGAGGTAAATGGGTAGATGGTGGTGTTCACATAGGCGAACCTCTCAAGCCATTTGAGATGGCCTTTTTTGTAACCATACCACACTGGACTGTGTCTACTGAAAAAGATCTCGACCGAACCGAGAGCCCACCGAAGAACCTGGTTAAGCCGATCGGAGAGATTGATTGGCGCTGATCCCTTGAATGCGGGTCTCTTCGGCATGCAATAGATAGACCTCCACCCTCTGCAGTGCATCTTGAAGCCAGTGAGAATGTCCTCTGTGATGGAGCCATAGATCCATCCCAACTATTCAAACACAAAATTAAAATAACCATATCAGCTCTCATAGTCTTACATCGGTTAATTTGATAAGCATCAGTGTGTGTGTGTTATATATACAGTCTTATATCGGTTGATTTGTAGGATCAGTGTATATGTATATACAGTCTTACATCGGTTAATTTGATAAGCATCAGTGAATATATATATTATATATACCTCCAATCCCCATTCAGTCTTATCTTCGTAGCCGCAGCTGATGACATGTATGGCTTCTTTGAGCAGGGCTGCAGGGCTTGAAGAAGGAGGAACTCCACCTTCCTCCATTAGAGTTGATGTAACAAATGCCGCCGACTGGCCGAATCTTTTCTCAAAGTTCATCTGAGACATCAGCATTTCCTTATCGTCGTCTTCCATTGCTATCAAGTATAAAATTACAGTTGTTAGATACATTGGCATATCATCTTATATATTTGTAAGATGTTACATTAATGTTCTTTTTTCATACCTGGTTCGGCTGTGAATTGGCCGTCTCCATGCTTAGCAGGCTTCTTACGGCGGCCGAAGCAAGGGCAGCAGTCACAAGTCACCATTTTCGGGCGTTTTGGTCCCCTGGGAGGGTTGTAGCCATACAAAGCTTGTCGTCTAAAGACACACCCAGTACCGACATACGCCGGGCCTTGAATTCCATCAAGTCCCTTCATGTTAATCTTCAGAAAACAGAAACCAAATCAAAACTTTGTTTCACTGAATTGATCCATGAAGAAATGAACACACTGAGGTGCACAGGTAGAATCATGTTTACATCAAAGAAGACAGTGTTCCGGTTGGCGTATCGATCATTTCTGTCAATACCATCAAACCTCTGAGGGAACTGGACATAGCACACCTTTTTCCCAACCTGTGGATCCATTAAGAAGCACATTGCTTCTCTGATAGCTTTGCTGTTGTTGATATAGTGATCACAATCCAAGTTGAGCATGAATGGTGCATTAGTAAGCACAGCAGAAACCCGAACCTACAACCAAAATTTATGTATATATCTAAATAAGATGATGTATTTTTTTTTGATAAAAATGGATAAATCACAACTTTATTAGAAAGAAGAGCAGGAGAATTTAAAACATGGTACCAGAGCATTCATAGCGCCGGCCTTCTTGTGGTGTTGAAATCCCGGCCTCTTCTCACGAGATACATAAACAAGACGGGGGAGCTCATTGCCCTCGGTGTCATGCCCTCCGCTATGGCCCAGAAAAACTTGGATCATGCCGGGGTGATCCCGGGTGTTGTTCCCAGGCCACGGAGTCCCGTCCTGCATGATCCACCCTTCCTGGGGCACCTTCATGGCTTTGGCCACCAACGCATTGATCCTCACTTTGAACTCTTCATATTCTCTCTGCACTCAAATTTATTTGTTCAAATCAATATTTATTTCAACTAATCCATATGAAACTAGTACCGTCAACAGCAAATTCACCTACCTTCATTGCGCGCCGTTCTTTGACAAAAGTCGGCTGAACTTTATCCTTAAGATAATCTACCTTGAGTGAGAAATACATCTCCGGAGCTCTGGGTTCAATGCTGAATTTCTTACAAAATGGTACCCATTTCCTTGCAAATTCTGATGTCTCTGCTAGAGCTTCAAATGTAAGCATTGAGGCACCATCATCAGATACATAGCATGACACTTTATCGACAGGGTAATCCACCGCTAAGATCGATAACACTGTATTTGCCGTGACTAGAGGTGGCTCCTTCAATGGGTCCACTGTACTCACAAATAGGTCCACTGGTGCTAACATAGAAGGTTCTCCTTCTCTCTCATATCTAAGAATAACATGGATATATACATTGTATATAATCAATGTATAAAAAAATAAAGTAGATAAACCGTGATTTGATTAAATGTATTTTTACCTTAGAGAAAGGCGATCGAGGTAAGTCTCACGATCGATGGGGAACCATTTGGGGAACTGATCAAGTATCCATGAAACAGCAAACCAAATCTCGCATATGATTGAGGTGAGCCATAGGCCTATAGCGTCCTGGACCGGGTTGAGAATCCGGTATCGAAGGAAAAAGCCGAGGACTACCAGTCGGATAACAATGATCATTCGGTAAGGATTGATCTTGCTTGAGGCAATAGGAACCTTTCTTGATAATGGTTGCCTAGCTTCATCCATTCTGCAACATACACACACACACATGTATATCTATATATATAAAAATATACACTGACGTTTTAATTTAACCTATGAAGGGTCCGCTGAAAGACTTACATAGGCATATCGGGATCGATATCGTCAGGATCACCGCCAAGGAGGCCTTGCTTGGATTTAAACTCATCCATCCTATCCCTCCACCCCATCTCCTTCTTCTCATCCCACCTTGCACTCCCTGGTCACAGACAGACACAACCCATTGGATTAAACTACTTAAACTAGAGAGATTAAATTAATTTCAAGCAATGCTTACCAACTTCAGGTTCAGACACTGGATAAGGATGAACACGCTTATGAAGTGTTGATGAGAACTCTCCATAGTTATGGCCATTGGACATTAGTGGTAGTTCTCCACTCACCTACATTTACAATGAATCAAGTTCAGGTGTTTAAATTTTAGAATTTGACGCAGTTTAAACAGTTTATATACATATATATATATATATATATATATATATATATATATATATATATTGCTCACAGGTCTAGATCTTGCAGTTATAATTGGAGGAAATTGAGATGGACTAGTGTCACCATTCTCAGGACCTCTGCCATAACTCATCTTTCCATACAGCATTGCCTCTGTGATATGCTTGTTTTGCAGCTGCTGTTGCTGATGATGTTCTCTTTTGTTTTGCTCTTCGTGCTCGATCTTGAACTCATGCTCAATATCATCAATGTCTTCTTCATCTTCATCTCCTTGCACTCTCGGACTCCCTTACCATTCCAAATTTTCTCTCTTTATTAAGCACTAAAACTAGCAAGAACTAAGTGAGGATGCTCACTTATGTGACTCTACATACCTTTAAGACGTTTATATCTAGTCTTGCACTGGGGGCACATTTGTGTCCCTTCCCTTCTCTCGTACTCATAACAAGGCCGACACACCGGAAAGCCGCACTCATCGCAAGCTACAAAAAGATCTCCATCCACTGTCATCCCGACTTCGTCCCCGCATATCTCACACACTTGCCCATTCAACGCCCTTATCGGTTTCGGCTGCGTTCATTGAAAATACAGTATGATTAACAATAATAACAACAACAACGATGATGATGATGATGATGATGATGATGATGAAGATCGGAAATAACACCGAGGACACAGTGCTGATACCTCTTCGTGGCCACGGATGAGAACGAGCTCATTCCGATTATGAGAGCCAGCAACCAAGCCGGCACTGGCTTCCATAGTTGGCCAAAACAACAAGAGGAATGTGGACAAATGGTGGAATGCTGTGGAACAAGCAAGTGCGAAGAAAGAAGAGAGTTTGAATGGTTTTTATTCGAATTTTGAGATGAGGTGTTGTTTTTGCTTGTAGTGTCATGCACTTACCAAATGTGTTTGTTACCGGAGGTTGGTTGGTTGCAGAGTCGCCATTGCCATCTTCTTAAGCGATGCCCATGTTTATATGTGTCTCTGTATTCCTAACTCAACCACCATTGCCCTGTCAATTTCCCGAGCCTCTCAAAAGTTAGGTAATCTGGGGACACTTTACCATATTGCCCCTTTTCTGGGTTTTTATAAGTTTTGTTATCAACCTTGCTTTGTTTGATACTTGGATTAATCTTGCTTGATTTCTAATCAAATGAATTTGATGATGAAAGATTTAAAACATCTTAATTTTGATTGAAATTATAATATTTTTACCTTGATTTATTTTTTTATAATTTTGCTATGAGAAATTAAAAGTTAGATTTCGGTTTCAAATACATGTTTAAAAAAAAAAAATAGACGTAGATAATTAGAGATGTGCAAAAAGATTCATAACTCAGCGTCATTGATTGACCCTACAGCGAAAGACGTGATGTGAGATTTTCAAGTGTTTAGAGTTCAAGTCTCACTAAACGCGCAGTGGTGGTAATTAGTTATTGCGATGGATTAGGGTTTGCTACCCGAGCCCCGTATTGCCGGTGAATGTGTAGGGACTTAATGATCAATTTCTGATTTGTGCGCAAGCTATTTACTAGCGGAGCTTATCACATATGTTAAAAAAAGAAAATGGTCAAGAGACGTAGGAAGTGATTTATAAGGAGGGTCCCATTAGGGAAGGTCTTGCATTCTAAGGCAGCCGGAAGTTCCTTGGCTTTTCTTTGGGTTGAGGCATCTCCATCCTTTGACAGAGGCAGGATCAAGGCTTTTTTTCTTTTTTTTAAGGAAAGAGTTTTTCAATAATTTTTTAGGATGGTTTCTTGAGATCATTAAGATCTTTATTTTTTTTTAAGTGGAAATGTGTTGAAGAATTAGAGCAGGGTAGGTGTATGCAGTAAAGGTCATAATAAATGGGGGTTTTCTTTTGGGCATGATTAAGCAATATAGACTAAGTATATGTGATAAATGTGGTTACAATGATAATTGTTGAAAAGTTATGAAGACACTTTATTCAATCACTTGAGAATTGCTAATGCACATGGAGGAATTTTAACATGAACTGGCTCCAACAGTGCAATCGTCTCTTGATGAGTATTCATGTCATTTCTCAGCAGATGGTAAAATTGTTGGGGTGGCCTATAAACAGATGAATAAGAGTGCTGATCCTGATGACAATTGGAAGGGGTGGAAAAAAGTCTGTAGAATTTAAGATTTGCTCTTTTTTAGTAATTTTTATTTTCATTTATTTATTTCTATATTGCCAAAAGGAGCTACACAGCTGGTAACTAATACAAAAATCAAAGAGAAACTAACAGACAGACTCTAATCAAAACATTACTCTGAGAGGAATCTTTGCCCTGATAATATACTTTCTGCTTAGGCAGAGATGATCAGGTATGAGGACCGAAGAGTAACCTGGAGGTTAAAATATACAACTAACAAATTCTCAGACTGCCTGGCGAACTTCACCCCAGCAAACCTAGGAATGAATCCTCCAGCATGAATCATTGATGAACTCACTGCTATTTGTTTTTATGTTTTCATGTCTGCAGTTTAACTGATCAGTTCTTTTGTGGGGACAAAAATTACAAACCACAAGAACAAGTATCAAATAGTGAAAATCAATAAAAGAAACAAACTTGACAAATTAAATATTTGATGCTATTAAGCCTTGTTTTCGGATACTTGGAAGGGGCAAAACCACCACTGAACAAAATCCATGGTGTTTCTTTCCCTACATGGTAAAGAAATAATAACACTTATGTGACCTCGCAAAATATACAAAGTCATAAGATTACCAGCTCTCACAGCTCCATTTTAGGCAACAAATTGTAACAAGTTGCTCACCTCAAGGGGAAAAAGAGGAAAGACAGGCAAATGAAACAGAAGAGAAAGGCAGAGTTTGGTTCAACAAAAGAGTACAAGGAGCTAAAATGTGGAGAACTCAGGGCCACTGCATTCATTCAAGAAAGTAGGCTCTCACAGACCTTGATCTCGGCCGCTTGGGCTCCCGTTATGGCCTGGCCCAACGGGCTGAATTCTATAGTTTTCATTGTAGCATTGAATATAGCCGACCGGAAAAAAGTGTCTTCCACCTTTTTCAGTACCTCCACCATTGTTTCAAAAGCCACCCCACCAGCCAAAATCAATTTGCCGAGAACTTCCCCGAAACAGGTTGGTGCTTTTGGCAAGTCAATTGCAATTTCATCCAACATTGATGCGTAAAGCAAACAGCCTGCCCTCAAGTCCTGTGCAGTCAAAACTCCTTTAGAATACAAAAACTCCAAGAGCTTGACAGTGGGATCCACAAAATTTGACCCCTTGTCCAGAGCAAGGTTGATGGATTCCTTGACGACTTCAGGATGATACTCGGGGCTCTGCAACTCCTTCACACATTCCAGTGCTTCATCAAGGATGCGGATGTGGAAATACTCTTCCAAAAGAGAGATTGTCTTCTTGCGCAATTCATTGGGGTTTGCTTTGGGGGCAGTGCTAGCTTTCTGAGGTGATGGAGCAGGAGATGCCACCCGATTGGAAGGCATCGAGGGCGAAAGGTTTTGAGTAGCAGCCTCCACATTGGCAGAGATGAGATTGGATTGATGAACTGGTTGAACACCCTGCAACAATGCACTAGTCTTACCACTAATCAGACCACCACTACCTTGAGGAAGTAGCTTTGTGTTCGTTGTTGATGCTTTGTTGACCAAGGGAGACTGAACCCGAGATTGGTCACCTCTTGGCATGGATTTGGTTCGTGGAACCTCCCAATCATCACCATCTAACCCTGGCATCCCAGGCATCCTTCTGGCTCCTGGCATCCCGGGCATCATGCCCCCAGTCCCAGGTCGGGCACCCGGGCTAAGACTGCCCATGGCAGCGGCATTCCGACCATTTCTGATACTAGCAGCTGCTCCAGGACGAAGTCCAAGATTCTTTTCTGCCTCGCTATGGATTTCAGAAATGGTCTTGGCTTTCACCTACAAGATTAAAAATAAAGACCAAAAAGTAAAAAAAGATTATTCATCATCATCCCAAAGAAATCAAAACTGATGTTCCCTATTGTTCTTAAAAAAATTTTGTCAAACACAATTGGAAATGTTCTTGAAATTTCGAATATATTCTCCTATTCGTTGGGACCATGAAAAGAAGTCTGCCAGAGGCAGCAACAGCATTAAAACATAGATCTAAAATAGGAAGTGTTACCTCCTCACGCCGAGGGACCCACTTATTGGCACGCAAATCAAGGACATCACGGACCATGAACTTCAAACGAGGTGCAAGCTGAGGATTTTTTGCAAGTTCCCTTAGCCTGTTAAAATATGAATCATTAAAATGGCGAGATTTTGGGCTTTCATCCAATTGCTTGCCGATGGTATTGAAAAATTGACAGATAGCCTCAACATTTTCCTCTTCAGGGCAAACCTTGGCATCAGGTCCCAGCAATTCCTGAAACCAAAAGCTACATGAGACAAATCTAGAAAGGAAAACTTTCCATTATCTCAAAGGAGTTCTGAAGAGGAATCACAACATATACCTGGACAATATGATGAACAATCTTTTCTGGAACCATCTTTTGCTTCAAAAGCTCCCCAATAAGGCGTATATTCCCAAGGGTGCGCAACTTGACCATTCTCTCCTTATCCTTGCGCTCCAATTCTTGATCCGGATCAGTCATCTTTCTTATTTCAGCCCTTAGATTGTCTGAACCTTCAAATGCCTCTTGGCAAATATTTAAGAGCACTCGTTTAAATGTAATGTCTTTCCCACCAGGTTCCTCGGCAGGGAATGAAGGAAGCTTGTCATTAAGATCAGAACACAGTTGAGCATACATGGGACAAAAGGTAGGCTCTAGGACAGCTTTGTCAAATATGAGTTTAATGACTTCCTGCATGCACCAATTGGTTTGATGAATAAACTTTGAAGTAAGCAAAAATGATAACAAAAATATTATTTTGAATGGCGAACAAACCTTCAGAATATCGGTTGAAGTAATTCCTGCGTCAATTAGCTGTCCCTTGAGAACATCAAATTTCTCTGGTGTAAGCTTGTTTAAAATACTGCATCGAAAAATAAAAGGAAAATATTGATAAATTAGACCCATAAAATTCATAGGCTGAGTTACATTATAATGCAAAACTGAATTTATAAACAAGCAAGTAGTTACTCTATTAAATTAAGAACCAAGAAGAAGGTATGGTTGAGATTCAATACAAAGAACAAAAGAAAAGGCGTTTCATGGCTTGCAATAGTGCCACATAACTAAGGGTTTTTTAATGTTCAAAAACGGCAGGCCATACCACATGGTAAAATATATAATAAGACACTTGCAAGATAAGTCGCCCGTAACATGTGAGAGACATTGCATTATGGAAACCTTAGTATTGTGAAAGAGGTAAATCATACCTAAGAAAGAAGGATCCCCCACTCACATCTCCTGGGAAACTACCTGGTTACCCAGCAGTAATTCACATAATCTACAAAAACTTTAAGGGATCTTCTATTTTCCCCCATTTGCAAACATTAATTTATGAAACTGCAATTTGATTATAAATTGGGGATGCTCAGCTTTAGGAACTAAAATGTTCAGATATTTTTCAGTATAAATCATACAGATTGTCATGAATTCAAGTTGAGTAGCACTTGTTCTACGTATCTAACTGTCCTGATAGCTCCTAGCTTGTTAGCCATCACCCCACTGATGACTAATTGGTCATTAATCAGTTGATTATCAAATAGACATCCATTTTCTATTCAAATCACCAAATTGCCTGCACAACTATGCGCTTCAAAAAACATTTGATGTTATTCAGAACACCTGCTCTCAAGAAGGGTACCATTTACCCATGCATATGCAATATTTGCTTCATGAATAAAAGAAAGCCCATTTACCAAAAGAAACAAGTAAAAAGGGAAAATCCAGATCATATAAGCATGAGAATATCATCATAAATCTACTACCACATGTATAAGAACCCTTGAAGATATAACATTAAGATTCTTTCACCCTATAAGAACCTCGCTCGGTAAAGGAAGGTAATTGCTGAGCATATTAATGTCAAGCTGGGTTCCAAGTTATAATCAGAATAGACAACAAGTAGGCAGCTTCCAAATAGGCCAAAGTTCCTCTATTTTCCTAATCTTTTGAAGGTTGACCACATCGATGGCCTTTTTGTTAAAAGAGGCAATTTATCCCATGATACTTAGAATTTGATTTAAAAGGCTCCGAGACAATTTTTACCATGTCAATCATAATGAACACCATGGATTGTGTATCTACCAAAGAAGGTTAGCATGGTCGGCGGACAGATGCCCGTATACTTATGATTTGCAATGTAAATATGCATTATATAAACAGTGAAAACCAAAACAGGGAAAAATACCAAGTGGAAAAATTACCCTTTCACCGTCTTCAAAACCCTTTCTTTCTCAGATAGGCTGCCGCGTCGCGCAGACCATGGCACTTCAGCCTTAGTTAGTGCAGCAGTTGGTCCAGCCTAATCAATTAAATAATAGCAACAATTAGATGCAAAACAAAAGAATATACATATGTACTGGTAAAACTTATTCTTAAAAATGAATTGATAATACATGTCTACTAAAAAGGCATTAAACACTACAAGCTTCAAGTGTGAGCAAAAGAAGAAGAGAAATATAGCATTGTACTAGCTAGCTAACATAACTATGGTTAGAACAACAGCTATTTGAGTAACCTATGCATTGATCAAGTTGAGAAATTCTGATTTATATTTTGAAAAAACTATAAACGAAAATTCCAATATTAAAGAACAACTAGCCCAAACAGTCTCAAACATAAATCCATTCAAAATATAGGATGAAAATGATAATTGCTTGCAGCTAGAATATTGGATGTTACTCTATTAAAAATGCTAACCACTAATTATAAGTAAGTACATCCCAAAACTATGAAAAATTTTACAAAATGGCCTCAATATTAGCGCCTCATTGCCACCATCAATAATAATTATCTGGTCCATTCCTTATCTGATCCACATTACACCAAACACAAATAAACATCATTATGCAATGCAACCCTACAACTTGGTCATAAGAAGTGACTTTGACTATAAAATTCTCTGAATCTCTACATTACCAAGTCATCATGATTCCAAGTGCTACTAATATCAGATAGATAGATAGATAGATAGATAGATCATAGTTAATAAATAATTCAGGAACCCAGTCTGAACTCAGGAACCCAATCTGAACTACATGTCCTTAACAATCCATAAATACATAGATAAGTCTGTATATATATATAGATAGATAACTAGATAGATAGATAGAGAGAGAGAGAGAGAGAGAGAGAGAGAGGGAGGGAGGGAGAACAAGACTTTCTTATTACCACTTGATTGGAAGAAACTAGAACCCTTGAGGAAAATTGAGAACTAAGATGATTAATATCATTTCTAGAATTGAAAGCAAATGAGTCTTTATTGTCATTCCAGTTCCTCTCCTCTCCAACAGAGGGCAATTGTCCTGATCTTCCACGCCAATCCCGATTGTCTGGCTCAGAATAACGACTCTGAGATTGATTTTGGATCTGCGAGAGAAAAAAAGGAAAGAAAATGCATTCATCAGAGGAATTATGTCATGCAAGGGGGATACCTTTAATTAAAGATGCATGAAGCAATTAATCATCACAGGGATATGAGATGAGGTAAATAATGAAAAGAAAACTCACATTTAGGTCACCACGAGGCCAGCTTTGTTCTTCACCAAATAATTCAGACTCAATCCCTTGTTTAATTTTCATAATGGCTTCTGGAACATCAACATTCTGCCAAGAAAAAATTGAATCAGCTACATTCAGAAAACAGTGATACTGTAAATCCAATAGACAGCCAATGAATGAAAACCAGCTTGAACAATATATTTTTAAATGCATCCCCAATTATGCTGAAATTTACATGTGAAAAACTAACAGGAGCTAATGCAATGCAGTTTAATTTTCAAGAAGATAAGCTTAAACTCGATTTGCTAGTTTGATGGTCTGACCAAATGTAGAGTCAGGCTCTTTCTCCCACAAATTGTTCGTTACAAAAGAATAGCTCATAAACCACTAAGCCAAAAAGAAATAGGAAACAGACCACTAATGAAGAAAACAATTAAGCCCATTAGGCAATATGATGATGGAAGTATAATACACACCAAGGAAGTCACAGTAACAAAATACAATGGAGTTAGCAGTTTCAACTTGTACATACTGACCAAGGTCCTGTTTACCTAAGCTTTTCATTGAATAAACTCCTCTCAATAGCTTACTATTGAAACTTTTGTCAAGTCAGAAGAGATTATGTTCAAGTGATGATCATCAGTTTGTGCAGACAAAACTCCATGATTAGGACCAAAAGCACATTAAATATCACAACCTTTTAGCCTGTGACTGACAAAAACCCCTCACAACTCCATGCCACTATTATGGCTTTGATGATACCACTGATTTTAAACTCCAAATGCAACTCAGTTACATTTGCAAATTTAACACAAAGGAACAGTGCATTTGCAGAGACCTTTCCAGCTAAGTTGCTATTATTTAACAAAAATAGAAGGATCAATTTTTGTAAACACAGCACATGAAGTAAAAGTCTTGAAGCGTGCTGCACTATTAAGAGTATGTTAACGTATGCTATAACAATTAATTACATTCCCAAAAGAATAATTTGGAAGCTTTAGAGACGTTGATACTGTTTGATCATAGTCTAATTTGCAATATGAGAATCTGGCAGCACTCATTGCTACAGGCAGGATAAAAAATGGCGCCGAGAGCCAAAAGAAAATACATAAGAAGAAAGCATGCACTATTGAGAGGAAAAAGTGTACACCAAACAGTAGAAACAGTAATCGAATTGCTAGTTACCACAAACTATGCCTTCTGGATAACACTACTGGTGCATTTTTAAGTTATACTGAAGGAAAGAAATGGGTAAAAAATATTAACAAGTCAGCACCCTACTCAACAATGAGTGGAGAAAAACAAATGACAAATATGACAAGGATAACAAGATGGAGAAAAAAAATTCCTCTAATTGTAGAATATCTTCTTATACGCTACTTCATGCGGTACTGCTTTTCAGTTTCGCAATGGTACCATCAAATCACCAGTCTTCCTGTAGTCCACTTAAAAATAGCTAAGATAGGAACCATGATTTTCCAAGGAAAGAGGATAAGTACATGCTGAAAATTAGGAGAACTCTCGGCCAAGGCTTTAAAAGCAGTAAGACATCACTAAAATAAAACTTAAGCAACAGAGAGAACCAATAAGATACCTCCCTGAGCTGCAAAAGTTGATCCCTGCTGTAACGAACACGATCACCACCATCAAACCGCGCATCGCCAGTCTGCAACATAAAGAAACCTCTAGTATCACTAAAAGATGCCAAGGCACCATTTTCTTATCCAAGCCAGAGCAAAAAAACACAGTCAAACAGCTCATTCAAGGGCAAAGATAGAATGAATATATATATATATATATATATATATATATATATATATATATATATATATATATAGAGAGAGAGAGAGAGAGAGAGAGAGAGATCCCGTAACCCAGAATAACTTAGTTCTAAAGACAGGCCCAGTTCACTCATTAAGTGCCCAGAGAAACCCTACTTGTAGGTGATAAAACAAGGATTAGACAATCTAAAGGGAAGCAACTAGGAAAGAATGAACACAGAACACAAATCAGCACTCGTGAAAGCCATAAACAAGAACGAATAAATACTATACACAAGCAAATCAACACAGAGGCATAGGAATTTCGACAGAAAAAAACACCTTTCTACAAAAAAAAAAAAAGGACACTTGTCGAAGACCATCAAGAATTTAAAGCAAATCAACATAAAAACATTTTTTTTAGCAGACCACAAACACAAAGCATCCAATCAAAAAACTAAACAAACAAAAAAGAAATAAATAAAAAAAATGTAAACCAAAATTCTTAAGAAAAAAATGACTACTTAAAATGAAAAGCTCGCATCAAGAAAGATCGCAAAAACACATCAAACACACAAACTTCAAATACAAACAAGAAAAAAAGAAACTATCTTTATCGATGAGAGCGCGAAACCCTAGATCCGATGTTAGGAGGGCCCAAACCTTGAGATTGGAGGCCGCACCATGAGGACGGAGGGCATCCGCCGGCGATCCTCCAACGGCAGCGAAGGAAGCGGATTCGAAGCGCGGGACAAGAAGCCTGCCGCCTCGGTTGCCTCCACCTCCAGGCCTCAAGCTAATGACCGTCTGATTCGCCTGCATACCTTTCCTAACCTCCGATTATCAACCCTCTGCCGTCCGATCTACCGGAAAAAGCACCGATGATGGTCGAAGACGAGCTCGCGGCGAAGCCCGGGCTTCCAAGAAGAGGCCAGACCAAGGCGAGCGCAGGGGAGAAATAAGGGTCTGCATCGCATCCTATATTCGATAATCCAAACAAAATCTAAGGGTATACACGTCATAATATATCCGGTTTGTAGGTAACGAGAGGGACCATTAACCCTAGATATTGAATTATAGTGCTGTCGTCCGGAGTTTATGGACGAAATTAGACCGGAGAAGTCGAGAAAATTACGGATGAATGCCATCGGGCGGTAGGAGTGCGTTTGCTATGACGTAGGTTTCACACGTGCGATGGTTCGTGTCAAGAAGTAGGTACACATGGGCTGGGCTTGATGGCGGTGATGGATTGGGCCATAGATAGGTTAAACTCACCACCCAATGAGTTAAAGCCGTGTATTTTTTATTTTTTTTCAGTTTAATATTTTTAAATCATTTTAGGGAAAAAAAAAAACTTTTTAGATTAAATTGAACCAAAAACAAAAAATGACAGGAATTAACAGAAGAAAATGACAAATTGGATGCCGAGACGTGCATGTTTTTGATTTCTAGCTATGATACATCGACGGAAAAAATCTCGCAGAAGGCCCCACCCAATGTCTCATGGTCCCTAATCTCAATGAACAGTAATTTAGATATTCATTCTCTTCATCATCATAATGCATCCACAGTTAACAAAAAGGACTCGATTATAGATAAATATACCCACATTCACTGTTACTTTCTTCTTTTCTCCGTGGTTGGTGGGCTCATGTCGACCGCAATTATTGAGATAAATTTAAAGCCTTATTCTGTGTGTGTGTGTCAGTGTGTGTGTGTGTGTATATATATATAATGATACAAACACATGCAAACAAATCCGCTCTCTCCCCGAAATTACATAACTGAAAATATTGTATGTCATATAAATGATTTGTTGGGATTGGAAATATTGCATTTTATTATTTATTTGATTGATCTGATATAAGTTTAAAGGTGTTGTAGCCAATTGAGTAGGATAGTGAGATTACCCTATTATCTATTATTATTATTACAGATAATGAACAAAAAAACCCTCTAAATTTCATATATTCACAGACCAACCCTGCACTTTTCAGTATGAACAAAACATCCCTCCTTTTTGGGATGATTTCCATCCTGGTCCCTGCATGGCATAACGCCGTTAAAGCTTCAATGGATTGACGGTTATACCCCTACATTAACGCGATTATGGGCGCGAGTACGGCGGTGCGTGTTCCGAGACATTTCAGGGTTTATGATGTTCTGTTTGGCTTCTTTTCACCTTCTTTTCACCTTCTCTCATACCAAAGCGAGCACGTAACAAACCCCGTAGCTCCCGGACCGGCGGCGCAACGACCATCCGATTGCAGTTAATCCCGACACACTATTATCCGGTAAGATTAGTATGGTTTTTATTCCCTTCCCGTCGGTTGTAGTTGAGGGTTTTGTGCTTTGTAACGGTTCTTTGTTTATATTGCGGAGTTTTCGTTTACAGTTTAAGGTTTCTCTTTAGATTTGAGGCATTTTTGGCTGAGCGCTGTTGTATGTAACGCAGATATGGCGTCCAACCCGGTGAACGGCGAGATGCTACCTTGCGCCCGTCGTGGATACTCGGCCCAACCGAGGCGGCGCATGTCACAACGGCACTGGAGATGGTGAGGAGGACACCATTCGGCCATCTCATGGAGGTGGAGGCGTTCTTTGCGGGAGAGGGGGTTGCTTGATGCCATATTGCGGCGATACGACCACGAGACGAAAATGTTCGGAAATAGGGGTGAGCTCGGTGAGCTTCCGACCGGAAGATGTTGCCATTATCATGGGACTCCGGGCGAGACGGGGATCTCGGTGCGGTTCAAGAAAAACAGAACACCGTCCGATTTCGAAGAGAAATGCATGTCCAAGGGCTTCGAAAGGACCCGAGATGCTATGAAGGCGTCTCTTCTCGAATGGTCCTGGACAAAGGGGGAGGAGGTCAACTTTGTGAAGCCGCCGGTGGTCTACCTCATGGGGACGGTGTTGTTCCCGAACACCACCATGTCGGTCCCGCCATGGCCGGTCGACTATGCTTCCAACCTCTCCTCGCTACGCGAGTACGCGTGGGCGGAGGCCACTCACAGGTGGATCATGGAAGACCTCCCCAAGACGGCCACCCGCGTGCGATCAAGAGCTAGGGGGGGAGCATATTGAAACGGGATACATGCGCGGGTGCACCATCGCCCTCATCCTCTCGGTTCTACGAGGTCACCGGAACAGGCGCGAGGGCCCGGGTTGGGAAGACTCCCCGGATTTTGTGTTACGGGGAGGGAAGTTTTAGGAAACAAGCGTCGCCTGGAAAAGCTACTCTCATCCATCGATGAGAAAGAGGTATGAAGTCTCTGTTTCCGTTTACTTTCAAATGTTCCCGTTTAGCCTCCGACGTTCCCATTTATGTTTTCCAAGTTCTCATTTATAATGGCGAGATTTCCTTTATATTTCAACGTTTCCGTTTAGGTTATAGAGTTTCGATTTACTTTTTGGTGTTCCCGTTTACTTTTTAAGCGTTGTTGTTTACGATCGGACGTTCCCGTGTATGATTTTATTGTTCATGTTTATCTTTTATGTTCCCATTTATCTTTCTGAATTTTCTACTCTCTTGTTGACAGTTTTTCCAAGGCGACCGTCGACGATCCCGGACAACAAACGTTGGCTTTGGTGCCCGCCAGAGCCACCGGTGGTGCGTCCAACAAAACGTGGTCGGTCACCGGATCGACGTAGTATCTCCCCCCGTCGCACTCGTGTTCGTCGCGTGGAATGGGTGTCCCCCTCGGTGGCAATTGAAGACGATGTAGCCACCCGGCTACAGCGGGCCATCGAGACATTGTCGCGTGACGTCCGGCGTCGGCTTCCCGGGTGGATGTGATCGAAGGACGCCTTCGCATCGTTGTACCATCTTCGGGAGATCCCACGGCGGAGTCCGGTTCGATGCCATCTCCGTAATCGCACACCCGGCGAAGAAGGTCGCCACTCGACGCATTTCTAGGCGTGTCTCCCGGCGAGGAGAACAGCAGCCCGTTGGCGTCCCGAGAGCGCCATAACCGTTGCAAGCCGAAGACGACCTCTCTCGGTGCCCACCGGCCCGAGGACGAAGAGACTCTGCCGTAAAGGCGGACCGAAGCCGGAGTGCGAGACGAAGTCCACCGGTGACCTCATCCGGCAATGATGGCTCCGATGCGGTCGACGTCGACAAAGATCATAGCGTCTTTGACCGATATGAAAGGTAAGATCGTTATCCCGGCCTTAGATGTTGAGAGACCGGCGGTGGCATCCGACAACGCCGAGAGGCCATCCTCTTATGTGGACGGCATGGACGAAGAAAATGCGACTCCGTCCACCGCCGCCGCGCAGCTCCAACCCCACCCCCCCACGGCGGAAGAGGAGGCTCAACGGCGGTCAACCACCCCCGACGAATGTGCGGCCACCGCCACGAGATGAACCCCCAGCTGATCTCCCCACTGCGGTAGAGGCGGCTCCACCGCAGCCCTCCGAGGCGGAAGAGGTTTCTTCACCGCAGCCTCGCCCCATCGGAAGAGACAGGCCCCACCGCGGCCCCGACGGTGCGCGCAGACGTCGGTGCGGGCACCATTGTGGAAGAAGGTCCACGACATCCCCCCCAACGGCCGAGGAAGCCACTCCCGGCCCGAAACCGTGTCGGCTTATTGTCGACGTTGACACAATGGCGATCATTGAGAAACAAGGGTCGAAATCCGTCAAGACCGCCTTTCTCCCCAAAAATAAACGGCCGATCGCATTTCATCGCCCGAGTCGGGTGGAGCGAGCGGCAATGGGAATGTACCTCAACCGTAAAATTGACAGTGAGTGCAATGCGTTTCGTTTCCTTCTATGCGTGTGGTTTACATAATATATTGTTCCCACTTACTTTCGGATGTTTTCCTTTACCGTGTATAGTTTCCGTGTATTGTTTACATGTTTCCGTTTATGTTTCTAGGTTCCGGTTTAGATTATATATGGTTCCGTTTAGGTTTTGGAGTTTTCATTTACGTTTTAGTTTTACCGTTTAGAATACGGACGTCTCGTTTACATTTTGTGTGTTTTCGTTTACATTACATGCGTTACCGTTTACCTTTTCTCCTTCCCGTTTACTTTTTAGTGTTGCCCTCTAATACTCGCGATGCCGCGTTTAGGACCATCGTCCGGAAGAACGACCTCTCCTTCACGACCGAGAGACCACTTGTACACCTTGGTGGAGGGGGTCGTCGTGCTCGATGATGTGCTTGGACGTTTGGTGTGTCATGATCATGGAATCATGCAAGCGAACGCCCTCCCCCTACAAAAGACGAGGTGTTGTCACCCGACCGCCGGGCGCTTCTCATGTTACGGGACGGAACATAGTGCCGAGGTGGCGCTTACGTTGGTCGAGGCGGGCACCGCAAATTTCAACGAGGTGGAAATTATTCTCGCTCCCCATAATATTCAACACACATTTCCACCTCATTGTACTCGACAAAGAGGTGAAGCAATATCTGCACTACACCTCTGCGCAGAGCCGCACATACGACGCCGACGCGAAGGCCATGGTAGGGTCTTACGTCTCCTTCGTTGTCCGTATTTGTTTCCTCGTTTTTTAAAAAACGTCGGACGACGACACTCACACGTCTCCTTCTGTTTCCTTTTTTTACGCGCCACGAACAGAGGGAACTATTCGACCGCCGTGTCTGGATGTTGAGGTAGGCGACACCGGGACGGCGAGTTACCCTCTTGTGCACGTCCGCGATTGCCCACGGCAAAACCCGACAACGTGGATCGCCGCTTTACCTTTACACAATGCGGTTCATCGAACAACTCCTCAACGGGGAGAGTCTTAGTCCGCCTCACTCCGACGTGCCACTTCGCGCGTCTGCAGATGCGCAGCCCGTATCGTCATGGACGGCATCGCAAGGGGGAAAGAAGATGGCAAACAGAGATGATGTAATTGATATTCGTTTATACAAGTGTGTTTATTTGTTGTACATATATTGCGAATGTAAATATATTTTCAATTGCATCCCATTGTTTTCCTTTACACAGTGCCGTTTCTATTTACAATACAGGGTTTCCGTTTATATAGTAGAGTTTCGGTTTACATTTCAGCGTCTCCGTTTACATCTCATTGTATCCGTTTACATTTCATTGTATCCGTTTACATTTCATTGCGGTTGATGAAAATTGATACAAATATTCCCTCCTGCACATTCTCTATAGCTCATATTGAAATCTCTTGAGATTCATTGAATTTGATTAGGGTTGGTAAAAATCTCACTTTCCGTTTGTATCCCAATGTTGTCCTTTACACAATGGCGTTTACATTTACAATCAAAGGTTTCCGTTTACATCGAAGAGTTCCGGGTTACATTTTAGTGTCTACATCAAAAGGTTTCCATTTACATTTCGAGTGTTTTTGTTTACATCAAAGGGTCACGGTTTATATTCATGAGTTTCCTTTTGCGGCTCGTCTTTTCGATTACATCAAAGTGTCGATTATGTAAGGGGGGTCTCAATCCGCGATGGGTGCGCCGCACGACCGCCGATTGTGACCAACCTCGCTACACCCGCCGCACTTGAACTCACGTACGAAGTGTGTTGCGATTCGATTCTTTTCCTTTTTGGGCGCCACTGGTTGCCTCTTCGTGAGTGGTGGCCGGATGGCCAACGGACGAGAGTCATCTGTTGGTCTGTCATTGTTCGGGGACAGGGGAAAATTGCTTCCGAGTAAGACGTCCGGTACGTGTCGGCGGTGAAGTAACTGTCAACATATCTCGTGAACGTTTGCATCGGTTTGCATTATAGCCGCGAGGCGTGCTTACACGGGATCCCGTATATCCGCCACCGTCGGCACGAGCACGTCCTTGCGGACAAAGTTGACGGAGAAGCTATTCCGTTCGACTACTTGAAAGCGTCGCTCGTTGATCTCCCAACAAGTAGTGTACGACTTTGTTCCACCACTTCTTCGATCTTGCTGTGTATGTCGTGGGCACGAATAGGTCTCCCACCGCCGAGATTGTTCACGCCGATTACACAAAGATGTTCATGAGCTTGAAGGCCGGTGTAAGAGGGTAGTCGATCAACCGGACGTCGTCGATGAAAGGTAAACAAGAATAATAACAAAAGCAATGAAAAATCTAAAAGTCAAAAACGTAAACGGGAGCGTCAAAACGTAAACGGAAGCCCACACACGTAAATGGGAACAAGGATACGTAAACGGAAACTAGAAAAAGTAAACCATGTCTCACATAAGTAAATGGGAAACTGGAAATCTAAACGAAAACCCGTAAACGTAAACGGAAACAACAACAACTACGTGGAAAGCCGACAAACTAAACCGAAACTCACAGAAGTAAACTGCAAATAGGAGAACTAAGCGAGAGCCAGTGGAAGTAAACAGAAACGCTAACAAGTAAACCGAACGGAGGGATCTAGACGAATTATTACCGGATGGAATCAACCATATTCGTCACAGGAAGATGTCTTGCCTCCTTAATCCATGCATTGAACGATTCTGCGACGTTTGAATACATCTCGCCCCATCTTTCGCCCTTGAACATGTAATTCGCCCAATGCGTGATGTCGGATTTCTGGATTAGCCACAGATGAGTATGTGGGGATGCGTTGAGAAGGTCGTCCATCGCGTCATTGAACTCCCTCTCCGTGCACGCAAATGCAATCCTAACAATGATGGACCAGCATAACTCTTTTAATGCCTTCCCGACGCCGACGTTTGCCTTCATAAAATTTGCCTCCAGGTGCCTGAGGCAGTACGCGTGCGGGGATGAGGGGAAAACCTTACCGACTGCGTTAATGAGACCCTTCGACCTATCTGAAATAAATGTTATGATCTTCGTGTAGTGATCGTCCCCATACAACACATCACCAAGCATGGAAAGAAACCAAGTCCAGTTCGCATCCGTCTCGTTGTCAACAATGGCGAATGCAACGTGAAAGAAACCGTCGTTGGCATCCTTCCCCGTTGCACCAAGCAAGGTGCCTCCGTATTTCCCTAGCAAGTGCGTCCCGTCGATGAAGAGCAAGGGCCTCGCAACCACTCGGGAAACCCACAACGCACGCGTTAAATGCAAAAAGGCCCGTCTAAAACGATCGCCCTCATGGTCCACTTGTAACCACGCTCCCGGGATTCGTCTCTAAAACTTTCCCGGCATACCATCCGAGGAGGTCGTAGGCGGCGACTTCACTACCGTGGAGAACACCCCGGGCGACCTCTTTCCCCAACCAAGCTTGCTTGTAAGACAAGTGAACGCCATGCTCGCGCATTATATCACGTTGAATATCGACGGCCCTGTAGAGAGGGCGATCCTTCAGCCTCTGCATGACCTGCGCGCTTACCCATTTTTTAGAAGCTTTCGGGTGAGAGGTGGTGCCGATACCTCCGCCGCATGTATGTGCTGAGCACATTGTCTTGATCATAAACGTCTCTTGGTTCCCAAGCTTCGATGCGTGGACACGCCATTGGCAACCGCGGATGCACATTGGACGATTACCCTCGCTTATCGTTCTTGACGAAGATAAAGTTAAAGTTCCGGTTTATGGCGACACTTCGCAGCGTGTCTTTGAAATGATCACCATCGCAAAAGCGTTGCCCGACTTCGAGACGTGCACCGGCAGGTGGTCTTCACCATAGATAGGGCACCCGACGCATTTGGTTGGGACGACATTATGTGTCGGCTAACCGGTAGGCTTTCCGAAATTGAATCCCCGCTCCCGGTGCACACAAGGATAACGTAAACGGCGACGGGTTAATGGAGAATCCCAAATGCAAACGTAATAGTAAACGAGAACGCCCAAACGTAAACGGAAACTTACAAGTGGTAAACAAGAACTCCAAAAATAAACCGGAACTCCCGGAAGTAAACGAAACTTCTAAAAGTAAACGTAAACGGATAATAGTAAACAAAAACTCCAAACAATAAACAGGAACTCCTAAAAGTAAACAGAATCGCCAAAAGGTAAACACAAACGCACAAATATAAACGATAACTACACAAAGGCTAAATGGAAACTCCAAACACTCCGCTTTGAATGCACGTAATCGCTTCATTTGAATGCACAAAAAAGGTGCGAGTGTTTACGAAAGTAAGGAGGAGCCCGGGGTATCTTCGACGGCATCGTCATCGTCGGTTGATGTGACTATAAGATCGACCGCATGGCAATTGAACATATGGTGAACGCGACACATTCGCCGAAAATCAATCTCGCATTCTATGGGGCGGACCGTGCGATGTGCATTCGGGGTGACAAACTTCACACAAACACTCTCGATTTCGAGGCTCCATCTTTCACATATCTCCTGCAAAGACCGACTCCCATGAACTTAACAAAGTGAACTGCAAAGCACTCGACCCTCGCCCTTGTATCCGGCTATTGCGCAATAGGTGTCCATTGAGTCGCGATGCACGAAACCCTCAAACCGCCATGCATTACGAGACACACAAATATTCATACCTTCGGCGCTAACAAAAATGAAAAAGAAAAAAACATCCTCTCACCACAACCTTCAATATGAACAAGTACACCCGCTCGAACACCGGTGGGAGAGAGAGAAACTACGCGGACGACGGGGAAGAAGACGAAGTATAGAACCCTCCTTAGCGAAGCACGCATTATAAGAGAAAAGTCGGTGGAAAAGCCTCTTTTCCCTTTGGCCGAACACTTTCAAAAATGATGACAAGACAGGGCGGGACCTTTCCCACCAAAACCAAGGGCCAAAGTTGGTATTATGTAAAAAAGCTATTGACGGAGTTGGACGGAGGGACTGAAAAGGAAGGTAATTTAAAAAGGAAGGATGAACAGGTATATTCAAATGTCAGAGGGACTGATCGGGATGTTTGCAAACGTACAGGGACTTATAATTAATTTTCCCTTATTATTATTATTATTATTATTATTATTATTATTTATAAAAATTAATTTAAGTAAAAACACATAATTAATTTAATATAATGTTTATACAAATTTTAAAATATTTAATATTTTTTAAATTTTATTAAGTAAAAAAATTATAATTAAACTATAATATGTTCAGTTATAAAATATTTTATCATAAATATATTTAATATTAAATTATTTTAAAATTTATTACATAACAACTTACTTTATTAAATACTTTTATAATTAAATACAAAATAAATATGGTGGTGTATAAATATAAATTTTATTGTGTATTTAAATATTATAAAAATAGGAGAAATATAAATTTATTTATATATAAATAGAATTTTTATATCAAAATAAATAACCTCTTACATCTTACTAACAAGTACCATAGACATGCATCTGCATGACTGCGAATATGAACAGTGCAAAACCAAACCCCCCAAGCAAAGCTCACTCCCTTCTCATATGCCCCAAAAATAGTCTACACAAAAGCATCCAACTTTGCTCTAGTTCCTCCGCCGCCAGCATTGGATCGATACGCTCCATTGGCGTCTCCGTCCGTTCCTTCCGCAGTTCCGCATTATCCTGCTGATACATCCTTGATATAATAGGACTACAAGTGCCCTTCGACTCCTTCAACTTATGCTAAAATTCATCCACTTTAATCAATTAATTCCCTTCCAATTAACTAGTGGCTGATAATTATAAGACAAGTATAAAAGATTTGTTCTTGCTTGATTGATACACAGAAAATTACTGAGCTGGTTGATGAAGTCCTCAATGACAAAATTGGTGTCTCCGGGAGTGGATAAAAATGGTTTTAGTGTAAATAAAGTACCATGCAAAATTATAAAAATAAAAAATAAAAAAGTGCATAATAAAAAATCATGCCCGGTTTGAATAACCAAATATTATGTCATAATCCGTACATTATGGCATAATATAATATTTTTACATAATTATGACATAATGGGTGTTTGGCTATCTAATTTACACTACACACTTATGCCATAATAATGTATGAATTATTGTATAAAAAAATATTACATTCGGAGTAGAATATTTTTTTATTTTGAAATATTTATGTGATGTTTTTTTATTTTGTTAACCAAACACTCATTCTATAATAATAAAATATGTCACAATTTCTGTAATAATTATTTGCATTTACTACGTAATAAAATTATGTCATATTTTTTTAATTTTGTAACCAAATAGAGCCTCAAAGTTTAATATTTAGACAAATAAGAATTTTGCCCATATGATTATGTTGATGTAATAATAATCATAAATAAAAAATTAAAATATATTTTTTTAGAAAAACAACGAATTGTGAAACCACAAAATCATGGGGCCCAGCTTAAGATAAAATTAATATAAATTTACAAAATTATGCAGCTATGTGTATTTTATGCTTTTCAATATTATATGGTTATCCTTACCGCATCAAGGTCGTCTCAACAGTTGTTGTTGTGTGACTGACATCAAGTTGGGAGCATTGATTGTGGTCTAGTCATCATCCTGATTTGCTTTACTATTTGCCGATGTAGAAGATGTATCACTAATATTACTTTCTCATATCGGTATTTCAAATTCAAATTATGAGTTTTTGTATACATTACATATACAAATTAATGTTAACAATTTTAATGTGAATCATATGTTGACAAATTTTAGGTTGAGTTTGGTGTGAATATTATAGTTGTGGATGTTAATTAGTTTCATTGTGAAAATTATAATTACTATAAATTAAATATTTATTGTATTTTACATTGGGAGCAGACAATATATAATCATTGATTGATTTTTATAAGTTTTTTCTAGAATCACCTGTATTCTGACCGATGAGTATGTATTGTTGACATCTGTAACAGTGGATATATTTGTCACTATAAATTTTACTCACCATTAACGACGAATTTATTTACTACTATCCGTCACTATAGACATTTAGTAGTTTAATATGGCCCATTGCAATAGATATATTTGCCGCTACTCACTCACTTCAATGATGGATTTATTTATCAGAATCCGCCTAGATATTTAGGGGCCGTTTGTTTCACCGAAGTGGACACCGGAATAGCCGAAGTGGTCACTTCCAGCCCATTTCAGTGTGTTTGTTTCACTGCTTTGAATCCAGAAATGATGATGTGACAACTTCTGAGTTCGGGCACTTCGGTGTTTGACTTCAACTGGAAAAGTCCTGAAGTCACCACTTCAGCCTTCCACTTCAGCCCAATTTGCAATATTTTTCAATGATAAATAAAATAATTATTACCATGGTAATAAAATAATTAAATAACTACTCTCACTAATTAATAATTAAGCATAATATATTAACTGATTTAATTTAATTTAATAACATGGTATTAAATTAATTATGTGATGTGCAAAGTTTTTAATTTAATAAATAAATTATTTATTACCATCGTAATAAAGTAATTAAATTATTTAATTAAATCATATGATTTAATTAAATAAATGTAAAAAACATGAAAGGACAACTTATCCCCTCACCGAAGTGGTGATCATATCCTCACTTCAACCATCCAAACACAAGAAGTGGTATCCGAAGTCCAATTTTTAGCTTGAACCAAACACACTGAAGTGAATAGTTCCAGCTGAACTGTTCACTTCCACCGAAGTGCCACTTTCAGACTTCCACCACTTCAACAATTCACTTCCGAACCAAACGGTCCCTTAGTAGTGCAAATATGGCACATAGCAGAGGGAGATTCCGGCACTATATATGTCACTCTTGTAATGAGCCTTGTAAGCTACAAAGATAAAAGCCTTCTCAGTGAGAGTGACAATATGTAAAGAAAAAAAATTCAACTAATATAATTTTCAGAGAGTTAAATGTCTTAATATAAAATATATATAGCATTCATTTTATTAAAAGATATAATTGAAATTTAAAAACCAGCTCGACACGTTCTCTTTGTTAATACAGGGACTCACCACCCTAATTTTTTCATAACTGCAGTCAGAGGAAAAGTTTGGTAAAGGTATATAAGGCTAAAGGGATTCAGTCCCGCAGGCGATGTGGGACTATGGACCTGTGTTAACCACTGCGTCCCTAACATGCCCCCTAGACCCACAGCGGATGTGGGACCCAAGGTCCTAGCCACAGCACAATCTTATATACCTAAGCTCTGATACCATGTTAATACAGGGACCCACCACCCTAACTTTTTCATAACTGCAGTTAGAGGGAAGGCTTGGTAAGGGTATATAAAGTTAGAGGGACTCAGTCCCGCAGGCGATGTGGGACTATGGACCTGTGTTAACCACTGCGTCCCTAACACTCTTAAACATGGTTTGCATCTGGACCGAAATCTCAGCAATAGCAGTGCATCTATGGGGCACGGGGTGCAAGGCCTTTTACTTGGGTGCCGATGCTTGTTTTGAAATCTAAAGATGGAATATCTCGGCGAACTCGAACAGGCGCAAAAACCCTAACTAGATGAAAAGACAAAAAGGTAAAAACAACTGCTCCAATAAATCTGGTGCATTCGTGTCCGCATCATGCGCCTACGTGAGTTCAGAATTTTCAAGCTAAATTTCGGATCTAAACCCTGAAATTTGCACCCTGCGTCTGCGCGCGTAAGAGAGCATGACCCCAAGACAATAGTTGTAGGCTTAGGAATAGTGTCATATATAAGGTGACTAAAAGTTTTTTCATTGGGCAATGTGGTACTAAAGTTATTTGGAATGTTTTGAAATATGATGTGCCATATTTATGGGCCTCCAACATTAAATGACTGCAATATTGAAAGCAACGAAGCTACTATCATTTGGCGCGACAACAAATCGGCTATTGGCATCACTAAGAATCCTATGCATCATGTTAGAACCAAACATATCTACGTTAAGTTTCATTTTATTCGCAATCTGGTTGATAATAGAATTATTATGATGAAGTATTGCAAGTCTGAAGAACAAGTAACAGATATTTTTTACAAAACCTCTCAGCATTAAGAGACATCACTATCTGAGAGAAAGATTGGGGGTTATCAGTCTTCAGTCAAGAGGGGGAAATGTTGCATTAGTGACTGAAGAGAAGGATTGCTGCAGTAATATTTGATGACTTAGGAGCATGGAGAAAGATCTAGATCTCCTGCATGAAGCTGCACATTAGGAGTATGATTGCTATCAAGGAGTGTTACAGTGTAATTAAGAAGCTTAGCTGTTTAAGTGTACTGTGAAAAGGTTAAGTATGTTGTATGTATGTGCGAGAATATATGTATGATGGTAAGCTTTGAAAGAGAGTAGCAGCTGAGTGACATATATATGTTTAATATGCTCTATGTGAAAAATATATAGAAAGAGAGAAGTGCATCAGTTGTTCTTGCATCTCAGTTATTAGATCCCTTTGTTGTTCTTCTTCTTCTTGAGTTAATATACAGAGTATTTTCTGAAGAACATAACCAAGGTTATAAGTAATACATTTTGTAGGACATGATTTTTTATCAATTATAGAAAATGTATTTGAAGAGTATCCAGTGACTACTACCACTCTTGTTTTTGTATATGGTGCGATTGAATCTGATTTGTCCTTTTCAAAATACATTAATGTTGAAGATTTAAGGCACATAGGCTCTCTTGTCCACATCAATAAAAAAAAGGAGATAAAAAAATATGAGGTACATTGGAGTTCTTTCCATTCCAGTCCTGCCTATAGATCCAAATTATTGAAACACTTGAATAATCACTCTTTCAATTATACAAACACATACAGCCGGATTTTTGTTATTATACCCATAAGTGTAATTTTACTATAGTGTATATATGCATGCATGTGGGGGCATGTTTTTATTGGATTCAAAGTTGTTTGGCAGTTTTCTGTCACATAGATAATATTATTTTTGCCCACTGATCTTATTTGCTCATGGAAACCCAAATAATGGGGCACAAACAGCACAAAACTAGTTTTGTCTACGCCATTTGGTTGATAATTTATCACCCACATTTCCAAAAAATTAAAGACACCAATTTATTATTAAATAAAAAAACATATATATTTTTTGCTTTCTCTTCAATACATGTTTGTCTCTAATTAATCAGCAAACATATCTATCTCCTATTTAATCGTTAACCCACAATACATCACCAAACACAAGCTCAAATACTCACAAAACCTCGACAAATTAAGAGATCAACAAAGGACGCAAAAGAGAGAGAGAGAGAGAGAGAGAGAGAGAGAGAGAGAGAGAGTTCATGGCACCAAAGGTAGAGATCATAGAAACCCACATAGTTCCTCCAAACAAAGAGACACCAAAGCACAAGCTCTGGCTCTCAAACCTTGATAAGTTTGCTCCCAGAGACCATGCACCCACATTCTATATCTACAAACCCAACAGTGCCAACCCAAACCTCTCTTCAGTAGACACTCTTAAGAGCTCCTTAAGCAGAGCCTTAGTCATCTTCTACCCACTAGCCGGAAGGCTGGTCCTTGACAAATATGGTCTTCCGGAGGAGGTGGACTGCAACGCCGAGGGTGCACTCTTCTCCGTCGCCCGCGCCCACTGCACTCTCAACGCCTTCGGCGACTTCCGACCATCACCGACCTTGCGCGAGCTCCTCGTCCCGTCCGTCACTGATCCTGAGAGATCACCCATCTTGATGCTATTCCAGGTGTACTAAATACTGCACGTACGTACGTACACCACTTTCTTATATTTCATGTCATGCAACTTAACATGCAAAATATATATATATATATATATATAAAATAAAATTTAATTAGGTGACATTTTTTAAATGCGGCGGAGTTTGTTTGGGGTGCGCGACACACCACAACGTGACGGACGGAGTGGCGGCACTGCACTTCATCAACGCGTGGTCGGAGATTGCGCGTGGTATAGCGGAGGAGGATGTTGTGAAACCGTTTCTTAATCGGAGTGCGCTCAGAGCTCGGACGCCGCCGAGTGTTGTTTGTGAGCATGAGGATTACACGAGTGATCTTTACTGCAAGAGACCTTCTCTTGGGGATTCGGACAAGTGCGAGACTGCGATATTGAGGATAAGTAAAGAGCAGTTGGGCGCACTGAAACTGAAAGGAGGGTGGAAAGGGTTGAGCACGTTTAAGGCAGTGGGTGTGCATTTGTGGCGCTCGGTGTGCGAGGCGAGAGGGTTGAGCTCGAGCCATGATAAGCATGTGAGGATGTACATGGCCGCCGATGCTCGTCGAAGGCTTGACCCACCTCTCCCAAGAGGGTATCTTGGTAATTTTATGTTTTCCCTCCAACCATTTTGCTTATACTCAACTTGCACAAGTTTCAAAACCAACCAGGTCCCTGGTTTAATTTTTACGGTGCCTAATTGTTTATGTAATCTATATATATATATATATATATATTTTTTTTTACAGGATTTAAAGTAGGAACTAGGTTTTGTTATTTAATCATAATTTTGTAGTTGTATGTATAGGGGCAACACCAAGCACTTCTCTGCTTCAGAAATCCAGAAAGATAAGTTCATTTCTGTTCTTGATAGTGTTGATGATGATGAGTGATATAATGAGTGGATCGTTGGTATTCTTGTTGTTATTTATTTTATTTATTTTTGTAAAAATTTAATGATTGGTAATTAATTAACTGATAGATTTTAATTTATATAAAAAGAACAAGATATACATGCGTCTGTTTGTCATTTTATTTTCTCAATTTTTATTCCACTTTGTATATATGTTCGGACTTTTGCACCAAATAAATCATTTATTTATAAAATTTCAATGTATAAGTACACACCTCTTATTTTGTGAACTTAATTAAGCGATTATTTTTATGTTTCATGAATTTAAGTTTTTGGATTGAATTGAGCTCATATAATATATATGCACGGAAACTGAATAATCTTTAACAGGTAATGCAATACTAAGTTTATCTTCGAACTTGTCGGTTAAAGACTTGATATCGAACCCATTCGGGGTGGGAACTGCAAAGATCGAAGAATCAGTGTTGAAACTCGACGATAAGTACTTACGTTCACTGGTGGACTTCTTGGAGGTGAACAAAGATAACAAGAACATGGTGCTAGGATCAAGAGCCATGGCGCCTGAGGACTTCCTTTGTATCAGTTGGTTGGCCTTGCCCATTTATGATGCTGATTTCGGATGGGGTGAGCCTTGTTTCATGTGCCGGGCTTCCATGCGATTTCCAAGCCAGGCATACGTGATGCGTAGCCCTGGGAACAGAGGTGGGGTTTCCATTGCCTTTGCGTTTGAACCTGAAAACATGGCTCGGTTCAAAGAGATCTTTTACAAGGACTTGGTTGTTTAATTAGTCATCTTTGGATTCTTGACTCGTATATGTTGTTTATTTAATTATGATGATGAGATAGGATGTTGGAGTTTGCATGTGCTTTTGTTGTTATTGATGCCTTCATTTAAAATTTGTTTATAATATTAAGAAAATAAATTTGATGGAGAGTTACATTTTGGAATCCATTATGAAAAGTTTAATAACCATCTCAAATCAATTATTAATAGGATCAAAGAGAGTTTAGCTCAATAATATAAAGGTTTCATTCGCTCAGATATATGGGACATAAGTTTAATTCTCCTACATTGCGAAAGGTGAGTGAGTACTTGGGATGGTTGAAGTGGTTTTTTATTAGTAGAGTTTAACCCTTATAAACTATGAGGAATTTTTTCTTTTTCGTTTTGAGTATGAAATAAGAATAAAATACCAACTATTATATTAGTAATGGTAAATTAATACAAATCTCCAAAAAAATAAGTATCATATTTTTAATGTTACTATTAGTATCTCTAATACGTATTAATTATTAGCTCGAAGCGATATAAGTGTAGGTGCAACATTATCAATGAATTTATTATTCCAGAAGTGAATTTGAACCTTTGTCGTTCTATATAGGGCATAAGTGACTCAAGTTTGTGCGGCTAAATCTAAACTTTGAAACATATAATTAATGAAACTTCTATTTTTTTGTTCCAAAATGAAAAAACTCTATGACTCTATACACATAATAAACTATAACTTAAATCTTAACTCTACACTCTAATAAATCTTATAATTATTCACATAAACTAGATAATTACTTGATTGAGGAACCAGGCAAATGAAACTTAGGAAAGTCTAATTAATAGTAAAGCCGGCATGAACTAGTTTTATCCTTTTATTAAATGAACAAATAAATTTCGGATAAATTTCAATTTATTAAATATTCCACCACAGGACCGCGGCAGCAGGAGGGGCAGTTGTTTGTACGCACATCGCCTTGTGCTCGAGAAACACATGCGACGCGATCATTTCATCAAACACCTTCCGCGCAACTCGGTAGCCAGCACTCGAACTCGGCAATGGCGGTGGAGATCCAAGTGGTGGAGTCCGGCTTGGTGGCTCCGAGCGAGGAAACACCCAAACACTCGCTTTGGCTTTCCAATCTAGATCTCCTGGTGGCGCGTGCGCATGTTCCGACGGTCTACTTCTACAGGCCAGATGGGACTCGGAGCGGCGACTTCTTCGCGCCGGAGATGATGAAGGTGGCGCTAAGCAAGGCTTTGGTTCAGTTCTATCCGCTGGCCGGAAGGCTCGAGTTGGATCCCAGCGGTAGAGTTCAGATCCAGTGCAGCGGTGAGGGGGTGTTGTTTGTGGTAGCGCGATCGGAGTCGGCGGTTGATGAGCTCGGCGAGTTCGAGCCTTCCGACGAGATGCGGCGGCTGCTGGTGCCCTCGGCGCCGTCAGGGAGTGCACCTTGCATCCTCGTCATGCTTCAGGTCTCTCTCTGGAACTCATTTTCCATTTATGTTTATATGTAACCCGTAACACACACATTTGTATCGATAATATGAACGAAATCACCGAGACACGGATCTCAAATGTTTTTTTGGAGGGTTTTGAACCCTTGAATGATAGGGATTTTTTTTTTTTTTAAATATATTCTTGTTAAAGTCAAATAATATATTTGGAGTTAAAGGTCTCATGTGGTCTCATCTTGAATTATTCATGTGTTTATACTTTTACAAAGATTTTGCCACCTTCTTCCTGTCTCAAAGAATCAGGATTAGTATCGCTGGCCATTATATATATATATATATATATATATATATATATATATATAAAATAAGCCACAATTACAAAAATCATTGATCTATTGTCGAGCACCTAGTGGTCCCTAGTGTTATTTCTTGGTTTTTATTGTACATTGCTTTCTGGTTTTTTTAGTATTTCTTCAGTTTTTTTAATAGATGTGATTTATCTATTTTATAAAAAATTATTTATCTGTGGTAGCACACACATAAGTTCCATCTTCCAGAGTTCATGATTTTCATTTCGTCTGATACTGTCACATATATTAATCTACCACTGAATGATGATGGTAGCTTGACTAAACATTATCTTTTGCGCAAATGAAGCGGAGCACAGTTCAAAACTTATTAATTGTTCATTTTAAGATCGACAAGATTTGCAAGAGAACAGGCTCATCCCTGTTGGGAAAATATCATTCATTTGTGAGAAATGAACTTTTTTTTTTTAAATAACAGAAAAGAAAACCTTCGATGCTTGTAATTTCAGAAAGTTTATCTGCTAGGTGAAGTAGAATGATATGAAACTTCACCCGAAAACAAGAAGCCTGATCATCTCTTTTGTATCATGTATTTATCATTATGTCATGTGGGAATGTCAAATTGAAAATTGGTTGATACTTGAGTTGTTTGGCCCCCTCATCTTTCTACTTCAACTGTTGGTATATAGAAGATCCAGTTTTCACTGATCAGTAAATGGATAAAAAATACACGTATTAATCAGTCCTAACATAACTGAATCCATATATATACAATGTGTTCTGTTGAACTTGTTTATGCTTTAGCTGGGCCATTGAATTTGTGCTTTTGCACTGCCAAACAAGTCCCTGCGTTGATGTCTTCTTTTGTTTTTTGAGGCAATTATGATAGTCTTCTTTGCATCATTTGAACTTGTTTGGGCTATAACTGGTTTATTCCAGGTGTTCATCATCACCGAATTCCATACTGGACTTGATAATAAAACAATTCATTGTGATGATATATATATATATATATATACACCTTAGTTCTTCTGTGGAAGTTGTTTATGCTTTAGCCGGTCTATTCAACTGTCATTTTTGACCAATGACTTAATTGTAACTGATTCTGTACCAAATAATTATCGAAGAGAGGTCACAGGAGACAGTAGTAATACTTTGCTGATATATACACTTTGTCACTTCAAGTAATGTTAGAATTTCAGAAAAGAACTGCTTCAATAATTCTTCATATTCTAAACCATTGAATCATTTTTTCTTACTGATTAAGCTTTGTAAATGAATGCAACATGACAGTTGACCTTCTTCAAGTGCGGTGGAGTCTGCCTTGGTGCAGCAGTGCATCACACAGCGGCCGATGGCCTTGGTGCCCTCCACTTCATGAATTCTTGGTCTGACATTGCCCGGGGCATCGACAAACTTTCTGTACCACCCTACATCGACCGCACACTGCTCCGTGCCCGTGAACCTCCCAGCATCACCTCCGAACACTTCGAATACGCTCCCAAGCACCACTTCGAACACTCTGCTGCAAAGCGCACATTCGAGTCTGCCATACTCGAGCTCACCAAAGCACAAGTTGAATCCATCAAGCAATCAGTGAGCTCAGGGAAAAAGCCACTCTCTTCATTCAAAGCTGTGGTGGCTCATGTCTGGCGATCTGCGTGTAAGGCTCGCAAGCTCAACGACAAAGAAGCTACCCGTCTGTACATGACAGCTGATGCGCGGAGCCGCATCAAGCCACAACTCCCACAAGGCTATCTTGGCAATGCCATATTCCGGGCATCCGCTGTAGCCAATGCTGGTGAAATTATAGGCAATGAGCTTGATTTCGGTGCAGAGATTATTAGCAAATCAACTAATCGATTAAATGACGAACACATTCGATCACTGATTGATTTCTTGGAGCTGCAAGAAGATGTTAGCGGGTTGGCAAAAGGTGCGTGGGTGATGCCAGAGACTGATCTTTGGATTATCAGTTGGCAGGGACTGCCGATATATGAAGCTGATTTTGGGTGGGGGAAGCCGGTGTTCATGGGAAGAGCCTGCCTGCAGTTTGCGGGATTGGTCTATATCATGAACAGCGCCGGAGACAGCGGTGGGCTGCTGCTGGCGGTGGCGATGGAGCCGGAGAACTTGCCGCAGTTTAAGAAGATCTTTTATGAGGACTTGGGCTGTGCTTGATGACCGATTACATGGCATGGCAATGATGCACTGTTTCTTCTTGTTATGTTTTACTGAATGTTCTCAGTTACTGTCATGTAGTAGATTGCAGATTTCTTCTTGTTGTTGTTGTGATATCGTTTGGTGCATTTCTCAGTTACTGATAAATGAGAAATAAGATTTTCATTGAAAAATGACCGATGGGAAATATTTTAGAGAAAAAAAATGCAATCAAACACGGCCTAAAGTCATCCTTACTTTCCTATGCTTTATCATCAGCAATTTGTTCAGGGTTTCAAACTAAACAACCATAACTCAACCGGTCTCATTTTCATTAGCATCACAAGAAAATTAGGAAATATTTTTTGTATATCTAGTTGATGTATTTGATTCCAAATTTCAAATATATAAGATTTCATATAGTTCACATTCAATTCCTGTCTTTATTGATTGCAAGAACATGACCAAACCACAGTTGTAATTTGTTATACTCATTTCTGTAGTAGTAGTATTAGACATTTGGACTTTGAATGCTTCTCTAATAATATTTGGAGTAATACTATATGTCCCGAATAGGTGTTCCGAACAGATGTCCTGAAAGTGTGATTCTGCGGGTTTAGTATTCCCACCTCCGGAGTTGGCATTCCACATGGATTAGATTCGGGACACCTATTCGGGACATATAGCATTATTGTAATATTTGTATGTGTCACTCTTTTAAGTTTGTAATTATATTTTGAATCATTTAATTACTAAATTCAATTGTCAGACATCCACATTGCTGTTGAACAAATATTTAATCGAAGTGACACAGATAAAAAATTGTTTAAGTTAGTGGTTTTGAATTTGAAGTTTTTTGTATATATAAAAGGACATTCACGGAAAGAGGTGGTTTTCTATTTAATAAATCCTTTTAAGTATCTTATTTAAAACAATTTAAAATTTTTTATTTTCAAAAAAATGGGTGATTTAAAGATCTGAAAAAAGAAATCCAAGAAAATTGAAATAAACTAATTAATTTTTTTTTGAAGGTGTTAGCATGAAATTGCTAGCTGACAGAGAATAGTGAGCCACAATTCAGTTGTAGGAGTGGAGTCAAAAAATTTTTGAATAAAAAGCAAAAATATTTTTTAAAAGAACAAAATAAAAATGAAAGAGGCAAACAATATACTTTCACATAAATATTTTTTATAACTATATATATACCAATTTATAAAAAGTTAAGGGACCAAATAATAAATTTTTGCTAAAAGGTTCTTACCCTATAACTCAATTTATAACACCAACAACCAAAGAATAAAATTTTATAAATATTTTGTTTTTAAAACATATATTTTTTTATATATATTAACTTATAAAAAATTAAATAATAAATTTTCACAAATACTTTTTCTAGAACAAATTTTTGTTATATTATTTATATCAATTTATAGAAAAATTATAAGTTTTTAAGATTCAAGGATGAAATACATTGGAATTGATATTTTCCAAAAAAATATAAATCAAAATATCATTAAATAAGGTGGTCATTGCTATTTCCTATATTAGATGTGTTTTTCCAAAATGATTGGACGCCACGCCAAACTTGTGTGTTTCATTGAGTGCTTCTACCAACCTAATGGGAATGAATCATGTGAACATAGTGGGAACATTGGACCAAAGTATAGCAAAATGGAGGCATGAATCAACCTTGTCATAATGTCATTGACTTATTAATTATTTGCCACTTCGGCATGGATGATTAATGGTCAAAAATGGACTCGTAAGGTGGAGCTCATTCAACCACTTCAGGACTTTTTGGGGATGGATTGTTTGGATAGTCAAATGTAATTGATGATTATATATATATATATATATAGTCATATTTATCAATGTGTATAAATTTAAATGGTGCAATTTTTATGAGATTTTTACCCGTACAATACTAATTGATTTTAATTAATTTTGTTTAATAACATGATCGATTAAACTAATATAAAAAAAGAAATAAAATTTTATAAAAAAAATATGAATATGAAAAAAAATGATAAAAGATGCATTATGATAATTTTGTGCTAACTAACTATATTTCATGTTTTTCATTTTTCAAAATATATTGCCTTTAGTATAGGTAGAATACCCTAATTGGTCCCTTTATTTGTCACAATCTGCCCTTTTAGTCCTTTTACTTTAATTTGACCCCGATTAGTCCTTCTACTGTCAATTTGAGGCAAATCAAGTCCAATAACTTACCGACGTTAGTTTGTCCGTCTGAGTTTGCTAACGTGGTTTTATAATGGAGGGACTAATCGGGGCCAAATTAAAGTAAAGGGACTAAAAAGGCATATTGTGACAAATAAAGGGACCAATTAGGTAGATTGTGACACATAAAGGGACCAATTAGGATATTCTACCAATCCATTATAAAGCAACATCAGCAAACTCAAACGGACAACCTAACGTCGGTCAGTTGTTAGACTTGATTTGCCTCAAATTGACAGTAGAGGGACTAATCGGGGCCAAAGTAAAGTAAAGGGACTAAAAGGACAGATTGTGACAAATAAAGGGACCAATTAGGGTATTCTACCCTTTAGTATATCCAACATGTTTTTTAAAATATAGATAACAAAAATAATAATAATAATAATAATAATAATAATAATAATAATAATAATAATAATAATAATAAAAACAACAAGTGATTTTGTTAGTTATCAAAAGTCATTAATTTTTCTATTTAAGAAGATTTTTCGGCTGAAATAATAAGACTGTTTTTTACCAAAAAAAAAATATAAGATTATTAAATTCTTTTGGGCTATTTGAAAACTATTCAAGCTTATCGAAATTTATGTGGTGCTCATCCATCGACTTATAAATCAATTTTCTACAATTAGTCTCGGTGTATGAGGTTCTTGCTTTCACATAAGCAACATATTAAAGTTCAATCTTAAACTAAGTTTATTAAACAAATGACGTCAATTATGTTATGGGTTTGATCACTGCTTGGCGTATCACTTTAAATATAGAGAAAAAATTAAAATACCAAGTACTTCTGTTGCACTGGTGGTCAAAGGTTATACTTCATGTGCCAACTTATTAAAACAAATATTAGGGCTATTTAATCAAAAACTAATCACATTTCATGAGACAAGTGATACTAAAAGACTAACTTGAAAAATATTAAGCTTGATGATTTTATGTTAAGGACTTGCACATTATGTTTTGCTACCCTAATCTTACCATTTTTTCACCCAATAAATCATCACAAGAACAAACTCACCTTTAGTGCTACATTGATTGATATACTTGCCCATCTTATAACAATTATATATATATATATATATATATATATATATATATATATATATATATATAACTCCTTCCGTTTCATATTAACTGTCACATTTGAGAAAACATTCTTTTCTTTTTAATTATTTTATAATTTTTAAGAGTTATATAAATATTGCTTGTTTTGTTTTTTTTTCTAATTTTACGTTTTTTATTATTTAAGAAGAAGTGTGCTCATTAATAGGAGTAAATAACTTTTATAAGGATAAAAATGTCTTATCTTAAACTATTGTTTAGATTTTAGGAGTTTTAATGAGAATCTTAATATATGGGCGAAGTTCTAATGTGACCGTTATACTTTGATTATTTGGAGGTTTTGGAAAGTTTGGTAAGATATGGTTTTATAGAAAATCTTATTTGGATGAAGGGTTTTACAAATGGTATGGTTTAAGGGAGTAAAATGAACGTTTGACAACCTCTACTTTATCCCACTTCTCAACCCTCCAAAATAGGAGGTTACGAGGGTTTTGTTTTTTCATTTGATTAAAATACCCTTTTACATTTTGAATAATTACCGACATATCCTAAATGATAATTAATGCATAACATATGAGGCTGAGTATATTTTAAAAAGTTATAGCATTTATAGTTATAATTTAATTATAATAAATAAAAATATATTATTAAAAAATTATATTTAACATGTATGTATTTTAATCTTCAAAAAGTATTTTCGTAATTTTAATATATAACTTTATTTTACTTTACTTTACTTTTAAATCAAACACTAACATGGTTAAAAAACTTTCAATTACTCTACAATTTTCCCAAATAAAGTATGGTTTACAATCTCACTTATCACATTTTACCATGTTTTATAAACATTTCAAAACCTCAAAACAACCAAAAGCATTAAGGAAAAATGGAACCCTAATTAATGCCATATCTTTAATTTCCAATTGATCCAATGAGACAAGATATACTGTACCAAAAGGCTTGTAGCCCAGCGGTATCTCGGGTCCCCTCGTGGGAGGAGACGCGAGTTCAATCCCCTCGAACCGCGCTCTCCCGTTCCAAGAGGGTGATGACGTTGTAGGCAATCCCCCCGCCACGCGTACGCCCCTGAGAGTTGGCGCTTGTCGCCCTATCTCAAAAAAAAAAAAAAAAGATATACTGTCCTACAATAAGTATATATGACTCTCTCCATGATTGTATTCTTTTTTTCCAAAAATTTTCCTATGTCATGTATTCCTAGCAAAGATTCTATTCTTCTTTCATGAACATCATGTATGCTTGGCGATTATTGCAAGGTAGGCATGATTTATTTTCTTGAAATAATTTGGCAAGCATCAACCTATCATAATTTTTTAAATATATTTATTTTAAGTAAATATGTTTATTGATGATATTGAAATGCACATAGGCTATTAATCAATAACTTCTCCGATAGCCAATATCGATGATGTTCTTTATTGATTAAATTTAGACGCATACTTCTTTTTATTAATTAAAAGTCTTCACAAATTTTCAATAATAATTAATTTATAGCCATTATTGTAAATTTAGTTAAGATGAATAATTAAGACAAATGGAGATGTTGTAATCTCTCATTTTTTTCAATCACCATATACTTCAATAAACTTTCAAGTAAAACCCCATGAAACTTTTTCTTTCTTAGAGCTTCCATATATAGTTGTTTATATTGCTATACAAATCTTCTTGTTTAGTTGGACATGTCATCATATTAAAAAATTTTATAAATAAAATAAACAGATTTTCTTAAAGTAAAGTGAGTAAACCACATCAAAAGAAGTATATTATTGACTAAATAAAAGCATCACTTTGTTACATTTATCACATAATGAATGTTTCTATAATAATTAGACATTTTTTTTCATATATTTAAGGGCTCATAAACATTAATATTTTTTGCTTCAAAAAGAACCTTTGAAATTGATTTGCATCATCACCAACCATCTCACTCAAAAGTCTGATTTTTTTTTTTTAAAAAAGAAAGTTCAGTCTAATTAATGATTTTTAAGTTTAGATTTAAAGTAAAAAAAATATTATAATTCCAATGCAAAAGGATTGGTCGTTGAACAAAGTTGAGATTCTAGAATATATGTGAAATATTTTAAATTATAAATCAGGTGCCAATTTTTTGACGTCAAATGTAAAAGAAAATAATATAAAAGAAGAAGAAAAAAAAGCCAACATAGTCTTTTTTATTTTTATTTCTTTAGTTATTAAATCATTTATTCTCTCTTTAAAAAAAAAAAAAAAAAACTTTCCCTGTTCTTCTCTGTTCATCACCCATTCATGCATGAAATGATTTTTCTCTCAACGACTTATTAATTTCTATCAAAATTTATTAGACGGACATCACATGATTGTTGGTTGAAATATTTTTTTTTAATAAATAGGTAATATTCACCACCCATTTAAAAAAAAACCATGATGAATATAAATAATGTAATTAATATTTCACTGCATATGTATTCTTACTTTGTGTAGTTTTTGGTGTTCGATCTCTAATCATTTCTATAATAAATATTTTACATAAAAGATTTATTTTCAATTGACAAAAAATTAGTCACAATAAATTTAATAAAATCAAACATAAATTCTACTTTATTTATGAAAATAAAAATTAATATTTCACAACTTCTCTATTTAAATATATACATGTATATCCATTTATTTTTATTTTCGTTTATGTTCTCCATGTTCTAAGGATCAGCAGAAGAATCTATATTTAATTTCTGAAATCTACATTTAATTTCTTAATTTAACAATAATAATAAATAAATAAATAATAATTCAATCAAACCCCACTCATAATAGTGCCCAAAAGGGCTGATCTTAGTCTTGGTCAGAGTGACGTCACCCACAACAGAGCCAGGCCACACAGAGTTAATTGCCTCGAGATTAAACCCAAATCCAATCGCGAGGCCAATTCACGGCTGATGCCTACCTCGCAACAACTACAAGGACTGGACAGCAACTCGGGTCCGGGTCCCACCGCCACTACCACCCGGCGTCCGCATGAGTTGGTAAGCCTAATTGGAGGGCCCCGCTGCATTATCCAATCAGAACTAAACACGTCGTCCTTTAACAAACTACAACGCTGCGCTATTAAGAACAGCTGCTCATTAAAAAAAAAGCAGGATGTTGGTTCTGCTCACCTCCTTACCAACTCCCACGAGGTGCATCTCCGCCGCCCAATGTTCCACTGCATGCGGATGATGCAATATGATGCCGCCACGTAGCACAATTGGGCGGTGACGGGGCAACAACTTAGTTTGTTTTCGCCGAGAGGGAAACTAGTATATATTCAGAGTTACAGGCGAAGTTCCAACCAGCTCTCAACCAGAGCTATTTGTATCTGAAGGTTCTTTTGTTTTCCCTTTTCTTGTTTTTTATTTTTCACTTTTTATTCAATCTAATTTCCCATTTTTCTCATCAAAATATTGTTGTTTTTTTTTAACTATTTGCAGAGAAACATTGAGAGAGAGAGAGAGAGAGAGGAGGAGGAGGAGGAGAGTTTGTGGTCTTAAGCATTGAAGGTAAATTTCTCTCTGATCTCCAGAATTTCAATTTTGTCTCTAAATTTTAAGACTTGTGCTTGAGTGCGTTTCCCACTGGTATTTGAAAATGGATTGGACGTCAGTGGTAGTGGGGAAAAAAAAGCAAGATAGAACCAAGACAAAGACACCTTGCATTTATCAAGGAAAATTAGTTGAACTTTTTAGAAAAATAATGGCATGGGATTATTGTTATTGTTTAGTGCGGACAATGTCAAGTGGCGCATAAAGTAAAGGAGTTTCTGCGAAGGTTGGCGTTGTTCATGGGTCGGATCAAAGTTGGGATTTTCAATTTTTTTTTAATAAATTTTAATTATAAATTGAAAATTAAATTTTATTAAGTTAGGTAAGAGAAGGATGTTCGAACCGCTAAAAAAAAAAACAAAGCGGGTAGCGATTTAATTTAAAGTGAAAACGTTTTCCTGTTTTCAGTTTCCATTTCCGGTCTTCTTTTTGAGAGAAACACCGCGGTGGTGTCGTTTCTTCATCGGAGGAGAGATGGTGAATATCACGATTAGGGAGTCAACGATGGTGCAGCCGGTGAGGGAGACGCTGCGGACGAGGCTGTGGAACGCCAACGTGGATCTAGTGGTGCCGCGATTCCACACTCCCAGCGTGTATTTCTACCGCCCGGACGGATCAGGGGACTTCTTCAATGCGGGGAAAATGAAGGCAGCTCTGGCGGAAGCGCTGGTGCCATTCTATCCGATGGCCGGGAGGTTGGGGCGGGATGAGGATGGGCGGATAGAGATCGATTGCCAGGGCCAGGGAGTGCTTTTTGTGGAGGCGGAGACGGAATCGAGGATCGATGATTTTGGGGATTTTGCCCCGACCATGGAGCTGAAGAAACTGATCCCCATCGTGGATTACTCCGGTGATATCTCCTCCTTCCCCCTTCTTGTCTTGCAGGTGATTTTGATTGCATTTCCATTCCCTTTTCTTATTTGTTTTCTTTTGTTTTGCTTTTTTTTTTTAATAAGTTTTTATGGCTTTTCTGATTAAATTTCCCTGGATTCATCTTCGATATTTAATTTATGTGGATTAACTCTAATTGTAAAAATAAATAATATGAATTTTATAAATTGAAGTTAAAGTGGAATTATGAGAAATTGAGGTCGTTTTTTTCTTAATGAATTCAAAATGGAATTGAGGTTGACTCACTGGCTGATGGAGACTTGTTACCGGAGGGATGTTTTCTTTTGATTTAATTTAGGTGATGAGTTTGTCTTGCTTGTATGTGTCTCTGAATAAAAAAAAGAATGAAATTGAGGTTATTTTCGGTAACTTTTTACCTCGTAGCCTAATGACTTTTGTCGAGGTAAATATTACTCGATGTTACTGATTTGTAAATATTACTCGATGTTACGATAATTGAAATTAGGTGATCATTTTGATTCAAATTAAAATTTGATACTTAAAATAATAATTAAGTATTATTTTGTTACCTTTAGTAATATTTACTCCACTCTTGCTATTGTCTAGGTTTTGTTTGTCTTTATAATTTTGTTTCAAATAAATCATTTCATGCACATCTTTTTATTATTAAATAAAATAATAATAATAATAATAACAATAATAATGTCAAAACCACTCGATTTAAGTGGTTTGATATACTAAGAAGTGTGGCTTGTGGGGTGAGACGGAATAGAAGCAAATAACTTACATTAATATGTGCTTGCCATCTTTGTTAAAAAAAAAAATTGCAAGATTTTGCTATCACCAACCTTAGTTTAGAATATAGGTATCTATTCTTGGGCCATTATAATAGCAAGATAGCGTAGACATTTGTTGGTGAAACTTTAGCATAAAAAAACACTGTTCCTACTTATGGCGAATACTAATGATCCTCTATCTTCATGTCTGAACGTAATTACACTTAGTTGCAACTTTTTACTGATAATTAATATAATTCCCATGCTTTTCACGTCAGTTGGTTGTTTAAACTTGGTTGCAACTTTTTGCTGATAATTGATATGATTGTGAACATAACATTTAACCTATTTGCATGAAACCACAACTGTATCATGGGTACTTGTTCGGTTCTAATCAAAATCGTGCTGCCAACTTAAACTTTCCCACCATCCGCTTTATAATGATAATAATAATAATAATAATAATAATAATAATAATAATAATAATAATAATAATAATAATAATAATCTGTTCATTAATTGATATATGTCGGTTGTTGTACATTTACATCACCACTCTCACATGATTTATCACTTCAAACTTTTGGTAGTTGAATATAATTTTTGATAAAGTTTCAAGCCCGAGTGAAGCAACATTAATGTATTAGACGGCCGAGATTAAGCCAGGTGTTGGTTTCTTGGTTGGCAGGTGACCTACTTCAAGTGTGGCGGAGCCTCATTGGGGGTGGGCATGCAGCACCACGTAGCGGACGGCGCGTCCGGCCTCCACTTCATCAACTCGTGGTCGGACGTGGCACGCGGTCTCGGGATCAGCATTCCGCCCTTTATCGACCGTACTCTCCTCCGAGCGCGGGACCCACCTACACCCACATTCCCCCACATCGAGTACCAGCCGGCTCCCTCCATGCTCTCTCCGCCTCCGCCACCGGTATCCTCACCGCCGAACCCACCACCCAAAACTCAATCCCCCTCCACCACAGACACCGCGGTGAACATCTTTAGAATCACCCGCGAACAACTCGACCTCCTAAAGTCAAAGTCATCCCCGGGCACACGCTTGAGCTCCTACTCCCTCCTCGCCGGTCACGTGTGGCGCTGCGTGTGCATCGCACGTGACCTTCCCGGAGACCAGCCCACCAAGATGTACATCGCCACCGACGGCCGTTCCCGTCTCCGCCCACCACTCCCACTAGGCTACTTCGGCAACGTCATCTTCACGGCGACACCCATAACGGACGCCGGTGACCTCGTCGACGGCGGCGTCATCACGGCAGCCAAGAAGATCAATGATTCCTTAGCTCGAATGGACGACCAGTATCTAAGATCAGCATTGGATTACCTAGAACTCCAGCCGGACTTGGCGGCTCTGGTGAGAGGCGCGCATACCTTCCGGTGTCCGAACATCGGGTTGACCAGTTGGGTCAGGTTACCTATCCACGACGCTGACTTCGGGTGGGGCCGGCCAATCTTCATGGGTCCCGGTGGGATCGCCTACGAAGGGCTGGCGTTTGTGTTGCCGAGCCCAACTGACGATGGGAGCATGTCTTTGGCCATCTCTCTTCAGCCAGCCCACATGCAGAGGTTTCAGAAGCTCATTTATGAGTTTTAGGGTTTGCATGGCTTTCCATGCAGACGTGGAACTAACTTTTAGGTACGTCGAAAACAGTAATTAGAAAGGAATGCTTTGCTTTGTTTTCCCTACGCTCTGCTTTTTAATACTTTGGGATGTTAATTAAGGATCGATGTTTCTTGTAATGAGCTGCGAAAGTTAATTCACACGTATAAGTCGTTATTTTGTTTATTTTTTTTTTAAATACAAAATGGATATTTTAATAAGTTGATGATGAAACTAGATTTAAAACAAATATTCAATAAATGTTTAAAATAAATAAATGAATTTATACATTGTTAGAGAGTTTTCTACGCAGAAGCCGCAGAAATACAGGTGTTAATCATTTCTAAGTTAGAAATGTCAGTATCTGTTAATCAAGAACTTGGCACAATCGCAATTCAAATTGGCACCTTCATTCTACAAGTAAACCAATCTGTTGGCTTGATTAGTCTTACCAATTATATATGCTCTCTGAGTCATATGTTAATTAGTCTTGAATTTGTCTCTCTCTCTCTCTCTCTCTCTCACTCTCACTCTCCATAACCTAGATGGGGACTAAACGACTATCAATATCTATCAATGTCTTTCTATATATCAATGTAATTCAAACGAAAAAAATGCCTGTTATTCAAGAATGTATTTACCTATTTATTTAATCAAAATTAAGAATTACTCTCCACCACGCATCCCCTTATTTTCGATGTCAGACTTGGTTTAAGTTTGGCAACCTGTCACTTTGCGCGACCTTCTCACGCTTCACTTACATAGAAGTACATGAAAATGCAATATTGATGTTCATATATATGACTGAGTGGTTGTACCAACTTTGTTGATGTGACAATTAGTAGGTAGTGAGGAGTTGGTGATAGCCAATTGGGATGATGAAATCTTGGTATCAAAGAAAGTTGGCCGGAAATGGATGGCCTAATTAAGAGTTAGTAGGGCTAAGTTATCGTCTTGGTATTTATAACAAGCGATGAATGCGAATTGATTGAAGATTACTTCAAGTTTAATTTCAATACACACACACACACACACACGAATGTGTGAACAAGTCCCATACAAAGACATACACTGGGCAGAGTTAATATCTTTAGATACACTTGTGCCATCACACCACATGTGCTAAGTTTCAAACCTACCTTTATTAGGGACAAACACTTTACATAAACGTAAGAGGTCTTCTCATCCCCATCTACCAAAAATAATAAATAATTGTTTTCATTGAATTATATATATAACATATATCTCTTGTGAGTTGTGAGTGGTAAAATATTTCAATTTTTTAGTAATATTTTTAATATCTCTATTTTAATAAATATTTTATTTAAAAACTTTTATTGTTAATGATTCAAAACAAACACACCAAATATAATATCGTCACAAAAAATCTTTGGCTATATGAGCGGACTTGTAACCTAATCTGTAGGTTCCCCAAATGAGTATATACAAACTAGATGATCAATCATAGGTAGTGCATGCGCTCCCTAACACCTAATTTATCCACATTTTTCCTAAAAAAAATTAAGCTCATTTAAGTAGTTATTTTTTTTGAAATAAAAGTGGATAAACCACAAATTTATTGAAAATAAAAAAGTACATAGAAAGGAAGATAACTCTCACCAGAAGTGAGTGAAAGAAAAGGAAAAAGTACAACAAAAGCTGAGAAAATCAAAAAATAAAACAGACTGGGAAGGCGGAAGATATCGTCTGGTACCTCAGGCCTGCCCAGATTGAAAGAAGGAGCACCTACTCCTGAGCAAAGTCTGAATCCGGATCGCCTGCTTGAGTTGGAGCTCTTGCGCTTAGGAAATTAAGAGAGCGCTTAATTTTCTGAGAATTTAAGTAGTTATTGATTTGCTTTTTTCTAATAAAAATTATTTAATCCTCTAGTGCATTTAACAAATCTCTAATATCGAATGTTTTTCTTCTAACTTTTATATTGATTATAATATTCAAAACAAGAATTTAGAATTTAGAGTCTATTCAGTCAATTTCAGTCACTCCAACCCAACATTATAAAAAAAATAAAATCAAACACGTCTATAAATGCCATATTAAAAAAATACGCATTAGTACGCCAGCATGATGCAATTGAAACGTTAATCACGAGCACCTACAAAATGTTTTAGTTTTCCAAGCATCCCTGACTTACCTCAATTAGTGACCCTCAAACAATTGATTATTATACTCTTTATCCAAAGATAAGGTTCATTTATGAAAAGGGCTTGGACATGACCATATTATATTCATCACCATTCAATGATTGAATAATTATCAAAGGCAAAGATAAAACAAAACCTATGTATGTTGAGTGATCAAAATATATATTTTCCACAATGGATGGCACGCTTTGTTGGCTTCTAGTTGACTAGTTCAAATTCTGGTTCTGCAAGGTTCTAGACCTCAATTTTTACATGCATGTGATTACTTCTTTGTTGAAGTTTTTGCATGTGGGTTACGTTTATTTTACATGAATTGTTGACCTTATATATATATATATATATATAGAATTTACATATTCTATGGACGTCCATAGATAAAAAAAATCTATGGATGTCCATCATTAACCGTTGGATCTTGATCTAACGACCGACATTGATTACTATATATCATTGTTCCAAATAGTAACTACTGTACATTTACTGTAACAACTACTATTCATCAATGTTGATTGTTGGATCTAAATCCAACAGCTAATGATGGACATCCATAGAGTTCTTATCTATGGACATCCATAGAGAATTGATCCTCATATATATATATATATATATGTGTGTGTGTGTGTGTGTGTGTGTGTGTGTTTTTATTATATTTGAGGCTTGGCATGTTTCTTTGCGGAACTTATACATCAATAGGCATATGTATATGTAAACCATTTCCATTGGTGACTCAAATTTATATTTTAATATATTTTTTAGAAATATATTTATGCACATATTTCTATACATTGCTTAATGATTTTAAATAAATTAAATCATATTTTTCTTTAAAAATAATTTTTTTTTTTTTTTTTATGAGTGAAAGGTTGAGGGATGAAAATGATTGATTTATTATGAGCTTGTGGGTATACCATTTACATTTTAGCTTAATTATTTTACAAAGGGTACTATGGGATTTTTATTTTAAGTGTGATAAATAATTAATTGTAATTAAGTTCATATATCCTAATAGATTTTGAAGTCTGCTATGAGTATATATGTAATATTACTTTTTTATACAAATATAAGTGTGAATATTATTTTTAATGGAATATGCACATAGTTATGAGTTTTTAGAGCTGTACATATATATGTAAATTTTTTTTATGAAAATTAGTTTTTAGTCTCTAAATATTTATAAATATGTCAATTAGTTCCTCCCACAATAGAATATCCTAAACCGTCAATTCTTTTTTAGTTTAGTTTTTTTAATCTTTACATCTTAATCCATCAATTTATTTTATCTAAAATTTTAATTTTACCCAGTTTATAAAATATAATTTTTCATTTAACAAATTATAACGGACTCAGAATTAGTCCCACATCGGATACTTGAGAGGGTTGCCATATGCATATAAGTGGCAAGCATGCCATCCTTTCAGACTGGTCTTTTGGGGCCTAAATAAATCGGGGTGAAACACGTCCGCGTCGGGCGCCGAGCAGGGCTGGCTGGCTATGTGTTGGGGCCCCAGAGTCGGGCCAACGAGGGTGTTGGCCTCTTGATCGGGTAGGCTATGTAACGGACTCAGAATTAGTCCCACATCGGATACTTGAGAGGTTGCCATGTGCATATAAGTGGTAGGCATCCTTCCCTTTTGGGCCGATCGTTTCGGGTCCGCTCTCTTCACCACTTATATGCATAACACAAATATATCTTTCATTTACTATATATTAAGTGTTTTGGCAAAAACACATAGGGTTTAATTAGTTTCTTATTTTCTCATTTAATAATTTTATTTAACATTTAATGTATTACATTCCCATTTAATAGCATTTAATTAAGTTGAGAGGCATTTTTGAAGCTTCACCCTCAAGTAAATGTTGTTAACTGACACAACTACTAGGAACAAATATGTATTAATAAAAAAAACATAAAATGAATAAAGTTTATTAGAAAGAATGAAAATTTAGATGGAGCTTTTGGGAATTACAGGAAATGTCTTTTCTTCATTTATTATCCACATTTAATTTAAATGAAGATAAAACAAATCTTCCAGCGAGGCATGTTATTGTTAGATTCTGCCTGCAACTTTTTTTTTTATTAATAATCATTCTTTTGTGGTGTGTTCTTCCTCGATCCCAAGCCATTCAATTCAAATAGTTTTTAAAATATAATAATAATAATAATCAAGTCCGCTATAATAATAATATAACATTCGTACCACAGCGCGCATGTTATGAAACATTTCAAAATTACACGGAAAAGTTAATTGACAGATATTATAGATAAATTCTATTGCTTACACGCTAAGGCTGTGTTTGATTGACAACATAAAAAATGGGTGAAAAAATTTTTTTTTCTGAAAAATTTTTTTATGAAAAAATTTTCCGTGGTAAATGAAAAATAGCCGTTTGATTGGCATTATTTTCTAGCTAGAAAATCAAAATTTTTCATTGTAAAATGAAAAAATTAGCCATCACATGTTATTTTTTCACATAACCTCTTACATTTTCCATAGAAAACTTTTTCCATGGTGGAGGTAGGAAAAACTTTTCTTTGTTTTGATGGAAAATAGAGTCATGTGACAACATAAGAGGAAAAAATTTTCCATTAAAAATTTGGCCAAACAAACAGTCTATTTAGCTGGAAAATGACCCGTGAAAATTTTTTTCTGGGAATAAAAGTGCAATCAAACACAGCCTAAATGTATTATTAAATTTATGGTCCAAAAATAACGCCATTTTTAAAAAAACAGAGCTACTCTCCTTTCTCAAAGTTTTTTTTAAAAATTATAATTTGCAAGCCCAAGTTAATAATATAAATACACATAATAAATTATTATTTTTTAATCCACTATGGTCCATCCTAATATATATATGTCAATGATTGACACGAAACGGTCCTTATTTAGAACGATCTGGTGGTCGTGAGAGATTGGCTGTCCACTGACCATGCCGATACATGACCCACTAAATTTTCACTATTTTTTTTTTCTGAATTATATTAGTATATGGATTTTACACAAATATTATTTTGATGCAAATATTATTTTGATGAAATAAAAAAAAAGTGGAAATTGTATATGAATGAGAGAATATGACTGTAATAACTGATTTTATTGAATAGGGTTTAAATAAAATAGTGTGATTAATTTATTGCACATATTGAAAGCTGGGCCAAGTACCTGAGGTGGGTGGTCCATGCTGGTCCGACATGAATAGTGCTCACCATGCTTTGGACATGTGTTTGTCAGGCATATTATAACCTTCAACTATGTTAATTTATAAAAAAAAAAATATTAACAATATGCAACACCATAACAAAATAGATGGTATGAATAAGTTGCAGTTAGCAAACAAATCAGGTTGGCATGATACAGATGGAATGAATTTAAGTTTCACTTAGCATAGTTTACTAAAGAGTCAATCAAATATAAATATGACCTATATCCATGTATGTTCTCATTTTAATGTATTTTTCTTAATCTATTTTTATAAAATCTTAAAAGAACTTATTTACACACGTAAGATTTTGCACCGTATCATTAGAAAGTGAATGGTTTTTGTTAACAATTAAGAAATCCTCAAGTTCAAATAAAAACTCTCATCAAGCGAAGAGAGTTTGATTTATGTATGCATGAGGCTTTCCCTCAATAAAATAAAATAAAATAAAATAAATAATAATAATAAAGTATTATATATATATGAAGGAAGTGGTGTTTTGAGGATATTTTCTTTTGGATTTTAAAAATAAAATTATAAAATTAATCCAGTTGGCCGATATAGCATAAATCTTGATTAGTTCACTTATCCTCCCAAAACGCATCAAACGATTCAAACTTGTACCAAACCTGCGCTGGGCCGGTGGTCCAGAACTGAAGTGGGAAGTTGGCCCAAACAAAGATGGGCCCATGCGCACTTTAAGGGCTAGCAGCCCACCATGGAAGCCCAGTAACGAAAAAAAAATATTTCTTTCCATTCATTTTTCAACTAATCTCGTGCAAAATATCTTTAGTTGTTCTATATTTGAAGATTCATAAATTTAATTATACTTTAAAATAAAAATACATTAAAAGAATAAATTGTAGTTAGCAAACGAATTGGTTTGGTATGACACATATCAAATGAGTTTATATCATTCAAAGCATAGTCCAGTAAAGAGTCAAATACTATAAAAATGATTTATATTCATGTCCTTTTCTCATTTTTAATTTTATTTAATTTAAAAAAAATTGTTTACACGTGTAAGATTCCAGATGGATGATGACATACAAACCAAAAAAAAAAATCAATTATATTTCGTCAGCTGTGAACTAACATCAGAAAATGATAGGCCATGGGGACCGGGTCAGACAAGGCCATGCCTTGTTTCTTGAAATGTGGATTGCTCTCCTTCATCCTCTTTTTTTTTTTTTTTTTCAAAATTTAAAATTCTAAAATCATATTAAATTTATATTATACTTCAATAAAATATTAATTAATCCACAAACTAAAAGCAAATTCTATCTCAACTTCATGATCCAAAGCAAACCCCACTATTATTTAAAACCCCACTAATACATGTATCATTTATTAAAATGTAGAACGGGGCACATAGTGGGGTCCGGAAAAAGAGGAAAATTTCATTTTTTTTTTTTTTTTGGGTGCCGTCGTTGAGGTGTCCCCATGTCCATTTCATGTAATTATGATTGATATTCTCACACCATCTTCTTCCACATTTATATGAATTTCCTTTCTTTTTTTTTCTTTAAATCATATCATAAGTTACTAATTTTGATTCTAATATATATTTTCTAAAACTATAATTTATTTTTTTTTATAAGTATGGATGCGGTATTCCCTCTTTGAATTAAGAGGGATTTACAATTTTCCATTATAGAAGTACTAAAATACAAATTAGGCATTAAATCTGAAAAATACATCGTGTAATATACATACACACACATACACATTGAAGCATGTGGGAATTAAAAAATAAAAATAAAATAATAAAAACAAAAACGAGTGGATTAGAAGGAAACAGGGTGGAAGCATCAAACAAAAGAAAGGTAAGAGAGGGAGAGAGAGAGAGAGAGAGAGGATAAGAAAGAACACGCATGTTTTCGTCCACAAGTTTGCCACGTCAGCCATGCATGTAAATAGATAAGACCACCGCATCTTACTATTTTCTAGGATCACCAACTCCATATCATTCATTCATTCATTTCTATGTATATATATATATACTTGATCAAATTCTAAGGAGAGCCACTCCTCATCTACTTCATCTCTCTTAATGGCAGCTGCAGTGGGGTTAATGCTTGGCTCCGTGGCCACTTCATCTTCTTCTTCTTCTTCTTCAAATGGGTCTCTGAGGAGAAGAGGAGATTCAAAGAGGACAAGTGTTTTGGTACGTTGTGTTGTTTCTGGGAGCCTTAGCAGTGAGTACAAAACTCTGAGGATCCAACCAGGTGCTTCAGAGATGGACGTCAAGAAAGCCTTTCGCCAACTTGCCTTGCAGGTATGATCTTTTTTTATTTTATTGTTATTATAAATTTTTTCTCTAACATTAAAGGCATATTAATTGGTTAATTAATAATCTCAATTGTTTAAGAGATGTTTAATGTGTTGGTTTCTTGGTTTGGTTGCAGTATCATCCAGATGTATGCAAGGGGAGCAACTGTGGAGTTCAGTTTCACAGAATAAATGAAGCTTATGATGTGAGTAGTAGTCACAAGGTCACAAAATTTTTGTTTGGTTATCTCACCGGGGACTTCTAAATGAGAGATTGATTTATGTGTGTGTGAATATGTTTGCAGATTGTGATGAAGAGTTTCAGGGAGAGAGAAGAAGAAGAAGAAGAAGAGGGAGGAGAACAGAACTCATGGTGCCATGAAGATGATGATCAAATGAGAGGGATGTATGATTCCAGCTGGGATTTGTGGGAAGAGTGGATGGGATGGGAAGGTGCTGGCATTCTGGATTACACCTCTCATATCAACCCTTACATTTAATTTATTGTGTAAATACAAAATAAGAATATGATGAGAAAACATCTCATGTTTACATGTATGATTGTAAATACAACCAGTAAATAAGAACTCTTTTTAAGTTTTTTCTGTTGAGTTGCAGACTTCTCTAATGGTCAGAAAATTTTCACCCTGCAACTTCAGTGGAGTTTCAGATAATGCATTCTTTCATTCTCAATTGAACATGGACAACAAAATCATGTCTTCAATTCAGAAAAATCAGCATGAATATTTTTATTGTATTGCAGGAACAAAATAAGTTTTCTTTGCCTATGTACATAGATTGCAGAGCCCTCACAATATCCGGAAGAAATGAACAGTCATTGATGGATGTCAAGGAAATTAACCATACTTCAATTCAGAACATTTTCCACCCAGCAATTTCTGAAGAGTGAACAATGAATACCTTCTTTCATTCTAAATTGAACATGAGAGCAACCAAATTCTTCTGCAGTTTCTATGTAGTTTCAATGTATAACAGGAATATATAAGAATTTTCCTTTGACTATACACAGCAGAGACACACAACAACAGGGAGAAATCCAAGGGGGTGACACACTGATACATGATCGAAGAAGACGGAAGACGGACCCGATCACAAGCTTCAAACCCTCAAAGCTACTTGATCTTGCCATGAAATTTTCCTTTTACCAACACGATTTCCGCTAGTTCCGACATCTCTGCAGACGGATAGCTTTAGCTCATTGGCAATCGCCTTCGGGTGCTCCTGTTCCATCTGAAGCTCCTCCATTTCTTCCCCATTCTGTCATTCAAATTCAACATGTTTGTGAGAAAACAATATAATTTCCTTGTAAATCATTAACAAGAGGGGACTCATGCCATTACCGGGAGGAAAGCCTGGTTTAAATCTAGGACTGCAGAAATGTTTGGAGCTTCCATAACTCGGTATTTCCGAACTTTTGATTGAACTTCAGCTTGAAGTGCCGCATTAGGCAAGGATTTCTGAGACTGTTTCTTCAGTCTATATGATGAGTCCTTGGATAATCTCTTGTACTTCCTCCGTAAAAATCTGAAATAATGAAAATTAATCATTAATCATTCTGCTGTGAAAAAAGTTCAATCAAGTCCATCCCAGAAACACAGAGAGAATGAAATGCAAGGCCAGGAAGTAACTATGTCCAATCTTGGAAGAAATATTACTTGATTTCAGCAGAGAGCCTGAGCTTCTTTTCCTGTGCCTTCTGCAATCTGTTCTTCTTCGCTTCGATCTCCTACAGTGTATAATTCACAATTTTGGCAAATAATAAGTGAAATCAGTAATTTATAACTAAAATTATCAAAAAGAAACCTTTATTGTAAAGACATTGAGAAGGCTGCCTTTTTTTTTTTCTCATTAACTAAGGAGAAATGCTCTTAAAGTTCAGAAAACCTCAACCATAAACCAAACTCATTGAAGATCATAAACATTTTAAGCAATAGCGGAAATCAAGAAGCTCTAAGAAGAAGAATTCACAATCTACAGCAAAGGATAGGCAAAAGTAATTCTAAATTAAATAATTAGAAAGAAACCTTTATGTAAAAAGACAGACATGCTACACTTTGAAAAAGTTGCATATATTTCCCTTTAATCATAAACCAAACTCATTGAAGATCACAAGCAAAAAAACACAATATCAGATATCAAGAACCAAAATTCACAATATTAAACAAATAATTAGCAAAATCAGTAACATTCATTGTAACAAGTTTGAGATACTAAAACTCATAAAAAAAAAAATACACATCGTAAACAAAACAAATTAATGATCACAAACAAAGGAAACAGGAGTAGAAATCAAGAAACCCCAGATCCACAAAACATAGATCCTAAACACAAGAACAAGAACAAGAACAAGAAGTAACGTAGACAAGAATAAATTTCTCAACGTCAGGCAAAAGGAACATAGAAAAACCAGATCTAAACAAAGAAAACAATCAACAGAGCAACAAATCTAAAAAAGGCCAGATCTTGAAACACAAAGACAGAAAAAGCTGTCACCTTTAGCAAATCCTCATAATCCAGAAAGAGCCCATGGTACTTGTTCCTTGCCTTGGACTCCATCCCACCATGGGAAGAAGCAGCAGTAAATAGAGGGGAAACCTCCATCCCAACCTTCGTCACCTTCTTCATAGCCCCAAAGAAAACTCAAACAACAAAGAAGAAGAAGAAGAAGAAGAAGAAGAAGAAGAACAAGGGAACACAAAAAGGAGAGCTAAGGGTCCATAAAGATGTAGATGGAGAGAGAGAAATAAAAGTGGGGTGGGTATAGAGAGAGAGAGAGGAGTCAGAGACTCTCTCTCTCTCTCTCTCTCTCTCTCTGTGTGTGTGTGTGAAATGTGGATGTGTTGATGAGGAGTCAGACCAAGAGACCAACCAACACAACAAACACAAACAAAGAACCCCCCATGTAAATTCATGGTGAATGAACAGGAGCAGGATGGAAGCAGGCCCTTGGGCTCAAGAAAGAGAAAGAGAAAGAGAAAGAGAAAGACAAATAAAGGAGCCCTTTTTCTCACTTTGTGTTTGCTGTCCATCCATCCCAACCTCCCTTGAGGGTTGCAGAGGGGCATTTCTGGAATTGGCCACTGTGCTTGCAAGAAAGCCTCCACCTCTCCCCTCCATTGTTTTGGTCCACTCCTGCCATTCTCTCAACTCCAACCAAACTTTGTGTGTAGAGATAGAAAGAGAGCTTTAATTATTTGCGCCTCTCTCTCTCTCTCTCTCTCTCTTTCTTGGCTGTTGTTTCTTCTATTGTTTGCAGCAATTGGCATGTATTAATATACAATCTATATAACTGTGAAAAGACTGAAATACCCCTAAATGTGTGTTTTCTCATCCTTCCATTGTGTGAACTTGTCACCATCTGTTGCCGTCGAGTTACATTGTTTAGTAGCTGTGACAAGCACACAGGTGACTAGGTGAGAAGAGAGAGAGACAGGGCTGTGAAGATAGGGCTATTTTGGGAAGAGGGTGTTGCCTGAAAGTTAAAACTCAGATTCCCTTTCAGTCTGAAGAAATGGCTGCTTTTTAAAGCTTTGGGCCACCCTCGGATTGAAGGAAAACCTGGTTCTTTTTTCCCAATTTTTTATTTCTTTTTTCCAGTAATGATTTATTATTATTATTATTTTGTTTTTACTATTTGATTGTTCTGTTCTATTCTATCAAAATGTTCCTTTCATAACAAGGTTTTCAAGGTTTGGTATTTTTTGTTTATTATTTTTTTCTCTAGAGCTTCTCAGCATGTGAATTTTAGGTATAGTAAAACTGATACGATTTGCAAAATCCCATCACTGCTAGAACCATCAGGCGCTCATAAAAAAATAAAGTAATATCATTTATGTAATTTAAGATTCTATAAACTATATAAAAAAAATTGGTTTGTTTAAATTAATATCAAAATAGTTTATTTTATCCCCACCTTGTCATGCTATATGTTGTCCTTTTTTACTTATAAATTATGGAGTTAATAACATCATTATCAATGATTAATTCTCTTATATTATTAATTTAATTAATTTATAATAAATATTTATTTATCGTCAACCCGACCCAATTTAACGAATAATTTTAAATAAAAACGTATATATTTTTTTATTTTTCCAAAAAAAAAAAAACAAAAATCTAACTTATGTGATCATTGTATGAACGGAGAGTTATCTAATCCACTCGAGAGCATTCCCATGGCCCCTCGCAAGCTCAATGCTCCACTGAATTCGCTATCCGTGGCCCCTGGAATCTCTTTGCTTCTCACCTCCTCCTCATAAACATCATCAGGTGAGCAAATTGCTAGCAATTCTTATCCGTTCCTTACTGAATTGAAGGAAAAAAGTTGGAACAAAGAAGGAGATTCCGCATTGTGTTTTTCTTCATGGGTTTCAATGCCATAGAGCTCTGTTCTCCAAATATTTGCTGTTCTAATCACACTTGTTTTGAGAACAATGTCAAAATTGTGTCTTCGTGTGATTTGGCCTCGCTTAGAAGAAGAGACGCCGGAAATTCAGTGGTTTTTCATGTTGATTTTGTGTCTTATCGTCGAACATGTAGAAAAATTCATCTTGGTTCATGCCGGGTTGCTGAAAGGTATGTGAATGGTAGAGGATCCGATGGGCTGTGGAGGAGTGGGTTGAGTTCTGAGAATGTAGTTGAGGTGCTTGAGAGTATGCCTGACCCAGAGCAGGCTCTTAATTTCTTCAAAACCATTGCAAAGCAGTCCAAGATAATACACACAACTGAATCCTTCAACTACATGCTTGAATTCTTGAGGAAGCATGGTAGAGTTGGAGACATGGTTCATGTGTTTGATTTAATGCAGAAGCAGATTGTGAAGAGGAGTCCTGCCACCTTCTTGACGATTTTTAAAGGCCTTGGTGTTCAGGGAGGCCTGCGAAGTGCATCTTTCGCTCTTTCAAGGATGAGCAAAGAGGGCTTTGTGTTGAATGCGTTCTCGTACAATGGTTTGATACATTTTCTATTGCAGTCTGGTCTTGCCCGGGAGGCCTTGGATGTTTATAAGAGAATGGTGTTGGAGGGGATTACGCCTAGTTTGAAGACCTACTCAGCTCTTATGGTGGCACTGGGCAAGAAGGGGGATGTTGAAACTGTGATGAGTCTCTTGAGTGAGATGGAGGGATTGGGGTTGAAGCCAAATGTTTATACCTTCACCATTTGCATTAGGGCGCTTGGGCAGACTGGGAAGATCGATGAAGCTTATGGACTTTTGCATAGAATGGAGGAAGAAGGGTGTCGGCCGGATGTCATTACTTATACGGTACTTATAGAAGTTCTTTGCGAAGCTGGGAGGCTTGAGAAGGCCAGGGAATTGTTTGTGAGGATGAAGTCTAGTGATCAGAGGCCAGACAGGGTAACTTATATTACATTGTTGGACAAGTTTGGTGATGCTGGAGATTTGGCGTCTTTGTGGGAGCTTTGGAAGGAGATGCAAGCAGATGGTTACGATGCAGATGTTGTTGTTTGTACGACCATCATAAATGCTTTGTGCAAAGAAGGGAAAATTGATGAAGCAGCCGAATTCTTGGATGCCATGGGCAGAAAGAATGTGTGTCCAAATCAACACACTTACAACACATTCATAGGTGGTCTTCTCAGAGTAAATAGACTCCAAGAAGCTCAAGAGCTTTTCCACAAAATGGAGGACCATGGTCCAAAACCCACTGCTTATACATACATCCTTTTTATTGACTACTACAGTAAAACCGGAGAATTTGAGAAAGCCCTTCAGACATTTGATAGTATGAAGAAGAAGGGGGTTGTTCCCGATATTGTTGCTTGTAATGCATGTTTGTATGGTCTTGCCGAGTCAGGCAGGCTTGCAGAGGCAAAAGATGTCTTTTATGAACTGAGGGCTACTGGCCTTACTCCAGATGCTATCACCTATAATATGATGATCAAATGCTATAATAAGGCTGGGAAGACTGATGATGCTGTCAAGATGTTCTCTGAAATGATAACACATGGATGTGATCCGGATGCAATTACTGTCAACTCTTTGATTGACACACTCTACAAAGGAGGTAGGGAAGATGAAGCTTGGCGTATGTTTCGAAGTATGAAGGCAATGAATCTTGAGCCCACTGTTGTGACATACAACACACTCTTGGCTTGCTTAAGAAAAGAAGGTAAAGTTCAAGAGTCAATTCAGTTGTTTTGTGAAATGGGTAGTCATGGTTGCCCTCCAAATACCGTTACATACAACACACTCTTGGATTGTCTATGCAAAAATGGTGATGTTTGTTTGGCATTAAACTTTCTCAATGAGATGGAACAAAAGAATTGCACACCTGATCTTCTATCATACAACACTATCATGCATGGTTTAGTTACAGATGATAGAATAGAGGAAGCATTGTTGCTCTTTCATCGAATGAGAAAACTTTTCGCTCCTGATTTCATAACTTTGTGCACTCTGCTCCCCTCTATTGTGAAAAGCAGTCTTCTACAGGATGCCTTGCAGATTGCTCAACAGTATGCTCTCTTGCCCGATGCCCAAGAAGATAGGTCTTCTTGGGAAGCTCTCATGGAGGGGATCTTGAAGGAAGCTGGATTTGAACGGTCATTTGAATTTGCTGAGAGAATTGCCACCAGTGGTGTTTGCCGGAAGGACTTCTTATTGTTCCCTCTAATTAAGTTTCTGTGCAAGCAGAAGAAAGCCCTTAGTGCTTATGAACTATTCGAGAAGTTCAAGAAGCATGGAACAAAGCCAACTGTGGAAATATATAACTCTCTTATTGACTGTCTTCTTGAAGGGCACTTCACTGATACGGCTCAAGGGCTTTTTGAGGAGATGAAAAATGTAGGCTGCACTCCTAATGTTTCTACCTACAATTCACTCTTAGATGCACATGGCAAGTCTAAGAGGCTCAAAGAAATGCTAGGGCTGTATGAAGAGATGCTCTCTAGGAATTGCAAAGCAAACCAGATAACGTGCAACATTATCATATCTGGCCTTGTGAAGTCCCAAATGTTAGATCAGGCTATTGAGTTCTATTATGATCTAATAAGCAGAGATTTCTCCCCTACTCCTTGTACATATGGACCTCTTATTGATGGCCTCTTGAAATCAAGAAGAATGGATGAAGCAGAAATTTTTTTTAAAGAGATGGTGGATTGCGGATGCAAACCAAACTGTGCCATCTACAATATTCTTCTAAATGGTTATGGTAAAGCTGGTGATGTCGAACAGGTCTGCGAATTGTTTGAAAGGATGGTTAGGGAGGGGATTAGACCTGATGTGAGGTCTTATACTATTCTTATAAATACTCTTTGCATTGTTGGCCGAGCAGATGATGCTTTTCGCTATTTTGAGGAATTAATTGTAAATGGACTTGAACCTGACTTGATCATATATAATTTTATGATAAATGGCCTTGGGAAGTCTCAGAGAGTAGATAAAGCGATGTTGCTCTTTAATGAAATGCAGAGAAGAGGAGTTTTACCTGACTTGTATACTTACAATTCACTGATTCTCCACCTTGGGAAATCAGGGATGGTTGACGAGGCTGGGAAGATGTATAAAGAACTCCAACTTAGAGGTTTTGAGCCAAATGTTTTTACTTATAATGCCTTGATTCGTGGTCACAGCATTGTGGGTGAGACTGATGAAGCTTTCACTATTTTTAAGAAGATGATGTCTGGGGGATGCAACCCCAATACAGGAACATTCGCACAGCTTCCTAATCAATCATGATCAGGTAGAATTTGTGCATAAATATTAACCTTTTTGTGCATTATAATTCTATTCATGTAAAGGCAACTTCTGACTATTCTTACTGATTGCAGTGACTTTACTGATAAAATTGTTTTGGTTTTATATGCTGCTATTGCAGTTTCAAGATCATATATACGTCTCTGCCCCTTGCGTTTATACATCTTGGTAAATTTACCATGGTTTCTTTTGATTTTGTTAAACAAACTTGAAATGCTGCTACCTTTGATAATCTGAATTGTCTGTATACCTCATATATTGTGATAAACCAACCTGATTCAGATTTAGTTTAGGATTTTGTATTGTGGGATGAACTAAATAGTGCTTCGTCGAGAGAAAGATCCTATTTATGTGCGACATGGACTTAAACATATGAGACACTTTTTAAGGTAGCAATAATAGAGCTTCTGGGCGAGACTTGGCCGTGCCATCACACACACATAGACATACATTAATTGGCAAAATGGTTTCTTCGTAATATTTGTTTCTTGCTCCACTGAAAAATGAACTGTTTCACCTATATGTTCGTAAACTTTTATTGGAACATTTCTTTTCTCCAAGAAAATATCAGGTGTTCCTATCTCTAAGCACCATTTTAATTTTGTTTTTATACTATGGCCTGCATGTTCCCTCACAGTAGTATCTAAAAGCATAACCTTGTTCTTATAGACATAATGTATGATGTTCTAGTTCCATCATTTAATTCTCCAGGGAAAAGAAGCTGCATTTTACTGATTGGTGGACCTTAAGATGAGCTAGCTACTTCAGTCTGTATCTTCCACTTGGTAAAGATTTATGAACTTAGCTGCTGCTTGTTCAAGAATCTTTGCAGAAAAGAATCTCTTCTGGCATACAAACATTAGTAGAAAGATGAGCATAAAACAATTTCCCCACTACCTTTACTGAACTAGGTTGGCCAATTTGAATCAGAGTTAAACTTGCTGACAGAAGCAGAGAATCATTGATGCTGCCACTAAGACTTTGGTGTGAAGCTGGGCTAAACACCTGCATTGAATTCAATCATCTAGTATGATCTTTCTTTTGTTTCACACAAACTTTTCCTGCAATTATTTTACTTTCCTCTCTTCATCCACAAGTGACCAAAATGAATCAGAAATGATTAATATCCGTTTATTTATTCCAATAGTATTAATGCTATGCCGATTGTACTATCAATTTAATTGTCTTATTTGTTATTATCATAGAAATATTCCTGCTGAGTCTGTTTACCTGCTTGTGAAGGATCTGCAATCTGCATTTTGGCATGAGTAACTGCATCCATCTTTAGAACATCACATGGAAGCAAGGACGGGGCTCAGGGATTCATAAGCAAGCTAACGATTCAGGAATTCTTGTAATTTTTCCCTGGAAAGTAGGAAGTTTAATGCTAGCAAATCTGACGGTGATGTCAAAGTTTCGGCTGCTTATCATGGACTTATGTACTATTCTTTTACAACTTTTTTGGTGTCATTCGCCCAAATAACTGATAGAAGTTTAAATTTCATGTACATTATTAGTATCAAACAATGTATGTTGTTGTGACACTGCCTCTGTCAATAGAAATTTTTTTTACATATTACCCTCCCAACAATAGTGATATCACTTGTTACCCCATTACTTTTCAGATGTAATTAGCAAATTTTGTACATTTTTAATTTCAATATTTATATAAAATAATAATATAAACAATTACTAGTAATTATTGAACATGTTGATGACTTTCAACCATGGAGCATGCTCCCACTAAAAACCCACTATTCATGGCTTCCTCAATCCCACTTGTAAAGGACTTTCACCAAGTGCAATTGTGGCTTTCTTCCACTTCCAAAAGCACTATTATTGATGCATGAAGCATTGAACAGAAACATAAACATAAAAACACAACATAAAAACTGTAAACACCATTTAATTTTCTACCAGCTTTTACTGCATGTTGAATGGATTAATGGAAACACAATGAATGATTTGATTTAAATTGCATGCCCCATGAATTTTATGGGGATTCTTGAGTTTCAATGAATGTCTCCGCAGATAAAATCCAACCCAAATTTAACAATCTAGAACTCTAAATCTCAATCCATTTCTTCAAGATTTGGGCAATGGTTTATCAGCCAAGAAGGATTTGAACAACATGAACGCTCTTCTTGGCTGAATCAAAGGAACTTCATGCCCTGCTCCTCTCACTGATGCAAATGTCACTCCTTCATACACTTCAGTCCATCCTCCAACCTGTTTATAAACATTAACATGTACCAAAATCAGAACAAAACATTCTGAAATTTTAATCTGTTTCTTACTTAGATTTAACAGGTTTTTACGAGTACCTGTCTGCCTGCGTACCATGGATACCATGGAATTTTTACTGTCAGATTAAGATGTCCAATTGAGAATCTTGTGGCAGTAACAGGAACAACCGAGTCTGTGTCGCCGCTATGATCAATCAATCAATTTCAATCAATTATGTTTTCATCTTCAAGTTGAGAAATACGGAAATGTGTATCAGTGTTTGTTTAGCTCACCTGAATACCCAAATTCGAAGTCCGCCAGCGATTAATTCCTTATATGTTGGAAGCATAGAGAATTCTGAGTCTGTCCATGTCTTGATTAGCAAATCACTGCAGAATTCCATTCAAAGTTTAGTGACACACACATTGTTTGCATGTTGAGTTTAGATCAAAGCTAGAGACCTGCAAGCCGTCCATTTGTATGGAATTCCAGTGATATTCGCATGCATTGCCTTCTGAACCTCCGGCCGGTTATAGTACTTCTCCGCATAGTTCTCTGTGCAAGGATCATAACCATAGGACCTCCGGCGAATAAGTGTGTTTTTCAGCCTCATTGATCGGGAGTTTGCTGCAGCAATGCAAGACGGTGTGTAAATGCTATACTGATCAATGTCACCGAACTCATGATTCATCGCATAGTTTATGGCATGATCGCATTCTTTCGAGTTTTTCATGTTCTTGAAGTTGCATGAAGAAAGGATGGATTTGTAAGTGTGGTCTGAAATCATCGAGTGTGTCCACCAGTAAGAAACAGTGCCGATGTTGTCATAGTAATTGTCTATTACTGCATTGCCAACCTGTTGGAACAAACATTTAGTGTGTGTGTGTGTGTTTATATATATATATATATATTCATGTTAGCATTTACTTGATTAACTGATGCAAGAAAACATCAAATTATATAATGTACTCACTAGGAAGCCCTTGAGATTGATGAATGGATGAGAAAAACCTTTATTGTATTCATGTATTTTCTTTGCTAATTGAGGGACATAGTGACCTTTAGATATGAAATCATAAATCAGTAACTCAAGAAATCAGACTAAATGAAAGTAGAACAAAGATATATAAGAGAATACCAGCATAGCTTTCTCCTGCAATGTAGAAATCTCTGTACTTGTATTGAGGGAACCTCAGCATCCATTGAATCATGAAATTTAGAGAATCCTGAGCTGAGTCATGAAATTACAGCAGAAAAAATGGGTTACTTTTGATTGTTAGTGAACTTATAATATTGTAAGAGTTTTGTTAATAATTTTACAGGTTTGTTCGTCTCCAGAATTCTTGAGATCAGAGCTTGTGTTTGTGTATGAGAATCCTACTCCTGCTGGTGATTCAAGAAACAAAAGATTTGCTTCTGGGTGCATGTAAAAACAGATTAATTAAATAAATGAGTTGCCGGTAATTAAGAGAAAGATTAAGGTGATAATCAATTATAACCTTTGTTCCATGAGTATTTGTTTAGATAAAGAGATGAACCACTTTTGTTGATCCTAAAAGGTCCAATTTCTTCTGATGCTCCATATGCCACAGATGAGCAACCAGGACCTGATTCAGAAAATTTAAACAAATAATTACGTGCTATATTTATCATTATATGTTTAAAAGAAAAAAGTATCTTTCTTATTATCTTCTTTGAAAAATACCAATTAACTACTGTACCCTTTTTTTTTTTTTTTTTTTTTTTCTGCAACTTATATAGAAACAAAAGAAAAACAAAAAGAAAGAAATGCTAGCATGTCTTTGAAGATTCATGGAAGATGGCAATGGCGCATGCAATTAAAATAAAAGAAAAGAAAAGATGGATGAGAAAACAAATGCAGAAAACTCACAAGTCACATAGAAACAAGTCAAAACACAGAACAAAAGCAGCAAAGAGAGGAAGAAGAGGAGGAGCACTCATTCCAGTGCTCAGCTTTGTGCACAGAACTTCATGGAACAAAGGAGAAAAAAAGTTGGCATGAAAAGGCTTGTGAACCAAAAGTAACACTGCACTTGTGCTGTTTGTTTGCTAAATTTTTGCTGCCAACTCTGATTATTTTGCCAATACACTCCATTGTCTACAAAACAAATATTGTTCAATGCCTGCCACACTCTTTGACATATATAGCAGTTGCAGAAGAATAATAGTCTCTACTCTCACATGAACTTTGTCATCCTCCTCTCTTACAAACAGTGGGGGACCATTTGATATATATATATATATATATATATATATGTATGACAATGTTGAGGAAATTGTTGGCAAGTTTGAATTAATCCTGCTTTGGAGAAGTTGATCACATCACTGAATTTGAGATTCAAAAGTTGGAGCTAAATAAAATAAGCAGAAAAATATAAGTTGGATCTTTTTGTACCTAATTTTGCAGGGAATAATAATCTGGTCACATGATCCACTGCAATGTTGTGCAGCAGTGTCTAAAGAATAACCAAAAAGGCTCAACTCTTTTTGCATATTCACCCTTATGAAGACAACCTCATCCATCTAATTACGAGACTTTCTTGGGGTGTATATATGAAAAAAAACATTTTACTATATATAAAATAACAAGGAGAAAAAAAAATCTTTTAGCTTTTGAATCCTTTGTGGATGCGAAGCATCATCCACTTTGTCTGCCTCCCACTCTGCCACGCTGGCATGCCACGTGGCCAACTCATTCTAATGTATTTATTATGCAAGTTATTGTGAACCTGCTCATCATTTTGGCATCAATTAGTCCTTAAAAAACCAGAAATAAAAAAAAAAAAAAAAAAAAAACCAACAACCATTATTTCTCCCCCATTTTTCAATAAAAATAAATAATTCAAGAAAACGTCATGAACAGTGACTCCACTTCTCCAACTCATCATGCCCACACATTACCTATATACAATAGTGGCCATAATATTCTCTCTCCATGATAAGAAAGAAGAAAGAAGAAAGAAGAAAGAAGAAAGAAGAAAGCAGTGAAAGTCTATATGATGACCTTAAAGAGAACCTATGTTTATAAACATTAATTAAATACTTAACATGACTTTAAAGATTAATTAAAGAACTATATTAATTAAGCATGAGAAAGGGAGAGAGAAAGACTAATAACCTCCATTGAGCCAGAGAACCAATGGCTTCTTAGAAGAATGAGAAACAGCCTCAGTGAGCCAGTAGAAGAGAGCCCTTCCATGCTTCTTGTTCACAGTGACATAGCCTGAAAACTGTGAAAATGACACCTCCGGCTGGCCGGGAAGTGCCGTTATACGGTCGAAGACTTGTCGGTCCACCGCCGTGCTTTCACCGATATTGATATAAACAAGAAGGTTGAGAAAAGATAACAGAAAAACTCTCTTTTGGCTTCCCATTGCACTAACCTTTTCACTCACAGTAGTACTATCACACCCAATGGCACTTTGAAGTGAAGATATATATGCATTACCTTTTGGGATGGACTACTAGTTAATGAGAATGGTTGGCTTGTCTGGCTACAATGGCATTAACTCTAGTTTCAGAACTGAGCTTCAAACAAGCTCCATAAATGCCTGCCTCTCTCTCTCTCTCTGTATGTGTGTGTGTGTGTGTCTATAAAGAGTGGTCCTAAATCCTAATGAAGGAGAGCTAGCCCTCACACCACCTCCACCTCTCTTATATCAATGGCTTCAACAAAGATGAGGTGCTTTTCATTTCTTTTAAAAGCACTTACTTTTCATCTCTCTCTCTCTCCCTCTCCAGTCAAAACCCTTCCTAGAAAGACAATGGAGAGTTTTGTCCCCTTTTAATATATATATATATAGAGATAGATAGATAGATAGATAGATAGATAGATAAATTTAACAATAACTTCAAATATGGGGCCCTTAATTGTGAACAATTTTAGAGAGAGTAACCCTTGTCTTCTTCCAAGGAGGAGATAAGATTGGTAGGCATGGTCATAAAGAGCACCACCTTTTGTTTTAAAATATACAGTGGCTTCCTTGACTAGTTGTCAACTGCCTTAAATAGAAACTAAAGCATATGCGGAAAATTAATGTCTTCATCTACATGATAGAATCTTTTCTATAAAATAATTTGTGGCTATTTGTTAAGGTCATCACCCTTGGATTATCCAAACTTTTTCTTGCATAGCTCATGTTGATCATATTTAGTCTTGGATTCTTATTAAGTTTTTTATTATTCCTTATTGTCCTCTTCTTTCTATGATGCTATCTTTTCTAGATTGCACTTGCTCCACTATTCACTTCTGTTCTTTTTCTTGATTAAAATAAAAACGCATTGATTAGATTAATGCAAAAGCTTAATCCACTCACTATTCACCTTAATTTGTTTATTTCGCAGCTCATGGCTAGCCTTTTCATTGGAGGCCTTAATTAATATCATTTAAATATAAATATATAGTCAAAGAGATGATTGATATATATATATATATATATATAGCTTTGATGAGAGGAGGATGACTATTAATGGGAGTGCTCCAAACACCACCAACTTGAATCAGAAACCTTAACAACTCTACGGACCGTATTGGACCGACAAGGTACATTAGTCCAAATGGTTGGGTCCTCGAGGTTTGAATTCACTAATTTAGCCTCCGACTTCTTTTCAATCAATGTCTTGCATTGATAAATGAAATGAATGGTTTACCTTCTCCCAAGACGACAACATTGTTAGCTTATTCTTTTTCATCTTATTAATGATTATTATTATTACTAATATTTAGATTAATCATTCTTCTTGTTCATTACAGTGGAAATAAGAGATGTCCTTTGAGTTGGTCATATATAAATATATTTATATTTAAGTTTTTTAGATATAACAACTAAGGGAGCATGAGTGATGTTATGGGTTTATTTTAAATTTTTATATAAAAAATTATAAATATTCTATGAAGTTAATTATGTGATCACTTTTATTTGTAAATAATAATAATAATAATGTAACATCAGACGATTCAGACCAAGCATAATCCGAAGCGGTTTAGCCCGATCGGTCTGGTTCAGGGTTCGGTTCGGCTCGGTTCGAAGTTGGAAACAAGAAGGCAAAATCACGCGCCGAATCAAAAGAGATTCGAAATTCATCTCCTTCTTCTCCTTCGTTGGCGACGAAGAGAAGGAAAGCCATGGGGAAGAGGACCTTGAAGAAGAGCTCCTCCTTCCTATCGAAAATTTCTCGGATGCCCAAGAGGACGCTGATGCTTCCTCATCCTCCCCATGCCCCAGTTTGTCATAGAGGAGATCGGGTTGGGGATGCGCCTTCGTCTTTTCGGTGCAAGAACAAGGGAAACTGTCGGATTTGGACGAGATTTCTCAAGGATGGGCATTCGGAAGTCCTGCAATGTAACAAAAACGCCATCTTGAATTGTATTTGCGTTCTCTCTCGTGACCTTCGGTTCCTTGGCCCCGTTTTCTCGCGCTCCTCCAATATTCTCTGTTTGTGGTTTTATCTGTTCATTTGATTATTTTGTTGGTTGGGATTGCTTGGAACTTGATGTTCTTGTCACTGGTGAAGTGCTGGAAACCCGTGAAGTTTGGACTGAGCGAAAACCCTAAAAACTGGAGATTTTTTCCCCGAGTTTAATAAACGGGAAGTGGAATTCTTTTTTTTTTTAATGTATTTCTGCATTCAACCCCTCGATTTGGTTCATTTATTAGAGGCATATTTGACAGTAAGTAGAGCAAAAAGATAAATAGAATAAAAATCAAAATTTCCCTAAAATCTGCGTTTTTGTTGGCATCTTTCAACATTTTGTTATACAATTGGTTTGTTTAATTGGGGGCTTGTGTTTGGATTGAGTGGAAATGATGAAAAGGAGTAAATGTTTTCATTGCTTTCCTTGCTAATTCGTGTATACGTATGAGCTTCATAATATTTTGCAATGTTTGAAAGCAAGATGTCTATACTTTGTAGGATGATGCATAATACATCTCTTCTCAATTGCTTTAGCATATTGTAAATTTCTTTTCTGAATGAATGTTTCTTGTTAGATAGAGCACTTCATTCAATACTGCACTAGTATTATCTCTTATTGCCAAGTGATTTTTGTTGATTATCTTCTGTATATTGCCTTCCACATATTCTAGCCAGGGACAAGGCTATAATCATAAACTTGGAATTTATAAAGGCCATGGTTGCAGCTGAAGCAGATTTTGGATCCACTCTGTCAAGTTCTTCCCTTTGTGGACCAATTAAAACGAGCTCTTTGTAAAAGTCAGGTTAGGATCAATGATCATAGCCATGTTGATCAGGAAATGCATCCAAGCGTAGGCCAGTCATTGTGAGATTGTGAAAGTCAGGGACAAGGCTATACTCATTTGCTCAATGTTGAACGTGAGCAAAGTGAACTCCGGTTTGAGTTTCAGGTATCAGAGATGGCTATGGAAGTTGTTTGTACCTTTCTGGACTCCAATGTTGCTGATCTTGAGAGGGAGGCGTAGCGTCTTCTTGATGATCTGGTTAAGAATGTTAACAGAAAGAATCTTGAACTCATGTAGAATTTAAAGAGCAAAGTTACTCATTTGTTTGCACGAGTCCAAAAGGTATCTTTCAGATGATATGTTCATTCTTGATATTTTCATTATACACCTGATAGTCATGGTTCCCTGAGAATGCATGAACTTGAATAGATATTATAACTTATTATTTTCTCATGGATTTTACACACACACACACACACACACACACAAAGGAAATTTTCTTAAATCAAATATGGTAGACTGGTTAATCAAATTAGATTTTTGGCAATTTGGTTCCTCAAATTTACATTGTTGTGCACTGTTTCTGCATCTTCATTTCCTTGCTGCATCACACATTTATATGGTCTACTGATGAGTTTTATTTCACACTTAAGCTACCATACTAGTACTATTCAAATGAAGTTTTTTCCCATTGTAGCACATCCTGAGTTATAGTAGATATCACATAAAATTCTGCATGTCTTCTGCTATGACAAAAGAAATGATTATGGCTTTTCATGTCAGGTAAAGAATGAGATAGAATATCTCTTAGATGATGACAATAACATGCCACAATTTTACTCAACAAGAAAACATCATTTGAACCAGCAATATGAAACATTGACATATGCAGAGGCTTCAAACAGCATGCTTCCAATTGTTGGTTTAGATATTCATTGAAGTGCAAGTATCAGCAGCGGCAGCATGTATGCCTACAAATACAATAGTGATGTGGAAGATTTAGAAATGTTGCTTGAAGCCTTTTGGTCGCTTGATGGCACCTGTAACAAAATTTTGCGGGTTGGTATCTTTCCCTTTTGGTGACTGAATTTTCATTGCCGTCATCCATTGCCTTAACTTTGTAGCTAAATCATAGTACACAAATGGAGCATACAATGCCTAATGTCACGTGTAGTTTGCATATTGTTGCAAGATGCATATTCAATTATTGCAATTAAATATCAAATAGAAACATTGAAATAATAACCCCTTTGAGCTCTGAAAAGTGTAGGTGCGACAGTGCATAGATGATGCAGAGGATTATGTTGACATTCAATTGGACAATCATTGGAACAAACTGATTCAGCTTCAGGTTATACTTTATATTGCAATGTTTTCCATAGCTGTGGGCACAATGTTAGCAGGTGCACTTTCGATGAACATTCCGTGCCCATTGTCTGATGTTCCTCACATATTTACTGGATTTGTTTGTGGGTATAGCTTTGGCCTCTTTGCTTCTGGGTTCACTTTGCCCTTGGCTATGCAAAATGGAAGAAGTTATTCGGTCAGTGGCTTGGATTGTTTTCAGGAGTAAAGATTTAGTGATGCAGTAAAAAGGCAAGGGCTTTATAAGGTAGACATTGGTTTAACTGAAAGAAAACGGTTGCAGTTCTTTTTTTTTTTTTAATGGATATTTCTGTGATCTTTTTTTTTTTTTTTGTCAAGAAAAAACTAAGACAGGGCGTGCGCATGTCTCGCACACATGGGCGCCTGCACAATTCTCAGACATGTACCCTCACCCCAAGGATTCGAACTCTCGCCACTTGCGAAGAGTCCTCACGGGGGACCCAAATGCCAATTGACCCAAAAGCCGTTGACAATGGATATTTATGTGATCTTAGATAGGTGTAGACAGTTTTATTATTTCAGATGAGGTTTTTTGCTGCAATATCACTGTTTCATTTGTTATTGTCTCTCTATCTAACCTTTTCTTCCCCTGTTTTCTTCTTTACTTATTTTCTCTCAAATTTTATAAGGGCTTTATAAAATGAATGGTTCTATAAACCTAACTTCTCACTTAGCATTCTCTTGTTGTTGTGGAGGTGTTCGTCACAATACTATTTTGTGGGGGAATATATGAAAAAGATTATTTTTAAACTACATATAGATGGCATGTGTTCAAAACAAATTATCACAATATAAAATATTATAAAAAAATTACTATAGTAATATAACCTTCGTACAATTGACAATGACATCTATAATAAAAAAATTTGGTATTTATTTTTCTGTCGACTCAAAGTTTTAAATATAATTAAAAAAATATTCACATGTTAATTCACAATACCATACTAATTCTGTATTAGTGAACAAATTAACATCGCCATAATTAATAATAATACCATTAACTCTCATATGAGAAATGGAAGACTCAATATTTTTCATATGTGCGTGGGGTGATTTGATCAACTTTTAATACATAAATATTAATCAACAAATATTTATTAAAACATTTTTGTAAAGAAGAGTGAATAAATTAAATAAAGATTTTAAAATACATTAATTAATTATTAAATATTTCTTTAAAATGATTAAATTTTATAAAAATACAACGGCGAGCTAATTCAACTCAATTTTAAGTATTATAGTGTCAATTCTTAACTCTTACCATTTACAAGCATACCATAAAATAAAATTAACATTTCTGCTCATTGGAATCCCTAATCCCCCAAATTCCAAATTCCGACCGTTGACATCCCGACAAAACCAAAAAACAACCGTTGTCCCTTTTCACTTTGCACTCCTCCACCAACGGCTAGTTCCCCCTTTTCTCCAATTTAAATACATTCTCCACCTCCCCAACTCTCCTCACCTCTCTCTCTCTCTCTCAAAAGAAAAAGAAAAAGAAATGGCATCACTCTACTTGGTAGCATTCTCTCTCTTCTTCTTGATAACAAGCTCACAAGCTAAAGAGTTCTTAGTCGGAGGCTCTGCCGGGGCATGGAAAGTCCCATCATCATCTTCAGAGTCACTTAACAAATGGGCCGAGGCCAACCGTTTCCAAGTCGGAGATTCTCTCGGTATATTAATTTACTCAATTCTATCTTTCATTATAAAGCACTGGCAAGATAAGAGATCCAAAGATTTATATGGTTTATATTAATGTCTTCTTTTTGTTCTTTTACTGCAGTGTTTAAGTTTGCTGACAAAAAGGATTCAGTACTAAAAGTAAGCAGGGAAGACTACTTGGCTTGCCGGACATCGGCGCCGTTGGAAGAGCACAAGGATGACGAGAATGCCCTTGTGAAGTTGGATAGATCTGGTGCTTTTTACTTCATAAGTAGGAACCATAAAGCTTGTGAACAAGGGGAAAAGCTTATTGTGGTGGTGATATCTTTGAGGCATCGGTTGGCTCCGGCGCCTTCTCCGGTGGAGTTTGATGGGCCGGCGGTTGCTCCGACTAGCAGTGGCCGTAAGGTGGGGATGTTTGGAGGTGGTCTTGTTGGTTGCTTGATTGTGTTGTTTGCGTTGATGCTTTGAGAGTCTCAGAGGATTATTATTAACATAGTCAATTTTTAGAGTTTCATTTATTATTATGATTATTATTATTATTATTATTATTATTTTGAAGTATGGGTTTTCTTTATCGAATATTATAGTTGCTAGTGTGTAGCTATCCTCCATTGCTACTGTATGTACTCATTTGATTGATTGTTTCTTCTTTTAATTTTGTTGGAAGTTTACTGCATTAATTATATGTCATTCTTTAATTAATGCAATATAACAATCATATATAACTATTTTCAGCTAAAAATTAAAATAATAGAAATGTTCTTAAAAAAAAAAAAGGAAATTTCTGAAAGTAACTTCTTTTACCAGTATGTATTTATAGAATTAAGATAAGAAAACTTAGAGAGATCCAGACAAAGTCAAACAGTTGTGCGTGTCTTGTGCTTCTTAGAACCACCACACCCCCACCTTTTTATTCTCATGCATAAAAACATACACACAGAGAACGAGAAAAAAAGAGGAGATTCAGATTAAGAAATAAAAAATAAAGAACAAATGGGAGCAGTGAAAGGCAATAATGAAGGAGGAGGAGGAGAAGCATCATCAAAGCAGGCGCAACCAAGGCCACACTCCGGCGATGTGCTACACCAGAGACGTAGACTACCGTTGAGGCCAACAAGCATGGCCATTGGAGGATTTCTCATTGTTGCGACACTTGGCTACTTCACTCTTTACCACAAGGCCAAGCCTGGCACCACCGCACGGGACGTTGCTAAAGCCGCCGTTGGCTCCAAATGAGAAGAAGGATGATCAGAACCCTCTTCAAGAAGGACAAAGTACTAGTGTTATAATAATAATAATAATAATAATAAGTTGAAGGTGAGTGTTGATGTGTTATAATTAGCATGCGCCTTAAGTTGAAGGTGTGTGTGTGTGTGTGTCACTGTGTGTGTGTGTGTGTGCTGGTGTTGATTGATAATTTATCCAGTTCCTGGGATTTCCTGGGATTAATTCCTTGGAATGTAATAATATGCTTTTTGTTCTCTAGAATGATATTTGCTAAGAATGTATTTATATTCTTATAAAGTAAAAAAATGTTTTTGGAAAGTTGCACAAAATTCTGATATCAATGTTGTCATATATGTAAGAGAAAGCACAGAGTGTGTGTGCATTTGTAAGGAAATGTATGAAAAATGTAAATTACTTTTAGAAAAATATGAAGCCACATATGCCTTTATCTAAAAAATATGATTAAAATAAATTTTTTAAAAAAATAAATTATTTCGAGTAACAATTCACAATAATATTGAAGTATCCGATTATATATGTCCACGGACTTCTACAAAAATTCTCATTTTTAAAAGATTGAAGATCGTATTTGTTGTTTTGTATATAACATTTTTTTTTGAAAAGAAATATATTTCTCCACTCACAATGATTGTAAAAATAATATTAACGATAAGATGGTTATGAAATTTGTTTTTCTCGTACATATTTTCTAGTTTTTTATTAGATACTTTTTTTTTATAATTTTCATTAAAAGTTATTATCTTTTGCACCGACTAAACAATAATGACGCTGTAACAATGGAAATCGCTACTAATTTTTTTTTTTAATATAGAGCTTATATTTTTCAATAATTACTTTTTTTCCCATATAAAGTATGAAAAAGAAAGATAATATTGTTATAAATATGGCTTTATAAAACTTGTATGTTTGGCTGAATTCTTATTATAAAGATAATACCTTCTAATCTTCACAACATTGATTAATGAAACATGTGAATGAAAAAGCAAGATCATAAAATAATTTATCATCAGCATCACTTTATTGGTCACCTAAACATACATTATCATATCGTACGCCAATGTTCGAAGTTAAAAAAAAAAAACAACTGCCAATAGACACAATAAGAATCATTGTTTGAAAAGAGATAGTATGAATGAACCTTCACTGAAACATTGAAATATTCATATTAAAAAACAAAAAAGGGTGCACATGATATGGACGGGGATAGGCAGCGGCCAAAGAAGAAATGTAAACAAATTCACTTGAATACTTCGTCACTTGACACTAAGAAAAGACTACCTGTAGGCAAGATTGATAATTCTTCATACAGACGTTCTGATGTAAACTTAGGCAACTCAAACTATGACTCAATCAATCTTCACAGATGAATAAATAAGCCTTGTAAACCAGAAGCATGCATAGAAACCAATGGTGCCCGTCAACACGAAGAAACTATAGGCGGCAATAAGCATATAGCCGAAGTAAAGAGCACCAGAAACTAGCTTTGTGATCTCCAACTTTGTGAAGAAGTAGAACGTTGCATAGAGAAAGAGATACAGAGCCGAAGAACCTGATGTCAAGTAGGACCTCCACCACCAGAGATAATCCTCACTGCATAACTGGAAGTAGCATAGCACTATTGTGATTTCTGCACAGGTGACTATAAGGATGATGAAGACGAGGAAAAGGAAGCCAAATATGTAGTAGAACTGGTTCAGCCAAATTGAGGTGAGGATAAAGAAGAGCTCGATGAAAACAGCTCCAAATGGAAGAATGCCACCAATCAGCATTGAGAAGATGGGGTTCATGTACCATGCTTGCTCAGGGATCTGCCTTGGGATCTTATTTGTCTTAACGGGATCTTCGATTGCAGGTTTCTTAAAACCAAGGTAGCTGCCGACGAACACAAGTGGCACGGAGATGCCAAACCAGAGGAATACGAGAGCAAACATGGTGGTGAAGGGTACTGCACCTGAAGATTTCTCCCCCCAGATGAGAGCATTCAGAATGAAGAAGATGACAAACACAACGGCAGGGAATAGGAAAGCTGTCCTTAGAGCAATCTGTTTCCACTCAGCACCTTTGAACATCTTGTACAGTCTGGCAGAAGAATACCCGGCAAACAAGCCCATGAAGACCCACAGTAGGAGCATGGCAGTCATAAGGCCTCCTCGATTGGATGGAGAAAGGAAGCCAAGAACAGCAAACATCATTGTGACGAGTAACATACCAAAGAACTGAACGCCAGTTCCAACATAAACACAAAGTAAATCAGAGTTGGATGGGGGCCTGAACACATCACCATGGACGAGTTTCCAGCCAGTCTCCTCTTGGGCTTCCTCTTGAGTTTCCAACTGGTTGTACTTGGATATGTCTCTGTATAGAGTTCGCAACATGATCATGGCAACCATGCCTGATAGGAAGAGAACAATCATCAGAGAGTTCACAATAGAGAACCAGTGGATTTGGTCGTCTGCCATTAGAAGATAGGTATCCCAGCGAGAAGCCCACTTCACATCACTCTCCTGCAACATTTCAAAAGAAATAGATGAACTATATATAACAAAAGCTGTACTAACACTTCCTAGTATCATATTGTCTCCTTTTAATGATGTTAAAGAAAGCTAGCCATGAAGACAACAAACATATGCTGCACCATGTCATACCAACTAGTAATACAAAGCATTTTCCAGAAGAAAATTATGACTACTATGAATACTAACCACAAAATCCACATCATAGGTGAATATGATATCCTTGTTTGCTTCGACCTCTAGTGGATTATCATTGCTCACAACAGTTTGTCTTGCATGAGGGTCACAGGTCGACAAGCGTGTCTTGTCACCATTCCAATCACCATCAGGCTCATGCTTAACGCTAAAACAGAAATAGAAGAGAAAGAAATGAGATTACAGTGCCTCCAAATTAATACAACAACGTCAGGAAGCTGAAATTTCATATGAAATTCCAATTGTCAAGAAGGCATCAAACCTGAATGGTTTGACCTCAAACCCCACTATCCTTGCAACATCCATCTGCTCATCCTTGTGATACTTCACAAGAAAGCTGAGATGATTGTGAATATAATACTTTTCATCCTTGCCCTGCAAATACATCAAATAAATTTCAAATAATCCCCACTAATATCTAAGAAAATCAAATAAATTTGTGACAATGCAATATCATTATTTACTTCAGAATGAGGACTTTTAACACCAATCTGAAAGCCATGTTGATAAAATGTAGTTGAATCTTGATCCAGCCTTTTAATAGGGACAACCAGAGGTAGATTGTCGAGAATCCTGGAAAATACATCACTCCATTAATCTAAAAATGTTTCATTCCGTAAATGATTCAAAAAGAGAAGGCAGCATGTTGCATGAAAGTCATACATGTTAACATGATACTCATCCTCTATCTTCTCCTTGAGGTCCTTGGCATCTTTTTCACTGGGTTTTATTTTGCAAACAATCTGACACATCTTGGGTTCTCTCATCTCAAACTGGAAATTGAAAGGGTTAGGGAATGTTCCAGATGGATCAAATTGAAGAATAATACCAAGAAGACTCTGAGATGTGAGAAACTAACCACATAGGGTGAGTTCTCAATACGGTCACCACGAAGAACTTCACCAAGATTTTCTGCACTATCAACTATAGTATCTGGCCGACAAAAGGGGAGAGAATAAAAGGTATAAGGAAGTTGTGTTTTCGTCGATGTCAGCTTGTTCACTTTCACCTGGAGTGGATCTTTCTGCAGCCAAAACAATAAGGGGACTCCAATTAATAACACAAACTTGAATCACACCAAATACTGACCAAGTTTTAGAGACAACCACCTGACTACAGAGAGCTTTTTTAGGCAACTACCATATACTCTCTCTACCTTGCACAATACTTACAAAAGGGTTTTTCAGAATAGCGGCTAACGCTTGGCAAATAAATGATTCCAATGCAAAGAAAGGAGGCCATCTCATAAATCATGCATAGGTTCAATGGATCAAACACACAATCCATATATTTTAGAATGTCCACCCCAAAAAGTTCCTACAAGCACACAGCAGTCGGAAAAAGATAACAATCCTACAGTTCTGTGAATATTCAAATTCAAGATTTTGCAATCATCTAATTGCTGATTAAAGTATTCTAACATATTTTCAAGCTTGAACCAGCACACTTGCATGCATTTATAAAAACAGAGAGCTGCAACGATACAAAAAGAAAACGACAAAATTATAATCTCAACATATTTTTTTCATTTCTTTCATACCAGTAGAAACAAAAATAACTCAGACATAAGACTATCGTCGGCCAGATTCTGCATGCTTAGAGAAAGCAAAAGCCAGCGGGATCAGCAACGCACATCAATAAACATTATTCACATTCCTTCACCACACCAATACCTACCATATGAGGGAACATACGCCACGACATACTCACACACATACACATTACACACACAAGAAAAAATTACAACTTTGGATCACGATTTGCTGGGGAATAAGCAAATCTGAGAATGGTCAGGTAGATCCACCGCCACCATTTATTACACTGGTCTTTCATCTGAAAAGCTGTCACATTAACATTTCAAGAGTACCTCACGAAAAACTTCCCCTTGCCATTAAATCAAGCACCATAAGACTTCACTAACTAAGATCTATACTTTAAAAAAGCATGAATCTTTGACTCTATAACAACAAAAGTTAGCGAAAAGAAACTTCTGAGCATCGAGCGAAGCTCATTATCTACATTCTCCACCAAAAAACACATTTAAAACAATGACAATCGAAAAAACTCAGATCCATAACAGGAAACAACTTAAATAGAAGGAAGAACAGGCAAATCCATGCTGCATTAGTGCATTACCTTCTGGAAGTCCGCAGGGGCGACGCCAGGAAGGTAAAAGCCGTGGCCGGGAATGAGGAACACGGCGAGCAGCAGAGAGATCCATGAAAGGAGCACCGGAGATCTCCGGATCTCCATTAGGGGTGAGCGAGAACGTAGGGCTTGTGGAATTCTTTGTAGAGAAAGAGAGAGATCTGAGAATGGAGAAGAGGCCGAGATCGAGATCTGGAGGCCCTGCTCTCGCTTCCGAATTTATCGCTCTCTCTTCATTTTATTTAATTTATTATTATTGACCTTTTTGCAGAAAAACACCTGCAAAACTTAATAATTTCGTACAAGTTTATTACATTTATGCCCCCGTGAAAGTTAAAAACAAAGCTTTTTACAAAATTATTCCTGAAGCTTTAACACAGTCATGAATCATATGTATCATTCACATTGATGCTAAAATAAAAATGAAAGATTTGATATTGTAGAGGTATATGAATGAATAATTATAAATTATACAAAGACACCAATATTCAAGTACGAGATTTTTCATATGGCTGTAGTGCTGTACATATTTCGGACGCTCGATTGATCATAGGGAGGGGAATAGTGGAAATGTGCCACAGGAATGCCCTTGATTTTCAACAAAATTACTAATTTACCACCAATTGTGATTAGTTTGGAATATTTTTTTAATAACTGGTACGCGTTTCTTTTTGTTTTTATTTGTATTATATTGTTACTTGAACTGCTACCTAAGATACATTTTATTTTAAGTTCTTACCCACTTTACAGGACTATGCTCCAGTCATGAATTACATAAATTTGAGGGTCATAATTAACGCAATAATTTTCCGAAAACAATGAGAACCAGGCAAGATGGTATGAGAGCAAGACAAAAGTATATGTGTATTTATTATTATTATTATTATTATTATTTTGGGAAACACACTAGGATTATCTTCATCTTATTATAGTGAAATTCAGAAGCTCCACCATGAAGAGACATGGAGTTATCAGCAACCACACAAATTAATGTCTCATTCAAGATAAAACATCACTATTTGACAGGATACCTTCTGAATTGGAAGATTGAACATACTAATCAAACAGTTCAGCAACATACTTTTCATGTCTTGGATTGGAAGGGATGATGTATTAAAAAAACTAGTGATCCGCTTGTTTTATCAACTAACCAACCATACATGGTTCCCAGGGATCTGGATCTGGCCATTTCTTAGTCAACTCTTTGACTTGGAGATCAAACAACTGCTACTCCAGAGAATAATCTGACAGGATCCAGTTAATTTGCATGGAGCACTAGTGATGAGTTTCCATTAGATTGAGATTCAGGAATACCGAGGGTTTACTGTAATAATTGTTGATGATGGTCCGGGAACATTTGCCGTAGAATAAGATATGCTAATTAGCAATTAGTGAAAGATAAGGTTGGAGATTTGAAGAAATATTGGCGTCGAACCTTAATAGTTGGTCTCCAGAGGTCAATGTTAAAAGTCTTATGAGATACTGATAGGGACGAGAGTATGGAAGTTAATATAAGCTGCAGATTGTCACATTGTGGAAGCTCGAGCGAAGCTTGCGAACATGGAGTTAGGGTCTTTTACAAGGTCCTGGGGGTTCCCTTGTTCGACCTGAGAACAAAGAGTAGCACAAATAAAGTTGTAGGAATAAAAATTGAGCCGGTATCAAATGATTTTTCCTATTTATTATAGCACTATGTATGTCAACAACATCAAGGATCTTTATATTTGTATTTAGCTTCATTTTGAAGCAATTTGTTATCCATCATCAATGGTCACAAGCGCAAGCAATCTATTCATAAATTGGGCCCAATTAGTGAACAAGATTGAACCCACTAATGAAATACCCAAAGAACCGAAAAACAAACCATAAAGAAAATATCAGAATACATGACCTTCGCAACATAAAAACGCAAGAAGTTGTGCATGGCCTTTGTTTAAGGTGATTCTTTCTCTAACGTATTAGTGTAGAGTATGGAAAGTGGGCGATAGCATGCATAAAGTTCTGGCAGTAGTTGGAAAAGGCATGATGATAGATTAAAATTCGCAAGATATTATATAGAAAAAATAAATATAAAGTGAGGTTTATCATACCAGAATCCCATGCTCTAAAACCAGAACGTTGTCCATGTTCAGCACTATAGAAATTCGATGCGCTATCGTGAGCACTGTCATGCCTTTGCACACACTCGAAATAGTTTTCTGCAATATGGATGCTGTCTTTGTGTCAATACTGGCAGTGCATTCATCCAGACAAAGAATCTGTGAGGGAAAAAAATGAAGTTTTCTTAGATTAAAAGTATCGAACAGGATCTCCAAGGACAAAAATCTAGTTGAAGTCTAATATACAATAGAGATAGAAGATGATAGCACATGCCATCACCAAGTGTAAAGGGAAGCATGATAATTTTGGTAAATTGGGGGGCTACAAAGCTAAGTACTTACCTTTGAAGACTTAATAAGGGCCCGCGCAAGGCAGATAAGCTGCCTTTGGCCGACAGAGAAGGTTATACCATTTTCTTTTATATGTGTATCAAGCCCACCAGCAGATTCTACTAATGTTTTCAAATGGCATTTCTCAAGTATCTCCCAGATTTTGCAGTTATCTGACTTACCACATGGATCTAGATTGTCCCTGTGTATGTCGATAGTAACATGAGAAACAATGAAACAGAAACAGACAAATGATATAATGAAAAGCTCATTGGTTGATTGGAAGATAGAATAATAAACCTTAAGGAACCTTCAAACAAGAAGGGGCTTTGGGGAACTACAGCAAAAGCACGACGAAGATCCCCAACAGCAACATCAGCAACATTAAGGCCATCAACTAAAATCCACCCATTGCAAATGGGTGTGAGGCGAAAAAGAGCATTTATCACACTGGATTTTCCAGCACCAGTTCTTCCAACAATCCCAACCTAACACATGTACCAACAAACAGTTTACAGCAAGAACCTACTTGCATTTCTTCTATACTAGGTGCTTTTGTGAGAACATTACACATCATACAGACCTGCATGCCAGGTGCAATATTGAATGAAACTTCATTTAAAGCAGGAGGCAGTGATGGCAAGTATCTAAGAATAACATGATCAAATTCAATTCGTCCCTCCAGTGGCCATCCAGGAGGTGGAGATTGTGAGCCTGCATGTTCTTCTTGAGGAATATCCATGTACTGCAGAAGAGATCGAGGCTTTAATATGGCATGAATGTAGGAAATTTCATATAAAACTTCATACTTTACCTGAAGCACTCTTTCAACAGAGACCATTTCTTTTTCTGTTTCAGCAAAACTAGTAAGGAAACTGCTCAATAAAGACACGACTGGTGTTGCATATGACAAGGCTAAGCCCACCTACAGTACAAGAGAAGTAACGGAAGGCAAATTAATTTAGAAGAAGTGATAAAACTATCATTGAGTAGGGCAATGGACTCATAAAAGAAGTGTGCTTAAAGGTTAAAAAAAAAATATTTTTTTCGGAAAGCTTACAAGTCCAGGTGTACCAAAGGTCAGAATAAAATCACTTTGTCTCCCAATGATCGCCATCACAGCAATGAAAGAAATGACAACAGCTGCAAGCAGCTAAAACATTTCACTGGTCATTGCAGAAGCCATAACATGTACAGAATGCACAAGGAGGTATCCAATGAAGTGATATACTAATGAATTCAGAAATTACTTGAAGGCGCAATGAAAGCCATAAACTTGCTGCTATCTCCGAGTAGGATGTTCTCTGGTAGACTATCATATGCTCAATGAATCTTCCCATGAACAGTTCCTGACAAATCACAAGAGAAACAATTATTTTTGTTCTATAAAAAAATGTCCCACTCTAGCTAACTTGCTAAATAATGCTTCACTAATGTATAATTCAAAAATCAAAAGTGTATGATTCATGAGTGGTCACCATCTCTTTCACACAGATCAGATCGATCGTGAATCACAACCCATAACAATTTTGCTAGCTAAATTTAATCACCAAAATGCATGGGAGGATATTGGAAGGATGAACCTCATCAATCATCACAATAAATACCACATGCCCTCACCCTGTGCAAAGGTGAACCTCACAATAAATACCAAGTATTTGGATTTTTTTCCTTGTGTGAGGGTGAATATACCACACACCCTCACCCTGTGCAAAGGGGGACCCCACACCATGAGTCCCCTGCATGCGTGCCCAGGGGACTCTGTTCACCATGCTCTGGGTGGGAATTGAAAGCGTGAACCCCCACATGGGAATGAAGTGCCTTAACAATTGGGCTAGCTCAACGTTGACAAGTATTTTGAATGTTTCTCAGGCATTAAACATCATAAAATGAATAATTTCTGAACTAGAAAAGTGGTTTACTTTCAAATCATGATAAGCTCATGATAAGGCGGAGCCCAGAACATAAGACCAAATATACACCTTATTGTGAAGGAACTGAACAGACTATACTCAGAGTGTCTGCTTATATTTAATTGAAGAAACATTTTTGAATGAATAAAAGCACAATATCATATAAGTGCACATAGAATGTGATGTTATTGAGATAATTACAAGATATGATTACAATGAGAAATACAAAACACTTCAGGGAATCAATATCAGCAACTAAGCTTGAGAAAGACGTAGGATGAAGTCACAAACATGAGAAAAGTTCTTCGGAGAAACCCATTTCAGCAATAGCAAAAGTTAGAAAGTATTTAGCCACTTCAAAGTACTAAGAAGGAAATTGCACAAATGACAGGTTGCAATTGATTTCCGCAGGTTAAAAAGAAGCTCCCAAATCTCAGGAAAAAAAATAGGAAATGGTTTCCTTCAACAACAATTATCTAAAAAACAGAGTTTCAAAGGTTTCAGGAGCACAGAATCTCATTGCGTATGAAGAAGATACCCCCTGGAAAGTAGCCGAGGTCAGATGATACTGGAAATACATGTTTACCTCTGCCTTAAATGCCCTTATAGTAGATGAACCATCCAATGTCTCGGTGAAAGATGAGTATATAGGAGAGCGAGAAACACTATCAAGTCTTCTCAGTTCTCGTGAAGTAGACCTGTAGTAGTACTATAAGAAAGATTCATCAGCTTCGAGCATAACCAATTTGTCAAAACTATAGTTAGGATGTAGGACGAAAACAATGGATATACACTGTCAGTATCCAATATAGAGTTGCCATCACCAAAAAAAAAAGCAGATGTTGTTGCCTCAGATTATAATTGCACTAAAATCTTGGAGACAGGTACATAACCAGAGAAAATTGGGAAGGAGAAATACCTGCAGTTTGCTGAAAAGATACCACAGTGGCAATAGTAAAAGCAAGAAGAGGATCTGTGCACATGCATAGATGAATAACAAACTGAGCCCACCTTTACAATTTATCAAACATATGATCATAGGAAACACAGCAAATAAACACTGCTTACCTGAGCATAGGACAAAACTACCACAATGCCCAAGAGACTAAAAATATTAGCCAAAAGAATGTTGAGAATAAATGGAAGAGAATCATCAATCATGTAGAGGTCTGAAGACAATCTGCACAGGAAACATGAATTAAAAACAAAAAGAAAACCTGCAGAAATTCAAAGCTGTTTGCTGTATACCTGTTTAGTATTCGGCCGCTTGGATTTTGATCAAAAAAATGTACAGGTGCATCAACAATTTTGCTCAGGAGCTCAGTGTGCACTTGGACTGCAGCACTCAAACCGCCATATGCAAATGAGAATGCCCGCACCAACGTTAAAAGAGAGTTCACAATACCAAATATGCAGAGCCCAACCTACAAGACCATGGTAATGCTCATCAGTACATTTACTAATTGAGAATACTTTGTCCATGGAGATAAAACATCTAGTTTGGTGCCAGATTATGTTAAACACACCAATAGCATAGTTTGTTTACAAATACTTTAATAGAGCCAAAGAAGGTGGAAGCATTTACCAGATAGAATGTAATGTGCTCAGTCTCACCAGTAGCATCAACCCAATGGGACAACCAAAGATCATTCCCATTGCGAGAAGCTTGCATAAAAGCTGCTGATACACATGTCACTATAACAATATGCCAGCCACTAAATCTTGCATAGCTTCTGCATAGTTTCAATTATCAATATAGTTAAACAAGGAATTGAAAACTAAATCAACCTAAACTAACGTAATTTCAGAGGGAAGTACACTCCAATAACTCCTGAAATCTATTCCATAATCAGGACAAATATTTGAAGTTGGATCACTCACTTGTATACACTCAGCTCAACTCTGCCCTCCTGTCTCAATTCCAACTCAGACGCATCCTCTTCTTCCACAGCCATGCTTAAAATATCGTCCTCCCACAGCACATCAGGCTCACCAGGATCATTTACACTGATTTCCTTTCCTAGCTTCTGTGGTGATGCAAGCTTTGAATCTCTAATTGTAGAAATTGCGAAGTAAGGTGACAGCAGAAAATCTGCAGAAGACCCGGCCCACTTGGCATGGCCTTTATCCAAGACTACTACCATATCTGCAGCTGAAATTGCCTGTATGAGAACAAGTGTAAGTTTCCGTTAAATTTCCTTGCAAGGAACGAAAGGTATTAACAGGATCAGTCATTTTTGGGGCACAGGGCAATGCCAAGGATATATGACTCAGAGTCGGGGGAAATTTAGCATTCTCCTTGTTTTCTTAGATGCAAGAAGGTATTACAGCAGCAATAATTGTCTATACATGCAGTGCACCTTCAAGAGAAATTTTCTAGGAAAATACAATTGTCAATTTAAATTCAATTACTGATGGATGGTAATATTCAAAAATTTTGTGCATCTTCAAACCTCCCACACATTCATGTCAGGTATCTTCAGAATGGTTTTAAAATTTGCAAATGTGTTTCTTGTTTATGCTAAATTTTCTACAAAGCTTGCCCATACTTCTGAGAAGTGAGAATACCCAGTTTACATGCAGATATTAAATACAATAACCAACTAAACCTCTAAAATATCACCTACAAAACTAAAAATATTGCCTCAACGCCAACCTGGAGATTATGCGTGCATAAAACCCTTGTCTTCTGGTTCATCAAAGAACTCAACATTGTTTTTTCCAGAATCCAGCAAGCAACTTGAGAATCAACCGCGCTCAGTACATCATCAAGCAGATATACATCAGACTCATGATAGGCAGCCCTGTTAATATAAAAATATCTTGATAGGCATAGTCCATAAAATTTACCCTAAAAACTGCATCAAACTATCAAAATTTTACCTTGCCAACGCAATACGTGCTCTCTGTCCTCCAGATAAATTAACGCCCTTCTCCCCAATATATGCTAGATCACCTCCAACCATTCGAGAAATATCAACATCAAGGCTGCATGAATGCAATACTTCTCTATATCTGATCAAGTAAAAAATTGAACAGATGAACAGAAGGTAAAACAGGAAAGCTCTGACAAAAAGATATTAAATAACTGCACCAAAATGAGCAAGTATAGCTTTTCAAACAGTACTTCACATAAGGACATATTTCAGGTGATTCAAGTTAACCTTCTAGCATCAAATGCCTCTCCAAACAAAATATTATCTCGTACTGACCCTGACAAAATCCAAGGTACCTACATTAACAATTGCCACCAATCCTGAGAATGTTGAAAGCTGATGTATACAAGCAACAGAAAATACAGAAATAACCTGTGGCACATATGCAATTGACCCATGAGAATGTACAGACCCATGAATACGGCACATTTCTCCAAGAATCGAATTTAACAACGATGACTTACCAGAACCAACCTGAAAACAAATAACCAAAAACTATCAAAACATATAAAAATCTAACTGAAAGTATTTCATGTTATAGCTGGTTCTAGGAATAAGAATTTGGTCCATTATTTTTGAAAATCTAATGTCTGGGAAAATTGGTAACATGCATAGCTGCTTCTCAGCCAATGTAGACCAATGTGGCATAAGATCAATGATCATAGATCTCTGCACATAGCTTGCTGTTACTTTCTGACAATCCAATAAAATAACCCAGAACTCTCAATTAAAAGAGCAGAAAAAGCATTCGAAACTTTTACTGAAAAGCAACCGAATAATAATATATATGAAAAGTCAAGAATAATAATGCAATTAAACTAACAAAAAAACTTATTAAACCATCTAGTGAAGTGTCTGCAGATCACAATAACCAAAATTACTAATTTTCTCGTGGAGTGACTTCTATGAATATTTTGCTGTACAATTAAAAAAAAGCAAAATAATGGATAAGAAACCATTTCAATGATGTGAAGACGATGACTATGCTTAAGAAATTAATCACATTAAAAGCTTAACAGCACATATTTCCATATTTAAGGAGCATGGAATTTCTAAGAAAAGCAATACTTTGGAGGATTAAGTGTAGTAATAACCTCCCCAACAATGGCAATGAACAAACCCTTTCGCAGGTGGAGTGTGATGCCATTTAGTACTGCATTTTGTTCATCTTCATTGCCGATTGACCAGACACTAAATAAATTATGAAAGACAACAGCAGCAGAACTATCATCCGTGTCAACATTGTCATCACAAGGAGGCTGCAGAGAACCAGATGTTTCTAAATTTGTCTCAGAAATATGGCCAAAATCAGAGTCAATTTCAGAACAAGTTAAGAATTTGCTCAATCTCCCAGCCGAGATTATGGCCTGCAATGCATTTTAAAATAGTAAAGCTTTTTAGATGATGCACTTGTTGGTAACTTGGTTATGAAAAAACAAAGATAAGAATTGAATGACTTACATCAATCAGACCGTTTATGACCCATGGAAAAGAATTTAATGGAGAGATTAGTGTATTAAACAGCGCAACACATGTGAAAACCTGTTAAATAATAGGCTAATACGCACCAGTTATATTTAAAAATAATAATTGCCATTACATACAAAAAATTGAATTGGAGAAAATATCACGAAAATTGGACAATCATTGTTTGGTTGTTTTACCGTAGCAGCATCTAGTGGATGGCCCATTAACGTGAAACGCCAAAAGTGAAAAGAGAGAAAAGGGTTGGTGTTGTTGCCCAGAAAAATACACACCAAGCATCCAAATATTTTCGCGTCTAGAAAAGCAAAAGAGTGGGTCAAAAGATTATCTATTGAATTCAAGAGAATCAGTAACAAATGAATTCATAAATCCATGAGACGAATTTGAGTATATACTGAGAGTTGCTTCACTTCCTTTGTTCTCCTCTCCATTATGCGATCAGTGAACATATGCTCCCAGTTATACATTTTCAAAGTTCGGATATAAGTCAAAAGTTCTCCGACACTTCTGACCCTGCTCAAATATTACAACACATGGTTAGTATCTTCAAGGGGAAGATACAGCAAACAATTAGAATTAAACACTATCCCCAGCAGCAAGAAGAACCATCAAAGGCCATCATAGAGGCAAAGCAAGAATAAAAAGTAATATATAATAACATTACTTTTTATCGCTGACACACAAAGCAGGGCGAGATACTGATAGCCCTGTAAGGGGGGTATACCTTTCTCTACAAACTCGAGGATTCAAACTTAAAACCACTTGCTTAAGTCACCCAAGCCTCTACCACTAGAACCAACCCCATTGATACAATAATATTATTTAAATAAAATTTTAAGTCATGATTTCAGAAAATGTAGCATGTGAACATTTACAACGGATAAAGGTCCATCTTAATTATCCAACATCATCAATGAACCATATGTCACCGATCCTTCGTACTTTGTTTCCGTCTACTTTAGTACTCTCCTCTCTATGCCTGAGATGCCAGACTATTCATAATTCTACGCGCACAAAAACTAGAAAATAGTAATATCTGGATTATGAAAACAGAGAGTTTCATTCAATAGTTAGCAACAAATAAAATAATCTAGGTTCGTGGATGTCTTTCTATAATATAAGAGTCCTCAAGGATATGTATGCCTATCCATAGTTTGCTCAATTCAGAATTATGTTTCAGCCTCTTGCTAAACATTAACAGCATTTATGATAGAACATAATGGCACAATAAAATAATCAGTTTATTTAAACACATGACAGTCACAAGTGTCTTTCCTAAACAAGAAACCACAAACACACCCAAGTCGTTCAATATCGTCAGAACATTAAAACGACAGATAACCAAAGAAGAAGCTCTACATTGATAATTGAATGCACTGCTACATCTACCTTTCATCCTTATGCTTCATCATTTCCTGCGTTGCACTTGCTATCATTGTAGATATCCATTTATTTACTGCAAAAAAAACGTGATGCAAACATTAAACAAACTAACAAAGAAGAGCAAATGGGTGTATTCCATCAGAGAAA
>CACTHL010000915.1:0-144464 GCA_902712375.1 Dioscorea dumetorum | reverse complement strand
ATGCTGGAAAAGCTGACTGATGACACTCTCAAACCGCTCCATCACCTTGAGGTGGGCCTTGACCCACCTTGTAATGCCATCAAAAGTATGGCGAAGAAGGAACATCCAAATCTAAGTTGCCTAAATATCAACCAATACATCCATCAAAAACCCTACAAATTGCAATGCCAATGACTTCAAGAACACTGGCATTGATTATTTGTGAAATTATCTCCTTTTACAATCTCAATCCAGATTAAACACACAACTATAAAACTCCAAACTTTAGAAAACCTAACAATCGAACAAGAGCTAAAAGACTACCTCCAAATGGTTCTCCGGAATCAACAATACAAAACTCATCAAAATCCAGACTTTATCAAACCAAACAAAGAAAAGAACCAAGAAAAAACAATACTCTCACCTGATCGACCAAATCCCTTGTCTCTCAACCCGCTGGAGGCGTCCAGACCCCACCGGTATACACAGCCTTCGGAGCACTCCAAGCACAACTCAGCCTCTCAAAATTCCTGAAATCCAACAAGAAAACCCTAAGAAAACCAAAAAGACCCCAAAATCAAAAGCAAGAACCGGAAAATAGGTTACTTTAACGAAGAGAACGAAGCAGGGACGAGGGATCGATTGGAGGAGAGTAGAAAGGTCTTGTTAGGGTTCCCAGAGGAGGGCTCTAAGAGAAGCGGCGGCGCCGCCGCCGCAGTGGCCGCCCAGCACGAAGAGCTCGCCATGAAGTAGAGCTCCGTTCTCTGCTTTCTTATCTAATCTCACAGAATGATCTTGAAAAAGAACACTATTCTGAACTTTTTACTCACCACTCCCTCAAAAAGTAATAATTAAATGATTTTTTTTATTAAATAAAATTTCAAAATTTCCTAGGGTTTAAGAGTATTAGGTTATTCTTTTCTTTTTTTTTATTAAAATTTTTTTTCTTTAAATCATAAGAAAAATTGAAAGAATATCTCCCGGTCTTTTCGTAATTGAGTGCACTCCACGTAATTCCAGTAAGCGATTTTGTGTGTATATCCTCCTAAGATAAATAATTATGTGCATATATACATGTTCAAAATTAAAAATTAATTCTAAAAGAATTATAAATTTGAAATTAAAACACCATTTACCAGATATAGGGAAATTTTTAAAAGATTTGGTATTGAAATTATGTTTTTTTTTTCATGTATTTACCCTTTCCAATAAACTTATATATATGCAAAAAAATAGAGAACTAATCCAATCTGCAAATAAGAACACATTGTCCAGGAACTACAACATTACTTCAGTGTTTCGAATAACAACCACTGAGAAAAAGAAGTCCAATTCTAACAACATCAAACATACATTAAAGAGTTCATAGAGAAGTAGAGATTAAGAGAAACGGCGACATTCGGCAGATTAACATCCAGCTGCTTTCAAGAAATTATCGAAGGGACTCGCCGGAGGCAACCTCAAAGCCACCCATGGTTCAGATGGAACGTAACCTCCCGGCTTTGACTTCTCTGAGTTCATCTGCAGATACTCATAAACCATGAATGCAAGTCAATCTTCACTTTCAGATTATCGAAGAATATTTGTCTGTTTGTTTGTTTGCTCACCTTCCGGATGATTGTTGGTTTCTCAGAAATGGATTCATGGCCATTGCCGAGCCAACTTGATAACTTCTTTCGAGTTCCCATTCCCAGTGCTTCGCATTGACTGGCCATTGCGCCGTAAGGCAGAGGTGAGGTTGAGATTGATGAACCAGCAACTTGACTGGCCACATGCAGTGCCTGCCCATTTGAGACGATGTATGATAAGTTCGGTTTGTTAATGCGAATGTTAATGAATTGCGCATATGAGCTTACAGATTCTAGTAGTTGCCCAACACTGATGACTTGAGGCAAGATTGGTGCAGGCATCTTCGGAATGAACCTCAATAAATCAGTGGCCGGGGATTCCGCAATCATGTCAGCGTCCATTGATGAAGACCTTGAACGTTCCTGTTGAATATTACATTACAGAGTCAGTTCAGTTTTAAACCTGATTGTCATGGTGATAACAACCATTTCTGTACCTCGTCAAAGGAAAGAGATTCATCACATGTTGCAAGAGCTTTGATGGTTTTCCAGTCAAAGTTCGGATTGGCACAAAATAAGAGATCATCCTCTGGGATGAAAGTTTCCGATAGTTGTTGGGACAACTCATCCATCTCAAGCTGCAAAACAAGAACTCGACGGTGAAGAGGCTTGTTGTGCTCACATTGAAAAATGAAAGCCAATGGATAAGAACTTACACCGGTCGAAGAGGCGAGGACTCGAACTATGATGTTGAATATAAGTTCCTCAGTTTCGCTCACTGCTTTTCTCAGGTTAATCAGGGAAGATGTAGCAGCTTGCTGATCAAAGTCAGAACCATAGTCCTTTATATCTGCTTGGTACTTTGCGTACACTTGCATGTCATCACCGACTCCTAAATATGGGTCAACCTAAAAACAAATACACTGATTTAGTATCTGTTTGCATATATCAACAATCAAAGAGAGACAACTCTGAGAACTTACAATGCAAGATAACAGATATTTAAGCGGATCAGTTAGCTCAGGTATCTGATATATTTTTTCCAGCAAAACCCAGCATTGCAGTTGCTAGTGTGAAAAGTGATCTTCGGTAGGAAGGTGCCAGGATACCTGAAAAAACGGATGTTCTTGTGAAAATTACATCTATTAAAACCTGGACGTAAAATTATGATTGTTTCATGAACAAATAGTGGTTGGTACACAACATACCACTAGAATCAAAAGCAGCATTTCTGAGAGAGAAGCATAGCTGAAAGGCGCGGATTGTATTGGTATAGCTTGAGCACTGAGGTGCCAAAAGGAAAAAGTGATTGTTACTGTGATTGCTGTGTTAAAACTTAAAATGGTGTCAGATAATGCGTATAAGAACCCAAACTATACCTTTACACGGGAAGAAACAAGAGTCAGGCTGAATGAATGAGCAATAGCCTCGAAATTTGAAGGCACGTTATCCGACTGAATGGCTTGCAACCAGAATGCAGATAGTAGTTGCTCAGTTTGTTCTTCAGTTAACATGATAATTTTAGTTTCCTGTGCAGCAAGTATAAAGAAGACATATTGGCATGATGACCAAGAAATTCATGAAGCTAGTAAAGAAACATGGAATTGCATGTTATGATTACCAGAGGGGGAGTGGAAGTTCCACTTTTATCCATAATTGCATAATTCATTTTATAAACATTAGGTGAACCTTTCCAGACTATTTCCTTGTCCTTGATGTCATCTGCACTATCATTTACTTGCTTATCTGCATCCATGCATTCCTTTCCTTTTCGGAGTTTTTCAAGTAAAGCAGTAGCTGAGGCAAACGCTGATGAAGTTTTGCAGTTCCACTTCCTCGGTTCATATAGATACTCTGATCCTTGCCTTGGATGATTTGGAGTTCGGATAAGGACGGCCGAAAATATCTGGTGAGCACCCACTCGAGTTTCGACATCTGGATGCATCATAGCCTTGAGAAGCTGCAGCAGCAGCACCTCTGGAAGCACCTAAGTCCCATAATTGACAGAAAAAGAAAGGACACTTGTATTACACAAAAATCAAAATTGCTGTTATCTACCAGTGAATACCCATAAAATTTGACGCCATGGAGAAGAAATACCAAAAAGAATGCAACTAATAAACCTAACTGAAGATAGAAGACAACCTACCAGCTCAGACTTTGAATTAAAAGATGCTAAGGATATAATATGAGCGAGAATCAACAGAGATCCGATTGTTGCCCTTGCAACAACTGCATTAGTGGGAAGCTTCTCCAATGATATTGCCATCATGTCGAATAGTGCGCATGCGTCACCAACCTAGCCATCACAATTCCAAGCGGATAAGTATATAAATTCACACTCAGAGAAAATGGACAAATTAGGAACCAAATGACTATCTTCAGTAGAAAAAAATTAAGTACCCCTCTAGCAATCTCTAACAGGCAATCCTCGATAGAATTTTGAAGTGAGGTATAACATTCAGTTTGTTGCTGTTCAACTGTGTCAATTGTAGACTGAAGGGTCTTCCTCAAATGGCGGCATAAATCACTCACAACTCCAACTTCAAGAACTACTTCTCGTGATTTTAGTTGCCGAACCAAGGAAGTAGCAGCCAACACTATATCTGCTTTAGTTTGAGGATCATGCACAACATTTTTATGGTCTAGATGGCGGATGATACCAGCTAAGATCACTTGCTCATTTCCTGGATATTAATAGAAAGAGATGATGAAATTAATTACACCAAATTTTCTTCCAAATTTAATAATTGAGCAGTATTTGTACGAAGAATCTGTTTTCTTCATAAGTATCAATAACACATTGCAAAGACTTACCTGAGCCTTTTACAAAGTAAGCCATGTCAGATAAAACAATCAAAGCAAGCCCATTAAGAGGGGGCCAGTGTTTTCCAGTATCAAAGTAGACTAACATCGGATCCAACAGTCTCCGCATCGTCGTGCTTTCTTTGGCTAACTCAGCAAGCTTGTTTATACAAATTCGAGCCCAAACTGCAGGATTCTCACTCTCCTCTCTGAAACATATTGAACAAGAATCATTAGATTAATTTTCACATAGATTTGTCCATGTGAAAAACACTTTGTCTAGAAGCATAATTTCCCACTATAATGCTTAAACAAGATTATTGCAGAGTACAGCAAAAAGCTCAGCCAGACATGGGAAGCAAAAATATGTAATCTCATCTCCATTACCGACTACCAGAAGATGAAGAAAATGAGACTGATAAACTGCGCAATTGGAACTGCTAAAATGATGTTTTGAATAAACATAAACAATTAGTTAAAGAAGAAGTTCTTCGGTATTGGCTTTTAAAAACAAACGGAATGCCACCCTTCAACATTAAAGAAAACACCAGTACCTGGTTAGAATAGAAGAATCCTTTATCTCTGGATGAAGTCTCATGTTCATGTTACTTGGGTTGAAATCATTGCGAATAAGTGTACCACCTCTTGTTTCGCATCTAACCACTTCATCTACCCAATGATGGTCCGACTCATGTCGTCCGCCACTACCCTCAATGTCATCCTCTGCTCCGTAGTTATCCAAGGTAACACAGATAATCTAAAAGAATGTCCAAAAAGAATTCGACGGTTAGGTATCCCATTTTAAGGTAAATCATTATAATTGACAGTGGCAAAGCAAAATAAACAACCAATGTGCGCGCATGCTCACATGCGTGATAGAGAAAGTCGCGGTTTTCCACATCTAGACATAATGTTTCATTAACATTTGAGATCTAAATAATTCTCCATACATATGAAAGCAAACCTCATGAAAAGATTAACAAGTTATGGCTGTGAACTAATTCATTGCTAAGCAAGTTTAAATCATTTTGTCTAACATATTAGGGAAGATTATTCTGATAACATTCACCTCATCTATGTCAGCAAAAATGTGGGAATACTCGGTCATGAACCAAACCTGCACAGACAAAGTAATTTATTATTAGTATGTCTGAATCATACTCAAATGCATTGAAATTTTGAAGCTGAATATTAACAATCAGAAAGCCTGACTATATAGAACACAAAAGAAGAACCATAAAAATTAACTGTTCTTTCCTTTATGAATAGACATGAAAAGCATTACCATTGACGACAAGCATTGCAAGCTTGCAGCACGAAGACTTTTGCATCCCTCCCCTTTCTGACGAGCCAGCGAACATACTTTACTGGCCAAACTTTCAATATTGTGTGTATATGTGCTGTCTGCCTGTTCATATTATAGTAGAAGTGAATAGGGAAAAACCTTCAAATTTGTACCAAAAATTGCTGTTTAAAAAAAAAGATAAACACCATGCATCTTAAAATGTAAATGCATAAACAGAAATGAGGAGCATGCACTTCAATAGGCAAATTTCAACAAAATCCAGTATATTCCTCAGACCCACAACCATGACTATTAAGAAACAGTCGATAAGCACAATAATTTGTGGCATAACACTGCAAGACGGATTATGTTTCTTAAATTAAATCATTTTACTTTGCGCTGCACTTCAAGCTGGTTCATCATATCACTAAATGCTTGAATTTTTAGAGCACCGCTATGGCATTTACATGGCACTCCACAGAATGTAGAAAGTGGTCTATGAAGATGAAAGACAACATAAACACACACCATAATGTCAGTCCCAACAAAAGCCACTAAATATGATGGCATTTCTCAAGTTTGTAAAAAATTACCTGACTACATATGAATCTTGTTAGAGTTTGGCATCCTAGAATTTTTATAGTATTTGAATGCTTGTTATCCAGCAGTTCAATGATAACATTCAACAAGCTGCCAGCAAAATATGCCCTGTTCCAATCCAAATGACGTAATGAGATAAAGATTTATAATAGAAATTAACAAAATGAGACAATAAATTTGGCAGTAGCAGCACAGAAAATATTGGCTATTTCATGGATATAAACAAATAATCCAAACCAAAGCCAGCTTGTAATTAAATGAGACTATTTATTGTGGCAACAAAGAAGAATCAACTTCAGGAATGATAGTAATAGCAAATAAAAATCCCTTCACTCACAATTGATCCTTGCAAATGGAAAGCAGTTTACTATAGGCTTCAATGACGATTTTGATCGAGTTGACATTCTCAGTCCGCAGTTCTTTGTAGCTCCTCTGCTCAAGATACTTCGCAATCTATTAAAAAGGACAGAAGCCACATTGATCAAACAGCTTCATTGTGCTTCATTGCTTAGTACCACAAGGTACAATCAGTGTTACAATGCCGAACCTTAGGGATGCGGATTGGATTCTTAGTAGCATACTCACAAAGCTTCAAGATTTTCCTTTCGCTTGGAGGACCATCCTGTACAAACAAACAATTTAATTTTAATTAATAAGGTGTAAATGATTTATCTGACCATATCCTTACAGATATTGTTCCTCAACCAACTAATATTATAAGGTTTCTTATAAGCGACAAATTGCAGCAACAGAACGATGAGGATTCTAGCATAATCAAAAGCTAGACAAAAGCAAGTAATCAAAGATGCATTTCAAAGCAGAAGGCATCCTCCTACAGAGGCCAGCAAGAAACCGAAAGAACTTAGAATCTACTACCAGCCTTGGAGAGTTGGCAAAGCATTACACGTACCTATCAGGGTGATAAACATAACTAAATGCGCACTTCAATATCCTACACAAAGCCAGAAGATTCTTCTCATACAAAGCCATACACTTGAAGGCTCCAGAAAAAAAATACACTAATCACCATCCGACCCATCAGAGTATTCATCAAATCAGTAAACAATTCTCTCCAAAACAAAGTATTATGATCACAATGTCATGATAATCTCACATTAAACAAAGCAAAAGAAAAAAACAATAATAAAGATAACAGCAGCAACAACAGTGAAAGGGCAAAGAATGAAAAGACATACAAGGGATTTGGGGAAGATCTCAGCAAGAAGCTTCTTGTACCGCTTGACAGGGCGCCGGGAGCTAGGCCGGAGCGCCGGGCAGCAAACACAGATGTTCCCACAAGCCGGAAGGAGCTTCCTCGAGATGAAACCCATTCACAACCAAACAGAAGAAGAAGAAAGGTGACACCTTTAAGCGCAAAACCTACCAAAAAAAAACTCAAACAAATAAGAGAAAACCCAAGAAAAATCACAACTTTTTTGCTTCGGTGAATCAAGAAGCGAGATTGAACACACATTACAGTGAATTGAAGATCTCCGGAGCCGATGGTGATCAGAGCGGAGCTGAGAAGAGTGTGAAAGAGGAGAAAGAGAGACTGGTCCATGTGATGGCAGACAAAGTTTGCTCTATGAACAGCGTTTGTCAGTGAAAATTATTAGAAATTTCGTCATTATCTAATTTTAATTTAATTAAGAAATTCTCATTTATTAAGTTATTATGTTTATTATATATATATATATATATATTTTTTTTTGGATTCATTTATAAAGATAATCAGGTACTTGGCAACGTTCACCTATAAGCACACTGTTTTTTTTATTTTTTTACAAATATTTATATATTTAATTTTTTATATTTTTTATTATTATTTTTAATAAAGTGGACAAACCACTGGACTCTTATGCCCTTTGCTGTACCAATGTTGGTCTGTCTTTCTTCTCCCTTTTGAATCTGAAATTTATTTTTTTTTTCAAAGTTAATATATTTTGAACAAAAAAAAATTTATCTTGTTTTTGAATTAATTTTGAATGAGATTTCAGAAATAAATTGATTTATTTTCTTAGTTGTTATCCACTTTAAATATTAAAATTATGTTCAAATAAAAAAATTAAATTAATTGTGTTATAATATAGTGTTGGATTATGCTTTAAATGAAAGCTAGACTTTTGTTTTGATGTCCCACCAAAACTTCATTGATGATCTTCCTAATCTTGTTTGGCATTTGAAGTTTCAATCAATGCTATAATTAGAATTAGAAGTAAAATTCAAGGAAATAGTAGTAATTTTTTTAACTGATTTTTTTTAATTAAAAATTTTTCTTGAATTATTTTTTCTTATTTATATTCTTGATTTCTTGATGGGACACATTATCATTATTCTTATACTGGAATGTAATTATGAAAATTCCATTTGTTTCTTCTTCTTCCATGACATGCAATGTGCCCACAAATATGTAATAAATCATACATATTTTTTTTTATTAATTTTATCAAAAAAAAAAAGTTATTTAAGCCACATATTAAGTTTTTTCTTTGCTTTTACATTTGCACTATTTTCAATGTAGGAAAAAGCTTTCATTAATTATTTAATGGAATTAATGAACAAAGTTGGATGTTGTTTCCAATATGTTTTTTCCCAACATTTAAAAAAGACATCCCTTGGACTTTTTGCTTTAATTGGGTTGACCAACCTTTGAACATTGGCCACTTCAAAATCTTGTATTGGTGGACTCCTTTGTACAGAGTCAATATATTTGGTCTTTTAGTTATACCATCCTTTTACTCTTTCCATCATTTTGATTAGAATATATCAAGTGTTCATCAAAAAGAATGTGTGGTCAACGGTCTTTGGGTCAATTGGTATTTGGGTCTCCCGTGAGAACGCTTCGCAAGTGGCGAGAGTTCGAATCCTCGGGGTGAGGGTGCATGTCTAGAGAATTGTGAGCACGAACTGTGGTGGTACCAGCGCCCATGTGTGCGCGGCCCCACAGAGCCGCAGTCGAGGCATGCGCACGCCCCTGTATTAGTTTAGCGGGTCTATTAGGGGTTTCGTTCTTCTTGACAAAAAAAAAAAAATGTGTGTGTGTGTGTATATATATATATATATAGACATAATCTTGTTAAAAAAAAAAAATTCAATCCGCTTAATTTATTAAATTCTAAAAATATGTTATGAGCTAAAGCAACTTGATTAAAGTGGTTAGAGATACTAACGTGTATCACTCATTTACTCACACAAAGTGAAAGAGAGTTCGAGGGAAAAAAATAGCCCATAGTTTGAGTCAAATAACTCACACATGATAAAGATACCAACAAATTATCTTTATTCAAAAAAAATAAAATAAAATAAAATAAAATAAAAATAAGAACAATATGTTATTGGCTTGTCTAAATAAAGTAAGTTAGTTATAAAAAATCGAACAATTTAGTATTTAACTATTAAAAGCGTCGTTGATTTTCTACGGTGAATTTCTCTCATTCACTTTCATTAATTTTTCCTATATAAATTCTACTTATTATTCATCTCAAATCTCCGGCCTCATTTCCGTCTTAGCAATGGCAGCAATGAGGCCACAACATGTCCTCATTCTCATCACCATCTCCTCTTTTCTATCCCTTTTCTCCGCACATGAGTTTGAATGTGTTCCTCGTTCCTCCCTTTATGCAGTTCCGCTCCCTAAATTTATCTCCACTGCTCCATCAAATCCTTTGAATGTCTTTTGTAACAAAACCACCTATCCCCATGTTTGCCAAACTGCCATTGACACCAGCCTCCTACCAAACTCCGGCGACGATCTTCCGGCCGTCACAAAAGCAAACATTCTCTTTGCCATTAACAAACTCACATACACCATAAATGCTGCCAAGAGATTCATTGCAAACCCCACAACTTCCTTTTCCATGGTGACACTCCTTAAAGTAAGTGGTACTAGCAAGAATTAACATCATGTTAGTTTACATGTATGTGATTATCATTTGTTTTCGATGTAGGATACTTGCTTGGGGATGTATAAAAGCATGTTGGATGAATATCATGTTGCCTTGCGTAACATCGATTTCGCTACGAAGGAGACGAACATCGATGCGGCTCTTACCGATATTGGAACTTGCATTGATAGTTATACAGACCCTATGTTGGCTGCAGTAATTCAGATCTCTGTCTTGGCCACAGAAGATGAGGCACTCAGGAAGACAGCTACCAATATTGTTGATCTGAGGAATGGTTTAAAGTTCTAGTTTTCTCTGTTTAATGTTTATATTATGTGTTATCTCTTTCTCTTTTAGCTGTTCTTGGTTCTGCATGTGATTGAGAGATTAAAGAGGAAGATTGTTTGTGGTTTGTTTGATCATCTCTTACATCTTTGTTTCACTAAATATATATAATAATTTGATGTCTATTAATTTGTTTCCTTGAGAAATTTTTATTAATGTTTGTGTATGTACTATAATTTAATCTCGCTTTTTTTGAGAAATTTGATTAATGATTCTAAGAGCGAATAAGCATTGTCTCGAACCACACTGGATGTAACGGTGTCAAAAAGATTTTTGACTATAAGTGGGGGTTTGTAATTCAATCTCTACGACCGAGTAAAAGTGCATGGGTATGCTCATATTATGTTGTTCGTACACTCTTAATTGTGTATGTTCTTATGTTAAAAAAAAATTAATGATTCTAATATAAATGAAAGATATAAATGTTTTTTAAAAAAAACAAATGAAGGTTGCATATGAAACATTTCATTGGTCCTTGAAACATGCCCCATGGGAACGTTTGTAGATCATAACCCTCTAAAATCTAAGGTGATCCTTAATGCTTGGCTTGGAAATGTTTAATTTGAGTTAAGAATATTATATAGATTTTCTTTTTCTTCTTCTTTTAACCCTGAAATGAGTTTACCAAAAGTTTATTCGATCATTTTTTTATCAACCACATAATCTCTTACCCTTTTGAAATTGGTTCACTAAAATTTCATTGCACCATTTTTATGGATTATGTTTTTTTTTTTAATATTTTCATTAAAAAAAAAAACTCTACAGTAAACATTTTGAAATTAAAATCATTCAAAACTTCATTTTTATTTTTTTTTTCTAACACAATTGTTTTTAACAAATTAAGTAAATAAGCCTCATCATGGGTGATGTATATATATAATTGTAGAATTAAAAATCTCAATACGTTCATGCTCTCATTTTATATGAGCTGAAATTCAAACTCGTCTTTTCAATAAAGACAAAAACACTTTATATAAGAGACATAATATCAAAAAATTAAGAGGTCACCGGCGCTAGTATAATTTATAAGCCTGATCTCTTACTACCTAGCTAGTCGAGTGTGGTTCATTTTAATATATATAATGATTTATTTACACTAATCAAAATACCACTGAAGGCATGAACATTTGCAAGGAGAACACATGGCTAACCATTACAACCGCAAACTCCATCACTAACCAACTTTAGGTGATCTATTTATTGCAGTGTTGCCAAATGACAATTAAGTTAGTTACAAAGGCAAAGGCACAGAGACAAAGTCGCTTTAACATTTTGTTGTTAAAAGCTTCATCATTTTCAACCGCTAAATGCAAAAACTCTCCCCTGTATATTTCTTCCTTCCCAACAAACTCTCTCTATATATCTCTTTTTTTTATATATATTAAATGTCTGGCCTCTCTTCCTCTTCATCCTCACAAATGGCAACAATGAGGCCACAACATGTTCTTATTCTCACCACATTATATCTCTCAACCTTTCTTTCAAGTGCCACTGATTGCGTCTCCCGGTCATCGTCATATGCAGTGTCTCTTCCTCGAGCCAATGCTGCCAAAACTCCGTCCGGCAATCTCTGCCCTTTTTGCAATGACACCACTTATCCCTCTGTCTGCCAAACGGCCATCGATGCCGGCCTTCTACCCAATGCCGGCAACAATTTATCATCCGCCGTTAAGGCAAACATTCTCTTCGCTCTTGATAAACTCAACTCAACAATAACCGCAGCGAATAACTTCATTGCATCCCCTACAACTTCACTTTCCATGGTCACACTTCTCAATGTAAGTATTATCGACAATGTAATTAAACATACCTCGATCTAAATATATAAGTCTAAGTCTTTTTTTTTTTTTTTTTTTTTTTTTTTTGGGATGTAGAGTTCATCTTTGGAATTCTACAAATCGATGCAATACGAATATCAGTTGGCATTGAGCGATGCCGACTACTATACAAAGTCGACTAACATTGATGCGGCCCTCACCGATATCGGAACATGTATAGATAGTTACACGGATCCAATGATGGCTGCAGTGATTCAGGTCTCTTTGTTGGCCACAGAAGATGAGGAGCTCAGGAAGGTGGCTACTAATATTGTTGACCTCAAGTATAATTTAAAGCCATGAGAGAATGAAAATGAAGGTTGTGAAAGTACAATGGAGATTTGTATGTGTTTTATTCGATGATGATCTCTTTCCTTTTTGTTTCGATAATTTGTATAAATGGAGGAGATTAATGTGAAAGAATAAGGTGAAGCTTGTCAAATTATATATATATTGGAGGCTTTATGTGTGTTTGTTTGATGATTTGATATTTTTTTGTTCCATTGAGAAATCCAGAGCTATTATGAAGTTTGAGACTTCACTTTTTTGATAAGTCTCCTCCAATTGAAGAAGTGAAAATGAGTGGGTTGATGTGGGGATTGTCCACATCTTTGATCTCCCCAATGACTACATTTTGATTCGCTGTGACACTCATGAGATTATGCAAAAAACTTATGTTTGATGGTCTCTGGAACCATTAATGGAATTATCCTCCAATTATCCCCATGGCAACATTTCTTTGAACCAGCGTTCACAAAGCTATCACCAATGGTAATATAGGTGAAATTCCATAATCTCCTAGTGGATTTTTGGGATGGTAAATTTTTGAAAACGATCACCAACAATATTGTTGGGAGGCTCTTTAAGGTGGACGATCTCACTACTTCCCTAACTCGATCCAAATTTGCGCTAGCCTGTATAGAAATTGATTTGGCTAAACCTCCCAAAAAAGGTATTTGCATAGAGTACCATATTACTACCCTTCTTCACACCCGTATTTTGAAAAAAAAATACTTGTATCTATCCCTATACTATCTAGCTAATAACTTACTCTTCATCACTATCATTATTGGGCACTCACATCCATATACATGTCTTTAATACCCCCAGTTTAGTTAACCGAAACATGATTTTTTTTTTAACACTTTTTTCATGCAAACTAATAAATATAAATATCATTATAAAATAAAAAACATTCATTAAAATTGAAAATACTAGAAAGAGTTTGCGTAAAAGTTAAAAAAAAATTGATTTTTTTCAGGTCACAAATCCAAAATATCTATATAAACTCATAACGTTGTATATTATTATAATTAAATAAATAACTGATTCAGACCTTTTAAAATTTTAATAAATAAATAAACATATATATGTATATATATATATATATAATGTGCAAATAAATGAGTATGAGTATTATAGTATCTTTACTCATATTCATATTCGTACCCAAATCCATATAATTTTGCAAGTATTCACTCATACTTAAACTCAAACCCATCAAGCGAGTATTTACACATGAGTTGGAGTCCTATTGCCATTTCCAGGTGAGAGACAGATAAATAATAATAATAATAATAATAATAATAATAATAATAATAATAATTATTATTATTATTATTATTATTATTATTATTATTATGTTTAAGTAAAGGAGGTGGTGAAGGGACATGGAAGTGGTGGGAAAGAGAAAATTAAGGGGAAAAAAAGGATGGAGATAATTACAAAAAGGCCTCGCCATCATCTCCTTCATGGACTAAAAGGCCCGCCCTTCTCGAGCCCTAAACCATCAATCGAGAAGGGACGAGATCAGTCGGACCAAACCCTAACCCTAACTTCCCTAATTCTCATCCTCATAGTACTACAGCTCCTTCAATCCCATGAAAATCCCATCTTTCTGCCTTTCTCTTCTTCTCTCTCGCCCTCCGTTTCGATTCTCTATCGAGTCTCTGTGGCTTTGAGGTCTCGAAAATCTTCACCAAGGTGAGATTTTTATCGCTGTATTGTAGTCTGAGTTGGATTTTCCTCCTGGGTTTGTTGAATGAAGACTCTTGGTTACCGTTCATTGATTTTCTTATTGATGTTGAGGCTATGATGTTGGATGCATGGCTGAATGTTTATTTGGTTTCTGCCTTGATTTGTTATGTAATTTTTTTTGTCTATACTTTGTGTTTGTAGCCATTTTGGTGTGTGTGTGGTTTGATGGTTTAGAGTTTGTTGATCTACCATTGTTTTGTTTCCTTTGGCATTGTGTTTGTAGTTGAATGTGTTGATATGAATTGTTGCTTTTATCTTTCTTGATTATGTGGTACTCTTTGTCCTCAACCCTTTCATAGGCTTTCTTAGTGGTTTCTGTTGCTGTAGGTACTGATTAGCAGTTGTTCCGAAATTTTGGATGCAAGGCTGCATGCATTCTCAATTTGGTTGCTGTGTTGATTTGCTACGTATTTTGTCTATCTAAATATTGTGGGTGGGGATTGATGGTCTAGATTTTGTTCATCTGTCATTTTTCATTTCCTTTAGCATTGTGTTTTTAGTTGAATGTGTTGATACATTGTTGTTTTTGTCTTTGCTGAGTATCTGGTATTGGTTGAGTTTGACTTGTCCATTGCTTCTTCTAGCGGTTCTTCTGATACTTGGTGATTGGTGCCTTGGTTTGTTTGAGTAGGATACTTTTCAATGGAAGCTTTTGGTGGTTCTGGATTCAGTGGTGTGACTGCGGTGAAAAGACGGAGGACTGCTACTGCTAGGCGGCCTCGGCCAGATTCTCAATTTGTAGTGGAGAATCGTGATCAATCTCCACCTTCATCGACTCCATCTTCTGATAATGCAACCAAAGGTTCTTCCGATGATAATACCTCTTATGCTCCTAGTTTCCCAAGAAAAGAGTTTAGTCTGAACAGCTCTTCGCAAAAGGTTGCTTCCATTAATAAAATTGAAGGTTTGGGTTCCTTGAAGAAGATCAGGAGAGAAGATAGGAAGTTTGGAGATGTGGACGCATTATATAGGAGTAGTAGTTCAAGAGGTAGTGTACCAGGACATAGTGGCTCAGAATTAAGGCGATCTAGCGAAGGTGTCCTTGGTCTGGCTAACTGGAAATCTAATAATAAATCCAGAGAAAACATTGAAATGCAGGCGAGATCCCCTGATGGTCATGCTGGTAGGAATGGTGATGGTTATGGCATGGGCCAGTCAGCTGGAGGTTCCAATGGATCTGCTGAGAGTAAGCAGTTAAAGAAGGTGAAGCTCAAGGTAGGTGGAGTTGTACGCACTATTCATGCAAAATCCAATTCAGAGACTGGCAACACAATTGATTCATCAACAAAGACTTCACGCTCTTCAGATTCTTCTCGGCATCGACAAAAGCTTATTCTCCCGGTAGTTCATATGTTCATGGCATTCATGTTCCTGATATGACTCTAGATCATAAACAATGTTTAGAAATGCTTGCTCTTTATGTCACTCTTTAGGACAGCTGTCTGCTGATTTTTATGTCTTATTCATTTGTTGTTGTTGTTGTTGTTGTAAAATATGCTGCTTGGTTTATTCTAACATGTTCGACATCCATATTGATGTAGGAAACATCAGATGACGAGGAGTCTCCCACTGAAAAAGGAAATTCCACAACACAGGTAATGGCATGGAAGGATTTTGGAGGTGGATTTTCTCGTGGAACAAAGGTAGACTCGAGGGGCAAAATAACAGAAGGCAGATTGTCCATGAAGGAAGTAGACAGATCCCAAAGCATGAGCTCTTCTGAGCCAACTCGTAAAAGCAAGAGAGTTCCTAAAAAGCGGGTTTTAGATGGTGCATTTGATGAAGTGGATGAGGATGATGAGATTCGCTATCTTGAGAGGTTGAAAATGGCAAAGGTCACAAGAGAATATAGTGCTGAGAATGAAGATGATGAGGAGGACAGTTTAAAGAAAAAGAAAATTTCAAAAGTGTCCAAGAATAAGAGAACTGGATATGATATCGATGAGGATTATGTGTCTCGATTGGGAAAGGATAGCAGAAGGAGATCAAAATCAGGTAAAGAGTCTGATGATACTGATTACATGGAAGAGGAAGAACCTGGTTCTGATACAGGACTCGAGGCCAAAAAGAAGAAACAGAAAGAGCTGGTTGATGCATCACTGGATTCCCGAGCAGAACCTCTTACAACACGTCAGCGAGCTCTCCAATCAAGTAAAGATGGTAGCACTGGCTCAAGTTTAATTGAGTTTCCAAATGGATTGCCTCCTGCTCCTCCAAGAAGTAAGCCTACTCGGTTTATCATGCATGTTACTTTCACCTTCGAGGAAGAGGTATTTTTAATAAATTTATGTAGATTGTGTGGTACCTCACATGTTACTACCTCTGCTTTCTGATCACAGAACAAAAGGAGAAGCTTTCTGAAGTTGAGCTGCAGGCCAAAAAAGCCGAAGCTGCTCAAAGACGAAGAATGCAAGTCGAGAAAGCCAATAGAGAATTGGAGGTTTTTCCCTATTCCCTTTGGACAGCATTAACCTTTTGGAATCAGATGGGACTCATTCAGTTCTTTACTTGTAGGCTGCAACTATAAGTAAGATCTTAGGCCAGGATCCAAAGAAAAAGAAAAAGGAAGAGAAGCTTAAGGAGCTCGATGAGAAGGCACAGGTATTGAACTTCCACCTCAAAATGCCACTCAGTTTGTAGTTAAGCAAACACGAAATTTTAAATCTGTCGTTCGATCAGGAGAGGGCCTCAAACTTTTTGACCTTACCTCCGAATACCATTAGATGGATCATGGGGCCGTCTGGCACTGTTGTGACATTTGCCGATGATGTGGGCCTCCCAAGCATATTCGAGTCCAAGCCATGCAGGTCAGACTTAAAAGAGTTCATAAGAGTTTGAACTTAGTAATTACTCCACTTGCTTCTACTTAAGCTCTAATACTCGTTGTTCGACAGTTATCCTCCTCCCCGTGAGAAATGCGCCGGTCCATCATGTACAAACACGTACAAGTACCGGGATTCGAAATCAAATCTTCCGCTTTGCAGCCTACAATGCTATAGAGCAATCCAAGAGCATTCTCACACAGTATCCACTTGTTAATGTATCATTCTGCCGTTGTGTGAATCATATGATATGCTTTTGAAAAGCAGGTAATGCTTCATCTCTTTGAAGCGGTAGTTAGACCATATTATATTATAGTGAACATATTATAGTAACTACAATAGGACATAATGCCGAATTGCATTGCTTGCTCCCGTGAAAGAACGTTCGTATGTTATATATACCAGTGCTTCATGTGCCCAACATTCTGAGTAGACTTTGTTGTGTGTGCTGAACATAAATACGATAACAACTTTTTCGAATGCTTGCCGGAGAACAATTACTTTCTTGTTAATACTCATGTTTTAACTGAAACAAACTTGCGGCTAGCCCGAAGTCTGTCGAAGATGTTAAGCTCTATCAAAAGGAGTGGACCAGTCTGTTCAAATAGAAGTGAAGACCACGTTGCCAAGAACTTCAGATATTTGTATGGTGATGTAGCAGTGAGAATTCCTTACAAGTCACCCCATTACTTTATAGTAATTACAGACAATCCCTTTTGGTCACACCCTTGCTGCTGATCAACTTTTTATTTGAGCTCAAAAGGATGATATTTTTGTTTTCAATTGGAAGAATTTAAAGTGTACAAGATATGTTGCTTTCTTGATAGAAATGTTGTTGTTTCTTTTTGATATGAGGGGGTGATAATTTCTGACTCTTGAAATAATTCTCCAAAAGGTCAATTTTCAGACACAAATTGAAAGCAATTGAGAAAGATTTGTGTGCAAATTTGTCATAAAAAACTGGTGAAGTTATTTTAATGGGTGCTTGTTCTTGTGACGAATTCAAGATTTTTGTATCATAAACGGAAATTTATTGTATTCATGAGATTATGATTGTCAAAAAGATAGTAATACTTTTGAAGGTGGACTGAATTCTAAAGCAATAATGTTGATCAGTCTACACGGACAACCAATTCTTTAAATACCTACATCAGCATCTAGAAATCTTGAATTTATCATAAAAAAAGCCAAAAAATAATGAAGCCATCAATTTAGTCGGGAAACCAATTCTCAAGACATCAGCGATCAAACACTTGTACCCTTCTAAAGTTTCTTGCCTCGTGTATATACCCCTTCAATGTTCCCCTTTTTGCCTAATTTATTAATATAAAAATGAATAAATCCCAACTGCATTATTAATAAAAAAAAATTATAGCATTATTAATAATAAAAAACCTCTAAATTACATAAGAGTAGTGATAAAAATAGAAAAGACTAATGTTATAAAAACACCAAAAAATTAACAATTCGGTAGTGCTGTCTTTATTGTGAAAGATGTTGACATGGATATTTAAGAGCTTCGAGTTCAAATCCTACGGGAAGATATAGTATTGATAATGAATTTCTGATCCTGTATTGCCAGAAGAGAATATACATATTGAATGATCAATTTTGGTCTCTAAGCACATCTTTTACTATACTTTGTTTGTTGCATTTATGAAAAAAAAAAACCCAAAAGAAACCCAAAGAACTTATGAAGGTTTACTAATAGACTAAATGCTACAATATGATTCCTACTTTCAACCTATACTAGGCATACTCTTAACTAAAAATCTCCACATTTATAAGGGGAATTTATGAGGGTATATTAATGTTTTTGTGTTTATGCACAGGCATTTATTTAAAACACCTTTATCAATTACTGCCCTTTGCTGACCCATATTAATTACCACTGAATTCTTTATCAGAGGCATTCATGGACCATTATAAGTCATAAACAATGGCATGAGATATGAGACTGCTGTCTTAATGGACCACAACAATAAGATAAATCCTCTCTGGGTGAGATATGAGACTGGGTCAATGTTTGAACATGAGATGTGACCTGGCTGCATAAAGGCCACCCCACATAAACATGTGCTATCAATTTTAAATAAAGCAAATGGTAGCAAGATAGAATGTCAGCATTGATGAGTTTGTTTATCTGCTCAATAACAAGTTTGAAGTCAGACATTGAGGCTGTTCAAAATTTCTGCAGAATAGCTTCACGTTCATATATGGCCAACAAACTACACAACGAACTCACTCTTTTCAGTGCATGTACACATACATCAACACAAACATTATAAACAAAATTGAAAGAATTAACATTCTGTTGTTTCAGATGAAGTATAGTTTGTTTCTTGATTTTCATCTTCCTTGCATTTGGCTCACTGACATTTGATTTACTGAATGGCCGGATTTTGATGACGATGTGTATTTGTAAGAGATTTCAGAGCCTTCGCTGCTGCTGCGAACATCGGTACCTTTGATGTTGATGAAAGGAGGTTGGGTTGGAAGAGGGAGGTCTTGTGATTTGCTCATCAGCATTTCGACCACCTTCCACATATGCGGTCTTAGACCAGGTGAAGCTTGTGCGCATAAAAGACCGATATGGAATATCTTGAGAGCTTGCTCTTCCGAGCACTGTCCTTGGAGATCGGGATCCAGAAGTTCAATCAGTGTCTTCTCATTGTAGTGTTTCCATATCTAGTTGAAGCCAACAAATGTTAGAATGTTTGCAATGAAGTTCGTATTCTTTAGTTACTAAAGAAAATTTTACCAGAGATATCAGAGAATGGCCATCTGTTGATGTTGCCACTGAATTTTGATTTTTTCTTCCAGTGATTAACTCAAGAACAAGTATACCATAGCTATATGTATCAGCTTTTTCTGACAACTGTCCGTGAACAATGTATTCAGGAGCCATATAGCCACTGCATGAGAATGAGGCATTTGAGTTATAACAAAGAATGATACCAAGAATATAATGAATTGGGTTTCTGAAAACTTACAATGTTCCGGCAAGTCCAGTGCTAAGATGAGATTGATCCTCGGCAAAATACCTTGCCAAGCCAAAATCAGCTAACTTCGGCCGGAATCTTTCGTCTAGTAAAACATTGCTAGCCTTTATATCTCTGTGAATGATCCTAACTTGCGCAGCAGTATGCAGATAAGCAATACCCTCTGCCGTTCCAAGTATTATATCAAACCTTCTTTCCCAATCCAAAGCAGTCTTCTTGAAAGAATCTAATAATCATCATTCACATCATACCATTTAGTTTCCCCGGGAAAAATAAGTACGAGAAAAGTATGATATGAATTTATACCGAATAAGAATTTATCCAAGCTAGTGTTGCAGAGGTACTCATAAACAAGGAGACTCTCAGGTCCTTCAACACTGCAACCAAGAAGCTTGACAAGATTTTTATGCTGAACTTGGCTGATGAGACCGACTTCATTGAAGAACTGATCAACCCATTGCCTTGTATTCAAGAACAATCTCTTCACTGCCACTTCTCTTCCATCTGGTAACACTCCCTACCACCATTAACAACACCAACTCAATCAAACAAGCAAAAGAATTCACACGAATAAAGTGAGTTCCTCTTCCATTCAATACCTTGTAAACAGAACCATAACCTCCATGGCCAAGCTTGTTGATCTGACTGAAATTATCTGTTGCTTTGGATAAAACTTCATACTTGAAACTGAGGTGAGATCCTGCAATTGATCTAATAAACTCCCCTGATCCATCCTCATCTGCAGCAATGTTTCAACAAAGTCATCAAACAACTAAAAGGAACAAAGAATTAAAAATCTCAACTTTGATTAGTGATTACCATCACTACATTCATGAGCATCTCTTCTCCTCAACCACCAAATTGCAACTCCAATCACCACCACTGCCGCAGCAGCACAACCCAACACAACCCCCAAAATTTTCCCAGCTTCAACAATCAAACAAAACACATTCAAATTCATGATTCTCACAATCGAAATAAAGTAAAGAATTCTGGAAAGAAAGATGTGAACTTTGAGAGATTACTTACAAGATGAACCACCGCCGGAGGACGTACTAGACAAATAGAAAGGCTCCGTCGAGTACCGGACATAACAACCAGCATTCAAACCCTTGCCGTCGGAGGCCGGAAGGCAGTGGGAGACATTGCTGACAGCTTTTTCCAAGCAATCTCTACATCCACTAGCATTCAAAGATTTCCAACACTGTGCCATTCCGTAGACCGTCAAACCCGACGAGACGGAGGCGCTCGCCGCCCCATAGTAATTCGAATTATTAAGCGCAGTTTCGGTGACATTCTTCAGCAAAGAAGTCACCGTAGAAGTGGATGGGATCACTGTGGAGGAATTCCGGCAGATCGAGGTGTCCTTAAGATCGGTAGATTCAGTAGAGACGTTGCGATCGGAGTAACGAAGGAAGCAGCCGTCGAGATAGATGCGGGAATCAGTGGCCGGAAGGCAGTGGGGAAGCTTGACACGACTCTCGGCGTAGCAGAGCTGGCAATCGACGGAGGAGAGGTAGTTGAAGCACTGGCCGATGCCGAAGACGGTGTTGGAGGTGCCGGAGACGGCGACCCCGTAGCCGTGGACGGTGATGTTCTGGTAGATGAGCTCCATGCTGTTGACGAAGTTGATATCGAAGGCTTGGGCGTTGCTGGTCTTGTTGGGGCCGCAGAGGGTGAGGAGGATCTCCGGCGAGGCGTTGTCAGCGCTGGACAGGGAGAAGAGGAGGAAGAGGAGGAGGAGTGGCGCCATTGATGGAGGTCTCTCGCTCTCTCTCTCTCTCTCTTTCTGAAGGTTGTGAGAGTTCCTATGGAGTTTTTCAATGGAGTTTGCTTCCATTTGAAGATTTTTTTTTTCGGATTTTTATTCTTTATTTTATTCGTTATTTAATAATAGTGTTGATGATGATAATAATAATAATAATAATAATAATAATAATAATAAAATAATGTTGCAAAGTTTTGTATGGTAATTTAAAGATGATAAATTCCTTCTTACTGCTACTACTACTACTAATAATAATAACAACAACAATAATATTGCTGATTGATTTTAAAAGCCAAAATTTCTTCTTTTTTTTTTTATCATTTACTGTGCATGTTTTTTTATCCCAATAATAACAATGAGATAATGTTAATATCTCTATCACATATAGATTAATATATTGAGCCCCGGAAGCATAGAAGATGTATTTGTGTGAATTAATATATTGAACATGCTCTTAATTCGTGGATTTAAATGAATGAGGGTTGCGACATCATGCATGAGTTAATTCATCATGTATTCAAACTCTAACAACTCCATATGTCACACGAAAAACCTATGTTAACTTTATTTTTTTAGAGAAGTTAATTAGGAAATATCTTCAAATATATATGATAATTTTATTTAATTCTATATTTTTTTAAGACATGATAGAACGTAATTTGAAGATATTTTCTCATATGACTATGAAGTATAATGAGAAAAGGGCATATATGTTATTTTGAAGTTGTTAATAACAACCACAAATGGGTACTTATGTGATATTGCCACCAAAATCGACCTACATGAATCTAGAAAATGATTAAACTGGGTTTTATTAAAAGATTTATAATAATTATTAAAATTTGTTGTAGGTGTAATAAATAACCATCGATCAATGACTTTTTGGTATCTGAGTTATTTATCTTAGGCTGTGTTTGATTGGTAACATGGAAAATGAGTGAGAAAAAAAAATTTTCCATGAAAAATCCATGGAAAACAAACAAATATACTTTTGATTAGCATTATTTTTTAGCTAAAAAATAAAAAATTTTCTATGAAAAATTCTAATTTTGTTGTTTGATTGCTTGTATTTTCATATAACCTCTTCTATTTTCTCTGAAAAATTTTTCTATGGTTGAGGTTTGGAAAAATTTTCTTTGTTTTGAGGGAAAATAGGGTCACGTGACAACATCCATAGAAAAATTTTCCATGAAAAATTTGGGCAAATAAACAACCTATTTAGCTGAAAAATGATCAATTAAAAATTTTTCATAGAAAATTTAAGCAATCAAATACACCCTTAATAATCATTTTGAGAAAAACCTGAGATTTAATATCATAGCCTAAGCAAAGTTCTTTGACTTCGTTTCAGTGGGGAGCACTTATCATTTATTTATAAAAAAAACTTTTTTATGTTTTTTTACTGATATATTTTATTTGATTTAAGTGGATTAAAAAATTAGTTAAAAATGAGTTGATAATCTAATATTTATAAAACATTTCATTAACATTTTAAGGTTATTTTTATATATTAAACATAAAAAATAAATTTTAAAGGAAAAATTGATAGACAAGTAAAAATAATAATAATAAGAGGAAGTAAAATTTTTATTTTATTTTATTTTGATAAAGTGGATAAATCACACAAATAGATTAATGAGAAAAGAGAAGGAACAATAGCAAAAAAAAAAAAAAAAAAAAACACAACCAGCAACAAAAGAAAGGCTGAAAAAAGACAAGACATCCACCAGCGATTGAGTGAAACAAAACAAGAAGGCGAAGAAAGACAAGATATAACAGACAAACAACCCTTAAAGACTAAAAAGTGAAAAAAAAGAAGCGCTATCAGAAAAGGGAGTCCAACGGTATATTTTGGGAGGTAGCACTATCTCCAGAAGCAGTCGCTAAGAAATCAGTAAAGTTGAGGCTTCTCTTAATTATCAGGATTGACTCCTTCAGTGTTGCTTTAAATGCGTCCGGAGCTGAAATTACAAATTTTTTTTATATATTAAAAGAAAGGGCAAATAAAAAGGGAAAAACACAAAAAGGGGCAGAGTTTCCAAAATGAGAAGGCTTATGTGTTGACAAAGAAGACAAAGAAGACAAAGAAGCAGGGGGAGTTGAACAACCATGCCATTGCATGATTCCCTTAGAAAGCAATCTTAAAGATTTTATTGCCTTTTGACTTCTTGGGTCTATTTTGGAGACCTGTGCTAATATATTTCTAAAAGTTGTCATTTTTTAATATTATATTGAATTCATATGTAATATAAATAATCCCACTAACTTATAAAAAATATTTTATATTTCATGTAAGAAATAAGAATCATCTTTACTTGCCAATATAGTAAAAGCTAGCTTTTATTATTATTATTATTATTATTATTATTATTATTATTATTATTATTATTATTATTATTATTATTTTATTTTTTAATTAATGTTGAGGCCTAGACAAGCCACAAAATGGATTTTTGACTTTGGAGTTGGGAGGAAAGTAAAATAGGAACTCTTTTTGTTGAAGAGATGATATGGTTTTTATTTTTTATTATGATTATATATGAGCAAACATTCTCATTGTTTTATGATTTTTTTATGTCTAAGTGATACATACTATAATTAATTTTTATTTTTGATAAAAATAATAAACTACAACTTCATTATCTAAAAATGATTGGAAATACCAGTGGTGAAATATGGCTCAACATAAAAAAAAAAAAAACATTTTGATAAAATAAGAGATACTAATCTTTGTTAAAAAAGTAATTACGAGAGGATAGGCCATTCATTTTAGATGACACGACCGTGAATAAGGAGTTAAATTTTTTTTTATCGGGTCTAGTATTGGGTTAAACTGAAGTGCCACTCTAACTTGATTTTTTTTTTTTTTAACATCCGAACCTTTCGGAGAGAGAAGAAGATATTTTTTTTAAGAAGCTTGATTTCCAATCTTTTTTTATAAATATAATATTTTTTAAAAATATTGAGTCTAGTTGTTCAATAGATTATAATTTTAAAATTAAGAAAAATATTAACACATATATGTAAGCCTCTAATGGACACTTGACCACCTCCAAGGTTTTTAAATATATATAATAAAGATACATGAAGATCTTCTCCTTGGAAGGATATGAAGTTCTAACTCCAATTTGATTTTGTTTTATTTTTTTATTTGGATGCTTAAAGAGGGGGTTAATTAAGTCTAATGTCCACTTGTGATGTTATCCTTCTCTTTAAAAGGTCCATTAATTATTGTAGACTCTTGTTTTGTTTACTTGTTTAGATATAATGTAATCAATTTCTTGGATTAATTAACAATCTCATCATTAACCATAAATTGTACCTCTAATTGAGCATTAAATCAAAATCAAATTCATTGTTTACTAAGGTAACTTCTCTGGTTTATATTAACTTGAGAATAACCAATAAAATTAGCAAACAAGTAAGCAACCTCTTTAAATGTATTAATATTTTTTTTTCTTTTTTTTATTATTCTCTCATAATGTTTTTTAGAATAAATGTGGATAAACCATAAACTTTAATCTTTGAGTTCGGGCTCCAATAAATTATTGCAATCCGAATATCACATATTTTACTATTTCTATTGGGCAAATGATTGTTTACCGATTATTATACTAAACAAAAATTACAACAAACAATAAATACTAATGCCATGGCCTAAGATTTGAGATTGAATTTTTATCGATGTGGATCGACCTAAAACTTAATTAAATATATTTTAGAATTTTATTGTGTGAAATTTTTTTTTAAAATAATTTTTAAAACTGCTAACATGCTTCTTTCTTAGTTTTCAAAAGTTTCTTGACGGTCATCAGCAACTTTTTAATGAAGCGTCCCAGAAAATTAAGCGCTCTCTTAACTTCCTAAGCGAAAGAGCCCCAATCCAAACTGGCGATCCTGATTTAGACTTCGCTCAGAAGTAAACGCTCCTTCTGTTGCTCTGGGCAGGCCTGAGGTACCAGACGGTGTCTTCCGTCTTCTTAGTTTGTTTTTCTTATGTTTGTTTCTTATTCTCTTTGTACTCTCCCTTTTCCCTCACTTCTGGTGAGGGATCTCTTCTTTTCCCTGTTGTTTCTTATTTTCAATAAAACTGTGGTTTATCCACATTTATTTAAAAAAAAAGACTTAGTTTTTAATGTAGTATACTCATTTTCCATCCTTTACCCATGTTTTTTTTTTTTTTTCAATTTGGGTTTTCTGTGTTTTTTATTATTATTGGATTTTGTTTTTCAAACATTCATCACTGTCTTGAAAATTTTGGTCCAGTGCCGGCACCTAACTTTGCGTTTTCAATTGCCAAGCCTCCAAAGAGGCCTCTTCTTAATATAACACCACACCTTCAACTTTTATTTATTTTTATTTTTTAAATGTAAATAAACTTTTAAATATTATTAAGGGCCCCAAAAAGTAATGGATTTTTCCGTTTTATTCAGGGTGTTTTATTTTTTGTAGTAATTAATGAAAGACTTTGAATTTCTTCAATAAAAAAAATTGTATTCATTAAAAAAAATTAAGTGATAGTGCGTTTAGGGTTTTTTAGGGTTTTGTTTTGCAGTTCGATCCATTTCTGATGAGTAAGTTGTATATTTATCTTTTTTTTTTACATCTGTTCATATATTTTTTTATTTTTAATACAAGTGGTTTACCTATTTTTTACTGCTCATTTATTATAAAGATGATAATATAAAAATATTAAAATAATATAACAACCGCTTTTGCAAAATGAAACCTTTGTTACTTCAACTTACCATATTATTGATCACAGAGAAATTACACCATTATAAAAGCCTAGAATATAATTAAAATAATAATAATAATATTGAAAACAACAGCATCAGCAAAATTGAATATTTTATCATACATGTCATATATGAACAAAATATTGGATATTTTTAAATTATGAAAATAAGAATTAAATGCATGAGATTAATTTAGGTAATGAAAAAAAAAAAAGAAACATTCAATGTGGATGGTGAGATGCATTGCAGCTCTATAAAAAGTTACTTATGTTATGTGTATACCTTTGTGACCCTAATTAATGAAAAATGGACACTTGTATGTGCACATAAGTAAGTCACCATTTTGGTCTAACAGGTGGCCAAATTTAGGTGTGATCACTCACCGAACTCTTTGATGTTAGAACCTTCTGATCCACAACTGGTTTTCTTAATTTTGTCATACTATTAATTATTTTTTATAAAAAGGACAAAACCTATATATATAATCATTTTTTATAACATTAAAGAAAGAAAATGATTTGGTTAATGGTATAGGAATATGCCATCATGTAATTCAATAATTTTGAAATAATATTTTAAAACAAATTATTATCATAGTGAGAAATATTAATGACATTAGAAAATAATAGATAATTTTTGAACGAGCGAGGTGTTAAATATGTTTTTATCAGATCTAGTGTTGAGTGTTAGTTCATTAAAATTAGCGGTGAGAGCATCATAACTTCATTGTAATTCAATTTGATTTTTGAGATGATAAAAAAAATACAAAAATATTTATTATTTTAAATTTATAGACAGCATGCATTAATTTGCTTGATTTCTCTCTCCTTTTGATTATAATTTTACATACACTCTAATTATTGAAAAAAAAAAATGAATGGTAAATATTTTCTTATTTATTAGAATTAGAGTAACTTCTACAAAGAAATTTTTCATCATTCACATATTTCCAAACGAGGAAATTTTCAATTTATTTTTAAATATATATAATGGGAAAGTAGTGATGCATTTAGAAGATCTTATTCTTGGTAGTTGGTATGATTGTAAGTTCTAATTAACTCCTTTTTTATTTTGTTTAATTTTTTTTTTGGGATGTTTAAAGAGTGTATTAATTAAGTTCAATGGCCCCATGTGGTGATCCCTTCTCTTTCAAAAGGTCATTAATTATTAGTCCCTTGTTTTGTTTACTTGTTTAGATGTAATGTAGTCAATTTCTTTCATTAATGAATTAGTGGTTAGGGATTAAGGGGCTCCATTGTATATCATTACCCATAAATTGTGCCTCTAATTGTGCATTAAATCAAAATCATTTTATTGTTCATCAAGGAATTAAGTTCTCTGGTTTCTATTAACTTGACAATAAACTAATAAATTTAGTTAATTAATAAGAAAATGAAATAAATCTATTAAAAAAAAAAATAATCTTCTTTTCATTTTTCTTATTATTCCTCGCATAGATTATCTTAACCCAAATATCACATGTTTTGTTGTTTTCTAACAATAAAAGATTTGATAAATTATAATCAAGTTTAAATATAATAAAATCATTTAATTTTTTTGTTTCCATGGGGTTTTCTCATATTTTGGGTTTTCAACATAATCAATCCCTAGTCTAGTGTAGTGGAACATTATTGGATGATGAATAAATAGACTCGAAATCTAATCTTTGGGTCCATAGTACTATAATATTATAGTGTAAATGCTGTAGATGCACAATACTATTTATTCATTGTTCACTAGATCGATCTCCTATGGGAAGATGTTGTTCCCTCCCTTTTAAGATTGCCTGATAAAGAGATTTATTAATCTGGGTTTGGTTTGTGAAAACCTTTCTGGACGTGTAAATGACATGACTCTAATTGTCCCATGTGATATTTAGCTGTGCTAATAAATTACTAGGGATCGATAAGCCGCCGTATTTAGTGTACCACTAAACATATTTGTCCCTTGATAACCCCTTAGCTGGTTGTTTTTGTCAAAAAAAATAAAAATATTTTATTTTATTTTATTTACTTATTATCATTAATTATTAATATTTTCCATATACTTGAGGATTAATTATAAGCTTGAAATAACAAAATGATAACAATAGAGCAAGCGGACACATAAAGGATAATGAATGGGAGCTTTACTAGTATCAGTAGACAATGGAAAAAAAACACATATATAAATTTATAATAATTAACCAAAGGGCTTGTAGCCCAGCGGTACCTCGGGTCCCCTCGTGGGAGGAGACGCGAGTTCAATCCCCCCGAACCGCGCTCCCCCGTTCCAAGAGGGTGAGGACGTTGTAGGCAATCCCCCCCGCGTACGTCCCTGAGAGTTGGTGCTTGTCGCCCTATCTCAAAAAAAATAAAATAATTACGGAGTTTTTTGGTTCTCAGATCGGAAATAAGATGAGTTGAATAGAATTAGAAATAAATAAGAGTGGAATACGAGTGAAAAGAAAAAATATGTTTAATTGGTAAAATATCAAAGATAATTAAGTGAGAATAGAAAAAAAATCAAAGAAAAAATTGATAAAATAATAAATATATAATGATATTATATATAACATAGAATTGTTTATACGTGTTGGTTCAGGGCGGCGCCGAACTATGTGCCGTCCACCGCCAAGCCTTCACAGAGGTCTCTTTTCATTATCATTTATTTAATTTTATTGTCATTTTTCAAATAAAAATAAAATTTTAATATTATAAGACCCCAAGCCAATGGCTTTCTCTGTTTTATTGTTCGAATTTATTTTTGTAGTAATTAATGAAAGACTTTCTATTTGCGAATATAATTTCGTTTTTTGAATGCCACAAGTTCAGTTAGAGGCCTGCGTCCATATTCGATATTGGTTATCTAGTTGGTGTACCCTCATATGATGATATGAGATTTTCACCGGAGAACATGTTAACACAATTGCATTCAGTTTAATTTAAAATTTTTATATCACTATTTTTTTTTTGAAATAAAAATGGATAAATCACAAATTTATTGAAAAAAAAGAAAGTACAAAGAAAAGAACATAACTCTCACCGGAAGTGAGTGAAAGAAAAAAAAGTACAACATAAGCCGAGAAAAACAAGAAATAAAACAGACTGGGGAGGCGGAAGATATCGTCTGGTACCTCAGGCCTGAGCAAATGAAGGAGCACCTACTCCTGAGCGAAGTCTGAGTCCGGATCGCCTGCTTGAGTTGGGGCTCTTGCGCTTAGGAAATTAAGGGAGCGCTTAATTTTCTGAGAAGCCTCGTTAAGATGTTGCTACTCATTGTCAGAGGCTGTTGAAAACCAAGAGAGAAGCATGTTAGCAATTTTAAAGATTATATTAAAAAGAGGTAAAGCGTTCAAATGGAATATGCGAGAATCTCGTTCACTATTTTTTTATAGTGGGTTCAATACCGTTGCGCTATTAATTTTTTGTCATATAAATTTTTGTTTCCATTCAAAATTAGTTTTATATTTTAATGCATTATATATATATATATTATTAATTAGTTTGGAAGAATTAAATCCATGAGATCAATTAACACGGGAACATTCATTGTTCATGGTGACATTGCATTCCACCTTAATGCCTATGTTGCCCCAATTAATGAAAATGAAGGACTTTGGAAGACCATTTTGTGTACACACAAGCAAGCCATCGCTTTGGCTTCACACGTCCCTGGAATTAGGGTGTGATCCATCACCAAACTCTTTGACGTTAGAACCTTCTCTCCTCCACACCTGTTTTTTGCAACTTAATATTTAATAATATTTGTAATGCAAGTTATAGAATCATAATATTCTAAATAAATAAATATAATATTATTATAATAAATATATATATATTAGAGGGCCTATTTGCACTTTTCTCAAATCCAAATATTTGATTTGATTATTATTTTGTAATTTATAAAGACATGTTTCTTATTCTCTTTATCCGATGTGGGATTAAAATATTCACACATACTACACTAACATTCATCACTCCAACTCGAAGTGCCACCACAACCTCCAGACTCAACTTGAACAAAGAAGACATGAGAGATTTTGGGCCAGTCTTCACCACCATCAAGGCAACTGGAGCAGAGATCCCAACAACGGTGAATGACCAACAACTCAAGCGAGAGTGGCACTCCCTTGTCTGGCATGCACCAGAGCTTCTCACAGTCTATAATGTACAGTTCTTTAAGGAAGGGGATGCTTGCAAGTCCTTCAGGCAAGGATTGGAGCTTGTGGCACTCATAGATATGCAGCTGTCGGAGTGATACAAGACGATGGAGCCCGTCGTCCAGACTTTTTGGAAAACTTGCCCTCGGAAAGAAGTTTACCAATTTTAGCTCACGCAGGAAGGTGAGCCTACTCAGCAGTTGTCCAGTGAGAATTTGCAGTGAACTCTCCTTGATCTCCAGATATTCCAGAGGCAGTGGGGAAGAAGAAGTATCCACAGGGGATGAACACGCAACCAGCTTTCGGCATCTAACAATCTTCATAGTCTTTAGTGATGTTAGCAGCTCATGGGGGAGTGATGTTAGCAGCTCGACTTCCTGAGGCTGTTTACCGAGGCCACAACTGATCATTAATGAATTGAGCGAGAGAAGACTTCGCATACCCATAAAGAACGAGTCATTGGTCAGATAAGGGCATTCAATGATTTTCAGCTCAGTGAGTGATGAGGGAAGATTGGCACTTTCACTCTCCACTCTCTTATATCTAAGATTTTTGCAGGATTCGATGTGCAAGTGCTTGAGTGACACGAGAGCTGAGAAACCATGATCGGGCAAATAAAGAAGCTGGTCGCAATTTGAGATGGTCAGGCTGGTGAGAGCTTTGAGCAGGTGCTGGTTTTGGTGTGCTAATAGTCCCACTTGGAGTGTTGCCAATCTATGACAACGAGAAATATCCACTGATGTCAGTGAAACGCTAGATGTTAAGCTTCTTCTATGCTGAAATCCGGGAAGCACTTGCAGCCCCACTTGTTTCAACTTCAACACTTCCAGTGTTGGTGGGAGGGGGATCAATTCTGTCAGATTATTGCATTCGCTTATGTGAAGTTGGGTGAGACGAGGGAAAAGTAGGACGTCATCTCCTCCATTCCAGAACTGGGGGGCCGAGCCATAGCAGCGCCGTTAAGTCTTCCACCCATAGTGACTTTAGAGACTGAAGTTGCCCAAGGAGTAGAAGGTCCAAATTGTGGCATTGGCTGATACTTAAATCCTCCAGATTGCAGAGTGAGCCATCCTCCAACCAGCTTGGTGTCTTTGTTTCCAAATTTCCCGCAATCTTGAGATTCTTCAGGTTTGGATGTGGCTTCAGAGCTTCGAGAACTCCAACTTTTTCTTCTTCAGGAACATAATGCAACCGCCAACTCAGATACAAGTCTTCCAGATGCTCTTTATCATTCAGTGCGGCTTCCTTGGCCTCCTCCTCAGTATGCACATTGTCAAGATAATGAAGTGCAAGCGAACCCGTTATCTGGTTCATGTACTTGAGTTCCTCTATCTTGTAGCCTTCTTCTCTTGAGGAGACGAACTCCTCCAGATCCTGAAGGCATGTCAGTCTTCCAACCTTAGGTATGTTACATTTCCGTAGATTCAAGTGCCTTAAGTTAATCAATTTCGACATTTCTGCAGGAAAATTCTGCCTATGAAAGAAAGAGTGAGAGCTGTTAAGCTTCAAAGTCTGCAAACTGAAGAGGTCGCACACTTGTTCACCAACCATTCCAATGGATGCCTCCGAAAGGTTCAAAAATCTGAGTTGTTTCATTTCAGCAATAGAATCTGGCAAGATTTCTAGTCCCTTGTCACATAAACACAACGCTCTCACGGATGTCAGCCTTTTGAACAATGAATCATAATCAAAACTGAGCTCATTTGTTCGAGAGAAAACAAGCGTCTCTATGTCACCTAACATGCTCAAACCCAACACTTGGGATGATGCGAAGCAATCGGATTGAAGATATAAATAGCGTACCTTCTTCCTCTGTATTTGATGGTTGCGTTGAGTTCTTTCCACATCTTCATAAGATTCATCAGCACCACCCGATAGGCGGAGACATTCACCGAGAGTGATAACCATGGTTAACTTGAGAATCATATTGTGCATGACATAATCTGGTCCAATGCTCTGGAAGAAGGACCTGCCCACAAGATAGTCAAAGCACTCACTGCCGGAATCCTCCATTCTTGTGCCTTCTTGAGGTTGAATAAGACCCTGAGCTATCCACATATGGATCAAGTCTTCCTTGTGGAAAATGTGTCCTCTAGGGAAAACAGAGCAGTATGCCAAGCACTGCTTGATGTGTGAAGGCAAGTGTTGATAACTTAGCCACAGGGCAGCAGGGATGCCATATAACTCATCAGGTTTAGCCTTCCAAACATCAGCATTCAATATCATCTTCCAGTTATTTAAATCAGTGTTTGAGCGCAAGAGACAACCGATCATCCTAGCAGCTAGAGGCAACCTTTCCAATTTGTCCGCAATCTCCATGCCAACTTGTTCAAATTCTCTACTAACCTCTCCTGTCCCCAGATCAAGACAAGCGCCTTCTTTGAGCAAAGACCAGCAATCTCCATGATTTAATTCTTTCGGATGGCAGGACAAGTAACGCAATCCCATATTTTTCGCAATCTCTTCATCTTCAAGAGTGATCACAATCTTGCTTCCCCTTTGTTCAATCCCAAAATACTCGCATAGCCTGTCCCACTCGATCACTCCATAGCAGAAGTCATCAAGGACGAGAAGTAACGTTTTTGCTGCTAATTGATCCTCCGGGTCTTGGTGGCACCACTCTAAGGTAATGGATCCTAAAAGGCTTGCAGTATCATGGATTCCTGATGCAACAACCCAGGCCTTATACCGGAAATGGCTTGCTACTCTCTCATCCTCATAAACTAAGCTGCCAAGAGTTGACTTGCCCACACCGTCCCGACCAACAATTGCAATGAGTGAAAGGTCCATCTGAGAAGCTGCTTCAGATGTCAATAGCTGGATCATCTTCTCTCTGTCCTCATCTCTTCCAACCACTCTCACTTCATCAGGTGGGATTCCCAGACTTGGAAGCTTACTGTGCATGTCATCACTTTGTTGGAGATGATGATGGATCTCAGCATAGGGAGGCCGCTCCTCCATCAGCTTTTCTACTCTTCTTCGAATGTCTCTGATGATGAGTTGTGTCTGTCGGAGCACCACCTTGTGCATGCCCTTCTTTTCAAAAGCTCTGAAAGGCAAGCATTGGAGAAAGTCATAAGCATCATGAGCTGCTTGTTGGAGTTCATACAGCCATGATCCTACGTCCTTCCTTTCCTTGTTCTTCTTCTTCTTCTCTGCATCTTCGAGTGAAGTCAATGCTACTGATAACTTCTCCAACTCCATGCTGATACATGATGGATGCCAGGTTGCAACAAGGGTAGTCTGCAACTTGTTGCTCAGCTCCTGAAGGAAGACAACCATGACTCTCTGGAATTCTGGAAGTTGCCTGTATTCAAGTTTGTGCTTCTTGATTGAATGGAGATATCAATGTTCTGGAGCAGAGAGAAAGTCGAGCATGAAATCGATTTGCGAGTAGTTTCATGCTTTTGCAGGCTAGATTAGGAATCTACCCTTAAATTAATTAGTCACAAGCATCTACTCATCAATGGATAGCAAAGAAGATGAAAAACTTATCAGAGGAATTGGGGAAGAATTAAATAAAAAAATCACACCTTCTGCAACGAGAGATATCACGGCGGTCGGCGGCTTCTCCCTCTCTCTTTTCCTATCCCGAGGATGGCCATATAGCTAGCTATTTGCAAATCGCCCCTCCGAATTCAACAAAATTCTTACTGCTTAGAAAGAGATAAATAAACATTCAGGGTGTTTCTGTAATATATCTTTGGGTCGGGTTCAGGTACAAGTTTGGATCGGATATCAGAATTCCCATATTTATACCCGCTTCATAATTATAGAGTTTTACCCGACCTGAAACCTGATTATTACCCGTCAAATTCGGATCGGGTCAGATTTGGGTATTTTTGCCATCTCTAACTAGTCCCACTACTAAATTTAATATTGAGTTTCAAATAAGGAGGCTCGTGAATTGAGACAAAGAACACCTCAGCATGGTCGGCATGGCTATGATGCCTTGGCTTCTTGTGTCTATTGGGAGACCTTTGTCTTTTTATAATTTATAAAACTAAGGAAAAAAAACTACAAAGAAATAAATTATACTAACAAAACAAAAAACAAAGACTAGATAAAATAAAAGACGTAATTGCAACAAATACATCCACTGGATCTGGAACATAAGGTCAGACACTCCTTGAGCACAACAGGAAATGGCCCCAGAATGAAAATGAAATGACAAGTTGTTAGTCTCCACCTCATGTGTAAACCTCCTCACCAGCATCACACGCTTTGGCAGTCTATAAACATGATCCCATAAACTGTAGACTATAATGATAATCATTATAGTCATTGAAAAGAAGATGCATATGACCAATCCTAATGATATATAATCATTGAAATAAAGATGGGACCTTGCATTAAAAATACCCTTATTTGGAGGCCTTTGTTTATATATTTCTAAAAGTTTCCCATTTTAATATTATATTGAATTCAATTGTGACAAAAGTATAAATGATTCCCTACAACTTATGTAAAAATTATTTTATGTCAAATGAATATGGTTACATGGAGCGGAGACAACATATATAGAATGAGGATTTTGCGAAGGCTATCAAACGACTTGCTTTCTTATGCACCTATTTTGGTGCAGCTGGGAAATCTCCTCCAATCGTGAACTTTATCAAAGACCCTTAAAACTGGGAATAAAGCAGCCACATACAAATGATTTCATTTGCTTGTTATTTTTTAGAAGCTTGCAAACTTTCCGATCATCATTCCAATGTTGGGTTATATTTGAAGGTTTTGAGTGATCAATGATGTTTTATTTTGCATGTCCTTAACTTTGTTATTTATGCCTTGCAGTTATTTTCTTTGTCATGTATCCGGGATAAATAATTTTTATTTTCTTTAAATCAATAACAGCAAAAAAGGTTTACTACATTTTAATTTATTTATTCTTCCTTGACAATTTTTGACTAATCGATATATACTTGGATCGAGGAGATCTTCCAAGCTATAGTTAATGGAGGAGGCGGGCACAATCGGAATCACTGTCTCATATAACCCATAATAAATCAAAGATTGAGGATGCCAGAGAGATTGGGCAAATTTTCTCCACTATATATATTTCAAACTCAATTTGGAACTTGGAGATCTTTGCGTTTAATATTTGACCAAAAACACTTATTAGCCACAAATGTAGGATGGATCTCGATGAGAAGCCAATTTCACACCAGAGGAAATACAGATAGTTGTATTGGAGATGGGAGTAGATAAGGCACCTCGCCAGAGAGATTTCGTTTTTTTCTAGAAATTTTGGGATATGGTGAGCAACTCACTTAATCAAGCTTTGTCAAGATTTTTTTGATGGCACAACAAATCTAAAACGCATCAACTGGGCGGCTATTGCTCTCATTTGTAAGAAATATTCACGTGAGTACCCTTTGGATTTCGGTCCAATAAATCTCATCAACTCCTTTTTCAAAATTATTTCTAAATTCTCGCCACACTACTCAACAAAATCATTGAACAACTACTAGATTTTCATATATGTTTTAGGTGATTGATCCAATTTTTTTTTATAAAAGAACATGCAACCTCATAATCAAAAATTAATTTTAATATATTATGATTTATTGCTCTGTTTCTGTTACCTCTGTAATGCTTATTCCTGAGTGTGTTGTCTTTTTATTTCCTTAATCAACCGGGTTTATTCATTTATTTAGAAAACAATAATAATAATAATAATATATTATCATTATTATTATTATTGGATAAAAAATTTAAACAGATATTTAACAGTATTACTAAAATCACTTGTTTCAAGTGGTTAAAAGCATTAACATGATTAGGATTCAAACCGTAGTTGGAAAAAATAATATGTGCCATTTTTATAAAAAATAAAATAAAAAAATAGTTAACAGCATCAGTTATGTGGCACAAATTTCAAAAGATTTTTCACCTTCTCTTTGACAATCTGGCCGTGCGACGGATGGTGGAAGTTTTGATCTGTGATACTGTGTCAACGATGAGTACCGCAGATGGAATTCTGCCCAATTTGGACATAGAAGACATGAGAGATTTTGGGCCAGTCTTCACAACGACAAGCGTCCATGACCAACAACTGAAGAGAGAGTGGCACTCCCTTGTCTGGCAAGCGGTCAAGCCTGGGACACTCTATAACGTACAGCTCTTTGAGGAAGGGGATGCTTGCAAGTTCATCAGGCAGGGCTTGGAGGTCATAGCACTCATAAATATGCAGCTCTTGGAGTGATACAAGACAATGGAGCCCCTCGTCCATACTTTTTGGAAAGCATGCCTGCTCAATGTAGTTCACTAATTTCAACACACGCAAGAAAGTGAACCTACTTAGCAGTTCTGCAGTGAGCATTAGCAGTGAGCTCCGTCTGATATCCAGAGACTCCAAAAGCAATGGAGAAGTATCTACTAAGGATGAGCATGCCGCCAGCCCTGGACATACAGCAATGTTCAAAGTCTCCAGTGACTTAAGTGATTGGAAACCAAGCACTTCAAGCTCCACACAATGACTGATATTTAGCGGTGTGAGTGCCTTCCTTTGTTGCAGGACGTCATGGGAGAGCGATGTTAGATGAGGACAGTCTATGATTGTCAACTTAATGAGTGTTGAGGGAAGAAGGCAAATTTCATTCCCGCTTGGCTTATATATAAGATTTTTGCAAGACTCAATGTGCAAGTACTTGAGTGACTTGAGAGCTGAGAAACCATGATCGGGCAGATGAAGAAGCTCCTCGCAACGTAAGATAGTCAGGCTGGTGAGAGCTTGAAGCAGGTGCTGGTTTTGGCTTGCCAATAGTCCCACTTGTAGTGTTACCAATCTATGACAACCAGAAATATGCACTGATGTCAGTGAAAAGCCAGGTGTTGAGCTTCGGCTCTGCTGAAATCCAGGAAGCACTTGCAGCCCCACTTGTTCCAACTTCAACGTTTCCAGTGTTGGTGGGAGGGGGATCAATTCTGTCAGATTAAGGCAATTCCTTATGTGAAGTTGGGTGAGACGAGGGAAAAGTACGACTTCGTCTCCTCCATTCCAGAAACGAGGGCCGAGCCATAGCAGCGCAGTTAAGTCTGCCACCCATAATGCCTTTAGAGACTGAAGTTGCCCAAGGAGTAGATGGTCCAAATTGTGGCATTGACTGATAGTTAAAGCTTCAAGATTGCAGAGCGAGCCATCCTCCAACCAGCTTGGTGTCTTTGTTTCCAAATTTCTCACAATCAAGAGATTCTTCAGGTTTGGATGTGGTTTCAGAGCTTCCAAAACTCCAACCTTTCCTTCTTCAGGAACATCATGAGACCACCAACTCAGAGACAGGTATTCAAGATGCTCTTTATCATTCAGTGCGGCTTCCCTGGCCTCCTCCTCAGTATGCACATTGTCAAGACAACGAAGTGCAAGCGAACCCCTCATCTGGTTCATGTACTTGAGTTCCTCTATCTTGTAGCCTTCTTCTCTTGAGGAGGTGAACTCCTCCAGATGCTGGAGGCATGTGAGCCTTCCAACCTTAGGTATGTTACATTCCCCTAGATTCAAGTGCCTTAAGTTAATCAACTTCGACATTTTCTCAGGAAAATTCTGCCTATGAAAAATAGAGCGAAACCTGTTAAGCTTCAAAGTCTGCAAATTGAGGAGGTTGCACAGTTGTTCGGGCACCATAACAATGGATGTCTCAGCGATGTTCAAATATCTGAGTTGTTTCAGTTGGGCAATATATTCTGGCAAGATTTCTAGTCCCTTGTCACATAAACACAACACTCTCACGGATGTCAGCCTCTTGAACAATGAATTATAATCAAAACTGAGCTCATTGGTTCGAGAGAAAACAAGTGTCTCCATGTCACCTAACATGCTCAAACCCAACACTTGGGATGATGCCAAGCAATCAGATTGAAGATATAAATAACGTACCTTCTTCCTCTGCATTTTATGGTTGAATCGAGTCCTTTTTACATCTTCATAAGATTTATCAGCACCACCTGATGATAAACGAAGAGATTCACCAAGAGTGATAGCCATGGCTAACTTGAGAATCATACTATGCATGACATAATCAGATCCAAAGCTTTGGAAGAAGGACCTGCGCACAAGATAGTCAAAGTACTCGCTGCCGGAATCCTCCATTCTTGTGTCTTCTTGAGGTTGAATAAAACCCTGAGCTATCCACATATGGATTAAGTCTTCCTTGTTGAATATGTGTCCTCTAGGGAAAACAGAGCAGTATGCGAAGCACTGCTTGATGTGTGAAGGCAAGTATTGATAACTCAGCCACAGAGCAGCAGGGATGCCACATAATTTATCAGGTTTAGCCTTCCAAACATCAGCATTCAAGATCATCTTCCAGTTATTTAAATCAGAATTTGAGTGCAAGAGACAACCGATCATCCTAGCAGCTAGAGGCAACCTTTCCAATTTGTCCGCAATCTCCATGCCAACTTGTTCAAATTCTCTACTAACCTTTCCTGTCCCCAGATCAAGACAAGCGCATTCTTTGAACAAAGACCAGCAATCTCCATGATTTAAGTCTTTCGGATGGTAGAGCAAGTAACGCAATCCCGTATTTTTCGCAATCTTTTCGTCTTCAACCGTGATCACAATCTTGCTTCTCCTTGGCCCAGTCCCCAAATGCTCGCATAGCCTGTCCCACTCGATCACTCCAAAACAGAAGTCTTCAAGTACGAGAAGGAACCGTCTTGCTGCTAACTGATTTTTCTCGTGAACGTCTTGGTGAATGGATCTGAACAGGCTTGCAGTATCATGGATTTCTGATCCAGCAACCCAGAACTTGAAAGGGAAATGGCTTGTTACTCTCTCGTCATCATAAACAAAGCGAGCAAGAGTCGTCTTCCCGACTCCTCCCCGGCCAACAACTGCAATGAGAGAAATGTCCATCTGAGAAGATTCTTCAGATGTCAATAGCTGTATCATCTTCTCTCTGTCCTCATCCCTTCCTATTATTCTCACTTCATCAGGTGGGGTTCCCAGATTTGGAATCTCGCTGTGCTTGTCATCACTTTGTTGGAGATGAAGATGGATCTCAGCGTAGCGAGGCCGCTCCTCCATCAGCTTTTCTACTCTTCTTCGGATGTCTTTGAGGATGAGTTCTGTTTGTTGGAGCACAACCTTCTGTTCGTCATTCTCTTCGGGATCTCTGACTCTGCGAGGCAAGCAGTTAAGGAAGTCATGAGCATCATAAGCTGCTTGCTGGAGTTCATACAGCCATGATTCTACGTCCTTCCTCTCCTTGTTCGGCTTCTTCTCTGTATCTTCGGGTGAAGTCAACGCCACCGATAATTTCTCCAACTCCATGCTGATACACGATGGAAGCTGAGTTGCAGCAAGGGTAGCCTGCAACTTGTTAATCAGTTCTTGAAGGAAGGCAGCCATGACTCGGTGGAAGATTGGCAGAATAGCTGTGATGCTCGCAGTTGTATCCTATTTTTTTCGGTTATGTCAATGTTCTGGAGCAGAGAGAGTCAAGCAACAGAATAATTTGCAAACACTTCATTTCCTTCGGGGGGTTTTAGTTTAGGAGTCTGCTCTTTCTCAAAGTTTTTTGGTAGAATAGAAAGATAGGTTGAACATGCAGAACTGGTAATCAATACCTTGAGAAATTTATTTATTTATTTATTTATTTATTTATTGAAGGGGTCAAATCACAATAAATTAAAAGCAACTTATTGAACACTCCACGAGCCAATTGAATATTGAGACATTCACATTGAACACTCCACAAATGAAGTTTTTTGAGAAAGTTGGAGATAAAAAATTCAAACAAGTACGCCTGAGCTTCACGCCTTTGGCAACGAGAAGGGCGACGTAGGTGTGTTGTCTGCGCTACTGGACCCGGTTACATGGGATGTGGAGGAGTCGCTGGAATGTCAGGACACACTCTGTGATGATGATGAGGAACAGCAACGATCCGATGAGGTTGTTGAGGGCGACAAGGTCAGAGAAGTTGCGTGCTGCATGACACAGGTCGAGGTGGCCGACCTCCGGTTTATTTCTGGCGACCCCTGTCAGTTTTCCGACGAGACCTCAACAAGTTTATGCCGGTTCCGGGGGACGTGGTGAGGAGCTTTGACTCCCATGCTAATCCCAAAACTCTGCAACTTTAAGTTATTGGGCCTGAACACCATTTGAAACTGGGGATCTTTAATGTAACTAATTCAAACTATATGGACACGGATGAAACCAGCTAAATGTGCTTGAACCATATCGGATTGAACTTACTAAATCTGAGCATTTTAACTCTTTTGGACCGGAGTCCAAAATCAATGCATGAAACTAGGTCCAATTCAAATGATCACATAGTACAGGCTTTCCCAGAGGTTCCCTAACAACCTAATGCTTCATCTAACACAAACAATCTCCGAACAAAATTTTATGCCGGGTTACAAATGACATTTAAGTTGTCTCACATTTGCTTTTTGTAATGAAGCCAACACAACTGGGCTGCTGCAAGCCTTTTAAAAACATATTTTATTTTTTATAAATCAGTGGATTATTCGGTTTCATATAAAAATAGATAAATAAATAAAAACATATGCATAAGAGAACTTCCTTGGATGTGTAGCGGTTCTTATGTATTTTTATTTTAATGATTGTACTTCTTTTCACTTAAAAAAAAAAAAAAATTAAAAAAAGCTCCTTTCATTGGAAATGGGAAAAAAAATTTTAGTTATAATTTTTTTTTAAAAAATAGATAAATCACATGCATTAAAATATATATATATATATATATAAACAGCTACAAATTTCTTAAGACATGGTCAAAAGCATGTATTTTCATTTGTATTTCCTCACACATGATGAAAAATTTGGACTTAATAAAACGTATAGTTTTCATCAAAAATCAAAGATAGGATTTGGGTCCTTGATGCTTAGGTGATCAACGCAAACAAAAAAGATGTTCTCAATCTTGTTCCAATCAGCACCTTCTCTTTGGCATGTATCTCTCAAAGAATGCCAATCATCAATGACCAAGATGACGAGGGATGCAGACAGGCCTTTCTCTGGCAAAAATCTTACGGCAGGCAAATTAGTTATGTATAGCTCTTCCAGGCGGGGGATGCTTGTGAGCTCGTCAGGCAAGCTTTGGAGACTTACACAATCATGTATATGCACCCTTTTGAGGGATGTAAGGCAATGAAGCCCATCCTTCACCTCCTCAGGGTAGCTTACATTCAAAGTGTTTGAAATTTGGAGCTCCTTCAATGAGGTGAGTCTTCCAAGCAGCTTCCTGTTAATAAACTCAACCGGTGAAAGTGAAATCTGCAGAAATTCAAGAGGCAGTGGCTCATAGTTTATCCAGCGATGATGAGCATGAAACCAGATTAGTACAATAGTCGATGCGCAATTCCTTGAGAGACACAAGTGACTGGATTCCAAGATTTTCCAGCCTATGGCAATTCTGAATGGTGAGCTTTGTTAGTGCCTTCAAGTGTTGCAGCAATTCTTCAGGGAGTGAGGTTAGAGCAGGGAAGTCCGGCATTGACCATTCGATAAACATGGAGCCCAGAGAGTGAAGCCCTTCTAGACCCATGAAGAATGAGTCATTGGCAAGAGGTGGACAAGCAGTGATCTTCAAATCAATGAGTGATGAGGGAAGTGTAGCAGTGCTGTGTTCTACTGGCTTGTATTCTAGTTGGAAGCAACTATGAATATGCAAGAGCTTCAGTGACTCGAGGGACTAGAAGCCATGATTCGGCAAAGAAGCTGACTGCAGTTTTCAATAATCAAGGTCTCGAGAACTCGGAGCTGATGCTGGTTCTGGTGTCCTAGCAGCCCTGATTGTAAAGTTGTTAGGTGGTGACAATGTGAAATATGTAAATATTTGAGTAATGAAGAAGACGGTGTTCCATCTTCGCTTATAACAGTGAATTCCTCCAGCACATGCAGGCATTTGAGCTTTCCAATCTTGTAAATCCTTGAGATGTTAGCACTGTTTCCTGTCAGATGCTGCAAATTAACAAAATTCGGCGTGCACCTGGATAAAGGGTCCATAGACAATGGCATGCCCAGTTTCAGAGTCTGCAAATTCTTCAGGCCACACAATTCATCTGGCAGAGTGGAATGGCAGTCTCAGAAAGGTCTAGGTATTTGAGCTGTTTCAAGTTTCCAACTGAGTCGGGGAAGTTTCTTAATCTTTCATTACTCAAACAGAGCACCCTCACACACTCCAACTTCACAAACAAAGCATCATACTGAAAATTCGAGCTAGTTGTTCGGTAAAATAGAAGTGTGCGCAGGTTATCCAGCATGCCTGAATCCATAATTTCCGACATATCAAGATTATCAGATTGGAGTGATAAATGGAGTGCACGCACCTTTTTATGTTGGTTGCTGGATTTGTCAGCGCCCGATAAGCGAAGCGATTCATCCTCAGTGACAACCATAGCTAAGTTTTTTTTTTTTTTTTTTTAAGAAAAGAGCCCAGAGGGCTGAATTTATTAAAAACAGAAAAAAGAACAAACTAAAGTACAAAACCAAAAGCTAAAGCAACAGATTATAAAAGGGAGAAGCCTGAATTCTTAAAGTCTTTCATGAGCCAAAAAGGAAGCTCCATGCCAAAATGAAAAAGAATAAGAGTGTGAAGATTTCTGCCGAAAGTAGCAAGGTTGCACGCAGGCCGGTTCCAAATTTTTGGAATGATGTGAACTTGTGGATGTTCTAGTTTAGTAACCAATCGTCTGATGCTTAGCACCCAAGGTTCTAATCTCCAATCCCATATATGTTGGCGAGTCGTGAGGATGCTATATAGATCTGGATTTTCAATAAAGACATGCCTGATCAGGATCTGCGCCTCACTGGCAACGTTTAAAGCTGTGAACATCGCAATTGCCTCAGCGACTATAGGAGTCTCTGCATAGCTGGGGGAGCACCCTGCAAGAGTAACAACATAGTTAGATGTTGACACAAAAAATCCTAATCCACTTACCTCTTCAGTCGGTCCAGCTCTGTTGGAAACAAATAAGAAGGAACTGCCATTTTGAAAGTTATTCAAAAGGAGTTTCTTGCCAAATTGGTCATTTCGAGCATGTGTAAAGTCTAGTGCATGAGCAATAGCTTTGTGGGGCAAAGAGTGCCAGTTGGGGGGTATCTGCCTGAAGATAAGGTCACAACGCAACTTCCACACAAACCAAATTAGAGCAGCAATGACAGCTTTGGCAAAAGGAGAGAAACTATTAGTGGTTAACCAATCTCCAGCAGTAATGCTATTATGAAAATCTATGTTCATATGAAGCATACTGCCAAGGATATACCAAGCCTGCTTGATTTTGGGAAAATCTTGAAAAAGATGAGTGACAGTTTCAATCTCAAGCCCACAAAAAGCACAATTATTTCTAGGGCCTAAGTTAATATAGTTCAGATAGTCACATGTATGCACACGACCATGAAATAAAAGCCACATAAAATTTTTGACCCTAGGAGCAATACATAGAGACCAAATTTTAATCCAACCCTCCCATTTGTCAGAGCTAAATCCATTCTTATTAATGAGTGTATAGACAGAATGGGAGATTCTATTTGAAGTAGCTTTTGGGTACCAGATCCAAAGATTAAAAGCATCATTGTTAATACTGCTAATGCTAGCCACAAAGGTATCCAAAGAAGTACCAAAAAGCTGCTGAAGACAGTGAGTATTCCAATTACCATCACAACAAAGATCAGATAGATTAATGTGCTCTAAATTCATGTTGGTGTTGATATAGGTGGGCCAGTAGGCCAAAGGTATTACAGAGCACCAACTATCAAATAAGAAGGAAGTGGTATGAACATTGACAGTATGTAAACGAATAAAGTGCTTAATCTTAAAGGCAGAAGTACACAAACCTCTGAAGAAACTTGAAGAGTGCACAGGAATTTTATCTTTCCAGAAATTGAAGTCCCCATATTTCAACAGAATGATATCAATCCAAAAAGCATCGTGCCGGTTGAGATATTTAAAAATGTTTTTGGCCATTAAAGAGTGTTTCATAGCAGTCAAGTTTTTGATGTTTAAGCCCACCTCAGACTTTGGGATCACTACATTTTCCCAGGCTATTGAATGGATGCCCTTTCCATTGCCATTTTTGTGCCAAAAGAAATCCCTAACCACCTTAGTGATTTCAAGAAGAACAGGGTCAGGAATGGGGTAGACAGAGAGGTAGTACACAGGTTGGGAAAGGATAACAGAATTGATTAACAAGGTTTTTGCCGCAGGAGAAAGCTTAGACTTCTTCCAGGTGGCACACATGGTTTGAACCTTAGTAATTAAAGACCTAAATGTAGACACAGCAACCTTCTTAGGGGAGATTAGGATCCCAAGATAGGTAAAAGGAAACGAGGCTATATTGAAATTGAGAATAGAGGATATCCTTTTGGCAACATGCTTGTTAAACCAAGAGGGGAAGTAGATGCCAGACTTAGAGTTATTGGGTTTTTGACCAGAAAGCATCGTGTAAATCGCAAGGCAAAGATTGACATTTCTAGCAGTTCTGTGAGAAGCATAAGTGATTTGGATAAGATCGTCCGCATACATCAAATGATTAAAATTTTGACGAAGCCGGTTATCATACCCGGGGATCATGTCCCGCCTAATGCCGAAATTGAGTAAGGAGGTCGGGATTTGGGAGACCATGATGAACGAGGTAAGATGAAATGGGATCGCCTGTCTAACACCCCTTGAAGTACCAAACCAAGGGGACGGGGAACCATTTATAAGAACAGAAAAAGGAATTAGAGGAAATACAAGATCTAATCCAAGAAATCCAGGTGTTGGGGAAGTGCATTTTGGCAAGAACAAGAAGAATTGCACTCCAACCGAGCGAGTCATAAGCCTTCTCAATGTCGATCTTAATAAGCATCCTAGGGGGGTCTATTTTATTACTTTCAAGAGTGTGGACCACTTCTCGAACAGTAATGATGTTATCGAAGGAGCAACGACCCTGAACATAACCAACTTGCTCTTTACCAATTAGCCCCGGAAGGACCAATTGAAGACGGTTGGCCAGGATTTTAGAAATTATTTTGAAACAGACATTGCAAAGAGAAATGGGGCGAAAATCAGAAACTAGCCTAGGATTTTTTATTTTAGGAACTAAAACAATAAAAGTTTTACCCCATTCTCTAGGAAGAACCGACCTTTGAAAAAAATACTAAATCGCATTGCAAATTCGATCACCAATAACCGACCAGTAAAAACGAAAGAATTCAGCATTAAAACCATCCGGGACCCGGGACTTTTACCGAGAAGGTAAAGAAAGCATAGTGTAATAAATTTCATCACGAGAAACCGGTTTGATTAAAACATTGCTTTGTCATGATCATTTAATCTAGGAAAATCAGACGGGAGAGCATTAAGAACATAATCAAAATCTCTGTTCCCAGTTTCTTTCCAAAGATTAGAGAAATGATTGACAAAAGCATTTTGAATTGCATCAGGGGTATTAAAAGTGTTGCCATTTAAGTCTGTAATCTGAGCAATAAAATTTGTGTGATTACGAGAACGAGCATAATTATAAAAGAAATGAGTATTCTGATCTCTGTTAGCAACCCAATTTAAATGGGCACGTTGTGCCCATTTGGTGGAATTTTGCCGCTGGAGAGCAGAAAACTTAGCATAGGATTCTATAAAACCAGGGTCTAGCTCAGCCGAGCTGCAATCCATAGTCTCCAAACCAACAATATCATTTTCAAGAGAATTAAGACTAGCTTCAAGGGGATTGAGACCTGAAGCTCTCCACTGTTTTATACGAAAACGGACTCGCGAAAGCAAATGCGACACAAGCATTCATAGGGTTACCATGAGGATGAAAAATCCCAGGCCTTATGAACGGCTGCATGACAGTCAACATAATCAAGCCAAAAATTTTCAAAACGAAAATGATTTTTGAGAGGACGATTGTGGGATCGAAGTTTCAAAAAGAGGGGATTGTGGTCAGAGCAGATACGGGGAAGATGATTTAACGAGTAAAATTTAAAAAATTGATTCCAGTTGGAATTAACAAGAAAACGATCAAGCCGAGCCCAACGTCTGCTAGAACCAGCTTGGTTATTGCACCAAGTAAAACGCGGACCCAAAAAATGTAAGTCTAGCAAATCATTATCAGTAATGAAGTTGTTAAAGAAGTAGGCTTTATGAGAGTAATGGCGAAAATTCCCCCCCCCGAATTCATCACGGGAGACTATTGAATTAAAGTCTCCCGCAACAAGCCATGGGAGGCTTAGATCAGCAATTTTAGAAAGCTCAAACCATAAACCCCTCTGAGACAAAAGTCTACAAGAATTATAAACCACAGAAATCACAAAATTGTTACTACTAATAGAGGTAATGATTATATGTAAAGCTCTACGAGATACAGCCAAAGGAGTAACCTGACCGATTCGACTGTGCCAGAGAACGATAATACCACCAGAATACCCGTCTGCTAGAATCGCTGCCCATCTCCAGTGTTTAGGGAGCTTGTTTCCGAACCGGTTAACTCTATCCTCATTTGCCCTAGTTTCAACCAGACAGATAATAATAGGATGATACTTTCGGAGAAGTCTCTTAACGTGCGTTGAGGTATCCTGAGCCGAGATGCCTCTGCAGTTCCAACAAATTATGTTAGCTTCAATCATAAACAAAAGTGAGCAATAGAAAGACGAAAAGAGGAAAAGGACTTCCATAATAAAAACTGGCCAAAACGGGGAGATCTCCACACTGGGAATCAACCGTGACTCGGCTTCGGTTCGATTCTGCCCTTCTTGTGAGAGGCAGACGTGTGGTGTGAAGCAGGACCTTTTCGAATCAGAGCATCACGACGGTTCTCGTTCTGGTACTGATCAAGGGTCATCATGTCGTCAACTTCTTCTTCTTGTGACATGTAGTTACTTCCATCCCCTTGTGAGGCATCATTTTCACTTTCCTCCAAAGAACCACCCTCTGAATCCTCGCCACCATTAGGGTGGTTTGGGAGTAAGGCGGTCGTAACCCGATCAACAAGCATCTTGTGTGAGTCGGGGATGCCTTCAGCGGAATGTTCATCAGCAGGAGAGGGTGAGACTCGGATGATAGGGGGCGGGGATCCCGAACGATCAATAATTATGGTTTTACCTTTTTCTTTTTCCTTCTGTTTGGATTCTCAGGAACTGATAGGTTGCGTACACGCAACAACCACTTGCTGACCGTTGGATTTGGTATGATGTGATTTGTGACCCTCAGAGGGATTAGCAACGGGAGGATTGGAAGTATCAGCTTCACAGGGCGTGGAGAGGCCCTCATCAATGTTTTCGGCATGCACAGCTCGAGGAGTACGAGTCCCGCCACGTCCTCGGCTAGCAAAGCCGCCACGTGTGCTGGTATTTATTGTAGGCCAACTGTTGGTTGTTGTGGCTGCCACATTAGGAGGCACGTGATCTGCACAAGTGTCAGATCCCCGTCCGCCTCCACGGCCTCGCCGCCGGGCAACCAACATGAACGGACTGAAATCATTGGTCCTATTATCAGGCATGCAGTTATCGGGCTCATGTGACTTTGGAACCATGGTAACAGTTTCAGACACCTCTTCCATCACATCCATGCCAAGATCAAGTCCGACCTCCGGCTCCCGGTGTCCCCGAGAGGGCTGAGGAACTTGATTAGCATTGGTTGCAGAGGAACGGGTGCAAGAACTGATTCCATGACCCACCAGTCCACATGAATAGCAGAAGGTCGGCAACTTCTCGTATAAAACAACTACGAATATTCGATGATTTCCATCTCCTATCCAAAAACCTCTTGAAAGGGGCTTGGATAAATCAAGTTCAAGACAAATCCTAGCGAACTTCGTTTTGGTAAGTGAGGCAGTGAGGTCGTCAATTTTTAGGAGACGTCCCATATGGTGAGTTACTGTTTCCAGGGACTCGCCATCCCAGAGTTCGACCGGAAGATTGTGGAGCTGGACCAGACAGCAGCAGTATTGAGTTTTGTGAACGCCGGTTCGAAGAACGGGCGCCATGGTGAGAGTTGGAGGATGAGACCATTCATGGACCAAGGCCCACCAGTCAGAAGGGCTTGCATTACCTCATTTGACAGACATCTAATTAATAAGAACCCGTTGGGGAGATCGGAGATGGAGATCTCACCGACCTCCGACCACTTTGCCAATAACGACATCTTGACCTGCTCGAACGGCGGAGGTTTGCCGAAAAACTTTCCATACAGAGAGTATTGGAATCTTGCTTGAGCTCGGCTTATCGTTTCCTCATCTAACTTCACAAATTGGGAAGTAGAGCTTTTAAGCCTTGACAGTAATTGAGGGTTGTGGAGAGGGGAGCTTTCAGACGTCTTTGCAAGGTTGGAGGCGATCTGAGCCCATGAGCGGGCTGGCGGTGAGGGGGGGTTATGGGGTGGAGGTTGCCCCCCGCTTGCCATGGCAAGGGGAGGGGAAAGAGAGACGCCGAGAGGGGAAAAAGGATGCCGAGAGATGACAACCATAGCTAAGTTGTGAATCAAGCTGTGCATCATGTACTCATCTCCGGAGCTATGTAACAGGGATCTTTTTTATTTAAAAAAAAAAAAAAGAACCCAAATGCTAAATTTTATTAATCAAGAAGAAAACTACCAACTAAACCTGACAAAGTCGCCCTTAACGACATGAACAAGGAAGAAAAAGAAACAAAGCAAAAAAACATAAACATGCTGACACAGAGATCTTCATAAGCTTGTCAGCAAGCATGCTGACACAGCACACAAAAGTAAGGCTAAGCAATGAGATTGATCAGAGTCAAATCTCATGGTTACACTCTAGTAAGACATGACATGCATTTCACGTACACTACACAGTAGCATACTCTACTGTGAAGTCAACTTCTGAATAGCTTCAATTACCACTAGACCACCTGAGATGGTTTAGTGTGCAAGACAGAAGAGAGGGCATTCATAGAATCATAGGGTGGGAGAAGAGACCTCCCAATTTTGGCTAGTGCTCTTGATGAGGTTTCTTCATGTGCGGCAGAGAAGGAATCTAAAAGAGTCTAGGCTGCATTTAATTGTGGAAGCCGCATCTCTAACATTCTCTCCCTCAACTTGAACGTAGAAGACGTGAGAGATTTTGGGCCAGTCTTCACCACCAACACCGCATCTGGAGCTGAGATCCCGACAATAGTGAATAACCAGCAACTGAAAGGAGCGTGGCACTCCCTTCTCTGGTATATGCTTAAGGCGCCGACAATCTATAATGTAGAGTTCTTTGAGGAAGGGAATGCTTGCAAGTTCATCAGGCAGGGATTGGAGGTCATGGCAGTCATAAATTTGCAGCTGTTGAAGTGACACAAGACAATGGAGCCCGTCATCTATAGTTTTCGGAAAGCGTGCCAACTGACCGCAGTGGACAAATTTTAACTCACGCAAGAAGGTGAGTCTACTCAGCAGTTGTTCAGTGAGCATTTGCAGTGAGCTTTGGTTGATTGTAAGAAATTGCAGATGCAATGGAGAAGTATCCGCCAGGGAAGAGCACGCAGCCAGCTTTGGGCATCCAACAATCTTTAAAGTCTCTAGTGACACAAGTGATTCAAAACCAAGCAACTCCAGGTCCTGGCAATGACTGATATTTAGCTGTGTTAGTGCCTTCATTTGTTGCAGCAACTCATGGGGCAGTGATGTTAGCAGCTCGACTTCCTGAGGCTGATAAACCCAGCCACAATCGATCATTAAGGAAGCGACGGAGTGAAGACCTTGTAGACCCATAAAGAACGAGTCATTGGTTGGTTAGATGAGGACATTCAATGATTTTCAGCTCAGTGAGTGATGAGGGAAGATTGGCACTTTCACTCTCCACTCTCTTATATCTAAGATTTTTGCAAGATTCGATGTGCAAGTGCTTGAGTGACACGAGAGCTGCGAAACCATGATCAGGCAGATGAAGAAGCTTCTTGCAATGTAAGATAGTCAGGCTGGTGAGAGCTTTGAGCAGGTGCTGGTTTTGGCATGCTAATAGTCCCACTTGGAGTGTCGTCAATCTATGACAACGAGAAATATGCACTGATGTCAGTGAAAAGCTAGGTGTTGAGCTTCAGCTCTGCTGAAATCCAGGAAGCACTTGCAGCCCCACTTGCTCCAACTTCAACGTTTCCACTGTTGGTGGGAGGGGGATCAATCCTGTCAGATTAAGGTATTCGCTTATGTGAAGTTGGGTGAGACGAGATAAAGGTAGGACGTCGTCTCCTCCATCCCAGCTAGCGGGGCCAAGCCACAGCAGAACACGCAAGTCGTCCATCATCAGGGACCTTAGAGACTGAAGTTGCTCAAGGACTAGACGGTCCAAATTTCGGCATCGACAGATACTTAAAGCTTCAAGATTGCAGAGTGAGCCATCCTCCAACCAGCTTGGTCTTGTTGTTCCCAAATTACCAACAATCCTGAGCTTCTTGAGGTTTGGATGTGGCTTGAAAGCTTCAAGAACTGCATCACCTTCGTCTATAGGATCATCATCCTTTGAAGAATATAATGAATCCCAACTCAGACACAGGTCTCGGACATGTTCTTTATCATTCAGTGCTGCTTCATTGGCCTTCTCATCAGTATGCATGTTGTTGAGAGAATTAAGTGAAAGTGAACCGGTTATCTGGTTCATGTACTTGAGTTCCTGTATTTTGTGGCCTTCTTCTCTTGAGGAGGTGAACTCCTCCAGATGCTGGAGGCATGTGAGCCTTCCAACCTTAGGTATGTTACATTCCCCTAGATTCAAGTGCCTTAAGTTAATCAACTTCGACATTTCCTCAGGAAAATTCTGCCTATGAAAAATAGAGTGAAACCTGCTAAGCTTCAAAGTCTGCAAATTGAGGAGGTTGCACAGTTGTTCAGGAACCATAACAATGGATGTCTCAGAGAGGTTCAAATATCTGAGTTGTTTCAGTTGGGCAATAGATTTTGGCAAGATTTCGAGTCTCTCATCACATAAACACAACACTTAATGGGGCTGACTTTAGGCGGGCCCCACTTAGGTGGAGAGGCCCCATTTAATGGGGCTGACTCAACACAACCTTAGCTCCCAAGATCCAAGAGCAAAAGATGAGGAAGGTATTCATTCTCCTCTTTCTTATTTGTCGTGCATTCCAAATCATCTAAAAATCCCATGTTTTATATCATGATCTACATGTTCCCAGGCTTGAAAGAAAGCAAACCTTAGCATTCAAGAGTGGAACGTCTTGACATCAAAAAATGGTTCTTTCCCTCTTTATCCCTTCCTGTCTAGTAACAGTTAAACAAGAGCACAGATTTCACACTATGATTTATTGACCCCCTCTGCTGAAGTCAATATTGTTCAATGACAAAAATCAACGCCCCCAGGGTTTCCTTTTTTCCTCTGTTCCTACGATTACACTCTGCCTTCCTCCGCTTGCCATGGCAAGTGGGGGGCAACCCACCCCAACCCCTCAACCTCCGCCTCGATCTTGGGCGCAAGTAGCTTCAAACCTTGCCCGGCACACAGATCACTCACCGTTGCATAATCCACAACTCCTCTCCAAATTGAAGGAATCCACTTCCAAGTTTGTTCGCTTGCATGAAGACCTTTTGATTCGGGCCCAGATGCGATTCCAGCACTCTTTATACGGGAAGTTCTTCGGCAAACCGCCTCCATTCGAGCAAGTTAAGAGTAGCTTGCTAGGTAAGTGGTCTGGAATGGGTAACATCCAAAACTCTGATCTTCCAAATGGTTTCCTCCTTGTCCGTTGTGAGTCTGAAGAGGTGATGCAAAGCCTCCTTATGGAAGGACCATGGACGATTAATGGGTTAGTTCTTCAACTCACGCCGTGGTCTCCGTTTTTTGAACCTTCCTTTGCCAAGCTATCCACGGCCGCTATCTGGGTTCAACTGCATAACCTACCAGTTGAGTTTTGGGATGGGGATTCTTTAGAAACTATTACCGTCCATATGGGAAGACTACTTAAAGTCGATGAGCTAACAGAATCACTTGCAAGAACTAAGTTTGCTCGTGTTTGTCTCGAGATCGATCTTTCCCAACCATTGAACAAAGGCTTCTGGCTGGGAGATTCAACCCATAAGGTGTTTGTTGTTGTTCAATATGAGCGTCTCCCTACTTTTTGCTATAATTGTGGTGTGGTCGGACATGGATCGAACTCTTGCCCTCATTCGAGAGTAACCGGAAACGTTCAAACTTCTCCGTCCTCTGGTGTCAACCGTGAGCCGGTGGTGAGTTTGAATCAAAGTACGGGGACTCAGGATGTAGGTGGTAAGACTGTTGATCGTAGTCCGGAATTTTCGCAGCACAACCAGCCACCTGCTGAACAGGAATTCGGGTCGTTCATGCTTGTTCAACGTCGGCGAGGCCGCGGCAGTGGTCGCACCTCTACCCATCAGGGTGGTCACGTGACCGCTGACGCAGCAGCCACGAGACCTCAAAGGACCCACAGTAACACAGCGATCATTCCCCTTCCACGTGGCGGTAGGTCCATCAGAGGTAGGGGTGGTCTCTCAGCTTCCCGAGCCACGCATGCTGGTTTCTCTAATGACGATATGACCTCTCAGGGCGAAAATCCCAAGTCCAAGAATCCAACCGTTGATCCCTCTAATGACATATCCTCTCCAAAGCCAAGGCAATCCAACGGCTCTATGGTTGTCGTTGATCACACGCAACCGGTTGAATCATTATCTCTTGCGATCGTTCCTAAGGGAAAAGGGAAAGCTCCAGTCTTTCATCGAGCATCATCCCCTCCTCCCGTTCTTCATACTTCAAACGGCATTCTTATCAATTCAGGAGATGAGAATGCTTTAAACTCTCATTTGATGGTTGTCGATAAAGTTAACGCTGTTTTAAAAAAGTCGCAGTTGAATCCAGATGATGATTCTGGGATGCCCTCATCAGCCGATGAAGATAGCCAAATGTCAGATAGTGAAGAGCCTGATGACTTGATGACACTTGATCATTATCAAGAGGAAGCCCGAAGGGAGGCACTTATACGGAAAAATTCGCAAGCGTCAACTTCTTCCTCTAAAAAAGGGAGAATTGAGCGAGGAAAGCATAATGATTGAGTCTTCTCCTCTTGAGGCTTCTCTTCTCTATTATTTCTTCTAAAAGGGAGTTTCTTTTCTTGTTCTTTTATATATAAGTTGTTTTTATGACTCATCTGAAGATGCTTTGTTGGAATTGTAGGGGGGTCTCCTCGCGAGACACCATTGCGCGCATTCACAATCTTCTTAAAAAGTACAAGCCGTTCATTCTTTGCTTGGTAGAAACCAGAGCGAATATGGAGAGGATTGATAAATTCTGTGCAAAGCTTCCTAGCAGATGGAGATGGGCTGCGATTTTAGCGGATGGATTTTCTGGCGGTATTCTTATTGCTTGGCATTACTCCATCGGCCAGGTCACCCCTATCACTGTCTCTCGTAGGGCGTTGCATCTAATAGTCTCTACTGCTAATTTTAAAAACTGGATTATTTCTGTCATTTATAACTCTTCTCGGATTTCCGCTCAATGCCGTCTGTGGAATGAATTATCCAACCTTTCTTCTCTTAATCTCCCTTGGCTCATCACTGGTGATTTTAATTCTATAACTACTCGTGATGAGAACAAAGGTGGTCCTTTCTCTTATTATGCTCGTAAATCCAAGTTTTTTATTGAGTTTATTGATGATAATCAACTGCTTGATTTGCATTTTACCGGGCCGAGATTTACTTGGTGTAATAATCAAAGAGGTCCTGCTCGCCGCTGGGCAAGACTTGATCGTTGCCTTGTGAATCTTAGCTGGATTTCGGCTTTTGCGTCTTATTCTCTGTGCCATTTACCTCGTATCCATTCTGATCATGCCCCACTTCTTTTGAGTGTTCATAATAATCCTGGCTTTCATAAAAGATGTTTTCGGTTTGAGAATTTTTGGCTTGACTACTTGCATTGTCATGAAGTCATTCGATCGGCTTGGGATTTCATTCCTCATGGCAATCCTTTGAATGCTTTTACCCATCTTCTTTCTAGAACCCGTCATTTTTTAAATGCTTGGCGCTCCTCTGGTTTGAATAATTTAGAAATTGAGATTTGTAATCTTGAATCTCGTATTGCTTCTCTTGAAATTTCTGAGGATTTTTCTGATGTTTCCCCTGACATTTTTTCTAGCCTTTATTGTAATTTGACAAACCTTCAGCGTCAGAATTCCATCAAATGGGCTCAACGTGCTCGCCTATCTTGGATTTCTGATGGTGATAGGAATACTAAATTTTTTCATAATATTTATCGTATTCGTAAGCATTTTAATTCTATTTCTCAAATCACTGATGGAAATGGAACTCTGATCCAAGACCCTGATTGCATTCGGGAAGCCTTTGCTAGCTATTTTTCTAATCTTTGGCGTAAACCTTTTGATGATGATTTTGATTACATTCTTAATGCTTTACCGATTGATTTACCTCGTCTTAATGATTTAGATGGCATTTCTCTAACTCGTGATGTTTCTCGAGAGGAAATCTATCTTACAATGCTCGATCTCTCTTTAGGCAAAAGCCCTGGCCCGGATGGATTCAATGCTGAATTCTATCGTTTTTTCTGGCCTATAGTTGGAGATCAACTTGTTTCTGCAATCCAGTATTTCTTTTTAAATTCTGTTTTACCTACTGCTTGGGGCAGGACTTACATTGCCTTGATTCCCAAAAAAGATAATCCAGTTTTCGTTTCGGATTTTCGTCCGATTTCTCTTTGTAATGTCTGTTTTAAAATTATTTCCAAAAATTCTTGCTAATCGCCTCAAGCTTGTTCTTCCTCGACTGGTTGGCATTGAGCAGGCTGGTTTTATCTCTGGTAGATGTCCTTTCGATAATATTATTGCCTTTGGAACATGATATTAATGGCCCCTCTAGGATGTTAGTTAAAATCGATATTGAAAAAGCTTATGATTCTTTAAGCTGGAATGCAATTCTTGCCACCTTATCCAAGATGAATTTCCCACAAATTTGGATCTCTTGGATTAAAGCATGCATTTCCTCTAGTTCATTCTCAATTCTTATTAATGGTCAACCAACATCTTGGTTCTATTCCTCTAGAGGAATTAGACAGGGAGATCCAATTTCTTCTTACTTATTTATTCTGGTTTCTCAAATTCTAACCACTCTTCTGAATTTTGGTCTTAGGCATAATATGATTCCGGGTTTTGATAACCGTTTGTCTTATAATTTCAACCATTTAATGTATGCTGATGATTTAATTCTTATCACTCATGCTTCTAGAAGGGTTGCTAGAAGCATCAATCTTTGCATGCATATTTATGGTTCCCTCACAGGCCAAAAGCCTAATGTTAGCAAATCTGCGATCTACTTTCCTTCTTGGTTCAATAAAAGAGTTTCCAATAGCATCTCCTCCATCATGAACTTCAAAACAGCAACCTTTCCTTTCTCTTATTTAGGAATTCATATTACTCCTAAGAGATTAGCTAGGGCTGTTTTTTCTCCTATGGTTGATAAAATCAAAAGAATGTGTTCTATCTGGAGGCATTCTAAACTTTCTATGGCTGCCAAAGCAGTGCTTATCAATTCCTCTATTCTCAGTCAGCCTATATATTATCTTTCTGTCTACTCAATTCATGATTCTGTCCTTCAGGAGATAACTAAAGCTGTGAGATCTTTTTTCTGGGACAAAGGTGGCAATGGAAAGGGCATTCATGCTGTGGCTTGGTCTAGAGTTAATGCTCATAATACTGAGGGGGGTATTAATATCAAAAACCTTAAAATTTTGAAGCATTCTTTGATGGCTAAAAACCTTTTCAAATTCTTAAATAAGTATGATGCTATTTGGTCTTCAATCCTATATCTCAAGTATGGTAATCATAATTTCTGGAAAAGCTCTGCCCCAAATCACTTGTTCGAATTTTTTTAGAGGCATTTGTTTAACTGGCGACGAGAATCAAACCTTTCTGTCGACTTACTTCAATTAATGCCAACATGACCTCATTCTTATTTGACCCATGGTGTTCTGATATTCCTTTAGCATTTTACCCCACTTTTATCAATGTCAACTTGAATCTTGAGTCCATGCTAATCTCTGATATCAGTTGTGATAATATGTGGGACTTGAGTAAATTGCAAATGTTGTTTGGTGATAGTTTCAATCTTTTTCTTAGTAGACTAGGCCATCTCAATAACAGTGAACATAATCACTGGATTTGGAGCCCAAAGTCTAAAAGCAATAGGATCCCTTCTATGGTTTATCAGTTTCTTAATCATGACCTGAGTTTAAGTGACTCTTGGCATGGTTGGAAAAATATTTGGAATCTCCAGGCCGGGCCAAGAGTTAAATACTTTATGTGGCTGGTTTTTAATGGCAGGCTTTCTACTTCTGATTTTTTACACTACTTGAAGTTGGGTCCTCATAACAAATGTGTTTTCTGTGACTTGGAGAATGAAACTGCTGAACATTTGCTTGCTTCTTGTGTGAAAGCTAAGTTGGTTTGGAACCAAATTGGCAACATTTTGAATAGAAATGTCTGTTTTCCTGAGGGGTTCTGCACTGGTGATTGGTTGGTTAATTCTTATTATTCACATTTTGCTAAAGCTCTTATTGCTACAACGGCCTGGTTCCTGTGGAAAACTAGATGTGACATCATCTTTAGGAATCAGCAACCCTGTTGGCAAACCTTTATATACAGGGCTTTCACTTATGCACAGGAGTTCTTTCAGCAAAAGGGTGACCAGTTTGGCCACAGACTCTTGCTGAACAATTTCTCAAATGGGCAATCTTTGCTATTTGTTGCCAAAGCGTGGAATCCTGATAGAGAGGTGAGTGGGGTTGGTTTTTTTGTTTCCAACTCTAATTCTTGTGTTATTTTTGCAGGTTGCTACTTCAACCCAGCTGAGTCGATCTTCGATGCTGATTTGAAAGCGCTCATCTCTGCTCTACAGATCGTGCATTATACTGGTACACATGTTGATCATATAATTCTCGATAACTTGGAGCTGGTCAATACCATTAAACAGAACCAGGTTAATGAAAATGGAAGCACTCAGGAAGCTTTATTTCATTCTTTACATTTGCTGTTCACTGGTGGGAATCCGAGTATTTTATGTATTCCTAGGATTTGGAATAAACCTGCAATGTCCCTAGCTGCTCATGGTCTTAATTTACATTGTTTGTGTCTCTTTCACCTTGGCAGAGATCTCCCAAGGTGGATCATGAAGTCTTTCTCCAGTTCTGGTTTTTTGGTCCATTAATGTTTTGTTTGTTTTGTTGGTTTGTTGTTCTTTTTCTGTTCTTATCTTGTATTTGGTTGTTCTTTTAATAAATTAACCCTTCTTAGGGTTCTTTTCCTCAAAAAAAAAAAAAAAAAATATTGTTCAATGACAGAACTCCAAAGAAAATCCTGGGCGGATAGCAGCACGAGCTCGTGCAAAGATGGCTCTGGAATTAGCTAAGAAGGCAAACAATGGTAAGACTAATACTAATCAAATTGCTGAAACAAAAGCAGCTGCTGCTGCTGCTGCTGCTGCTTCCGCAACCACTGTCAATCCATCAAACAACGATGAGTGGACAACGCCAAAGCGGTCTTTCTGCTGCATTGTCTGAATTTCCTGATTCCGTTCACCCCTTGACATGTATGCTTTGATTCTATCATTCAAACACTTGTATTAAGCATCGTTACATGTCAGATTCTTCTACTTGACTTCAAACTTCATATTCATTCTCAACTACTAGAAGTAGCTTGAGATATAGGCATTTCAATCCAGTTTAGCTGAAGTTGGTTATGAGCAACTGTTCATCACCTCATACTTAACTATGCTTTTTTTTTTCCATTTAATTTGGTCTCATTTTCATTCCATATATCCATTGTATGCTAATCATTACCGATCACAATTAGATTTAAGTTACAACATTTGATGATGCACACAAAAATGGGTTTTCAGAAAAACTTATGATGGCATTAATTGAGGTATTTAATGAACCTTCAGCAGTGGCTCACAAATTATAGTGCCAACTTGTCAAAATCAAGAAATCATGCAAACAAATCCTAATAAAGCAGAACACAACCCAAAGTAACTGTTGTTCTCTTCTTCACGGTGCCATGACATGCAGCAGTGCATGGTGTCACGGCCATGTAAACTCGTTTAGGCATTATGGAAGTTCCCTTGACCAGACCTGCCTCCTCCAAAGTGCTACAAAACTGATTCCAATTGGCCACCACCTCACTCTTGTTATTTTGATATGATTCCAGTTTGTATGCCTTTGATTGCAACTGCAGCTACTGTAACCTCGGAAATCTTCACATTAGCTTAAATCTTTCATGCTATTATATTACTAACGTCAGTTTGTAATGGTTTGATCTGTATCCTGCCATGAATTACTGCTGGTGAGAACTCTTTATTCCGGGTGACTGTTAATGATTTTGGGTTGAATCCTTGCTCCATTTCATTATCCATTTGTTCAAGGGTATTTATTACAATGAAATGAACTAATTCTGTTCAATAGTAGAGAAGACCTTTGTAATTTTACTGAAGCTCTAAGTCATAACACACTTCAGCAACGAGACAAAGTATTATCTCAAACTGCATTTCTGTTAAATTGTTAAAATATTATGTCCAGCTGCTTATGATTATTGATTTCTTATAATATTCAACTCTATCTGAGTTATTTCAAAATTTTCAGTAGGATCATCAATGTTGTCATAATTATTGTTTCCACAACTGTTCAGTAATCTTAATTTAGTTCAGTCTTTCTTGAATTCACTAGTATAACCCTTCAGCACTAAAGATTTTGTTTAATTTTAAAATCTGTTTTTTTTGGGTTGCGTGTTATCTTGACAAGTTGAATATTGTGATACTTGGAATCATGTTCATACAGTCCATTGTTGAAAGCTGGAGAATGGCTTAAACACAGTAGAACAATGTCAAAACGATGTTAATCAAATTCATATGGAGCATGAAATTACAAGGGTTGTGAGACATTCTTGTATATATAACTTTTACAAAATCTCACAAGTATCATGGTTCAGGAGGGAAAGTCCCAATCTGATATTGTTGACACAGAGACGTATTCTTCAGAGGAACCCGTCTCTGATAATGTCTCCTCATTAACATTCCGGTTGTCGATCTCGATGTGGAAGACATGAGAAATCTTGGACCAATCTTCACCATCCTTTTTGCATCTCTGCTTCAAATAACGGCAGTCTTTGATAACCAACAAGAACAGGGAGGCTGGCAGGCCTTTCTCGGGTATGGATTGAATGGAGCTGCATTCTGTTATGCATACTTCTTCAAGAGAAGGTATGGTTGCAAGCTCACTAGGCAAAGATTGGAGTCTGTGGCATTGGTGTATGAATAGCCTTTTGAGGGACACAAGGCAATGAAGACCCTCTTCCATCTCATCGGGAAAGTTCACAAGTTCGCCACACTCCATAATTTTTAGCTCCTGCAGGTTGATGAGACTCTGTAATAGCTCGCCATGGAGTTTCTGCAATGAGCTCTCTTTAATCTCTAGATATTCAAGAAGCATGGGTGATTTATCTGAAGGCGATGGACAAGCAGCCAACCTCGGGCAGCCTGCAATCTTCAAGTGTTTGAGTGACACAAGAGCTTGGAGTCCGAGCATTATTAACCATTCACAGTCCACAATTTGTAGCTCTCTGAGTGACTTCAAGTGTTGCAGAACATCCCAAGGGAGTGATGTAAAGGCAGGAAGGTGTTCAGGAGGAAGATCATCCTCAAGTGCTGGCTCGCCCTTAATTACCATGGAGCTTAGGCAATGTAGCCTTCCCATACTGATGAAGAATGAATTACTGGTCAGAGCTGCACATCTAATAACTTTGAAATCGATTAGAGACGAAGGAAGAGTAGCACCACTGTTATCTACTGGCTCATGCCTGAGTTTTGGGCAATTTTCAATACGTAAGGTCTTCAAAGACACAAGTGCAGAGAAACCATGAACTGGCAAGTGAACAAGCTCGGTACAATCTTGGATGACTAGGTTATGGAGAGCTTGGAATCGGTCCTGAGATTGGTGTGCTAGCAGTCCCACTTGTAGAGTTGTCAATCTTTGGCATCCAGAGATTTGCAGTGATGCAAGTGAAGAACTTGATGTCGAGCTTTTGCTTTGATGTAGTCTGGGAAGTGTCGGAAGCCTTACCATGTGCAGTCGCATTGCCTCTAGCGACAGAGGTACTTCAATGAAGCTAGAGCATCTCCTCATGTCTACTATGGAAAGACAAGGAAACAGTTGGTCATCTTCTCCTTTGTTATCCGGATGAACATACTGCATCTCAAGCAATCCATCCAATCTAAGTATCTTTAAGCTCTTGAGCTGCCCAAGAAGCGAAAGATCCCAATTTCGACAATCAAGGATTTCTAAAGTTTCAAGGCTTGAAAGTGAACCATCTTCCAACCAACTTGGAATCTTTGCTCCACAATTGTTCCTTATAATGAGATCTTTTAGGTTTGCATGTGGTCTTAGACCTTCAAGAGCTGCAAGATTTGATTCTATAGGACTTCCATCCCATGTGTAGTCCCAGGACCATTTTAGCTCTAGCTTTTCGATGTGCTCTTTTTCACTCAACTTGGCCTCCATGGCTTCATCCCTGGTGTGCACCTTCTCCAGTTGAGAAATGCAAAGCTTTTCCCGGAGCTGTTTCATGTTCTTGAGCTCTTCTATCCTGTGCCCATCTTTATTTAAGACGGTGAAGTCCTCCAGCTCTTGCAAGGATGTGAGCTTTCCAATCTTATACATCTCATCGCTTCCATTTGCCTTCAAGTGCCGCAAATTAATCAAATTTGACATACCGTGAGGCAAACGCTGCAGAATGGATGAAGAGACGCTCAGCTTCAAAGTTTGTAAATTGCGCAAGCTACACAGAACTTGCGGGACTGTGTCGACAGATGTCTTTGTGAGATCCAGACATCTGAGTTGCTTCAAGTTACCAATTGAGTTTGGCAAGTTTTTCAATCCCATGTCACTCAAACACAGCACCCGGATGCATTTCAAGTTCATGAACAATGCATCATAATCAAAACTGGAACTCTTTGTTCTGTATAACAGTAGTGTCCGCAGGTTATACAGCATGCCCAAGTCCAGAACTTCAGCAATGGTATCCGTATCAGACTGAAGCGATAAATGGCGCACATTCTTCTTCATATTACTGGGTACAGGTGAAAGGTTAAGTGATTCATAAGCGGTGATGGACAACGCTAAGTCACGAATTAATCCATGCATTATGTACTCTTCAGAGGTGTCTGAGGATTTTGGCCTTGTATAATCAACACTGAATTCCGTCCTTGAAAAGATTTGGAGCTCATACTCGACAGACTTGTCTCTGAAGCTCAAGCTCTGAAAGAAGGATCTGTTCAAAAGAAAATCAAAGTATTCATTCCCCAAATCCTCCATTTCTTTCCCTTGTTGAGGTTGAATAAGGCCCTGAGCAATCCACATATGTACCGTATTTTGTTTGTCGAACTTGTGATCTCTAGGAAAAATAGAGCAGTATCCGAAGCACTGCTTGACATGAGGTGGCAAGTGTTGATAGCTTAACCACAAAGCAGCAGGGATGCCATACAAGTCTTCAGATTTACACCACCAAACATCAGCATTCAAGATCATCTTCCAGTCATTTAGATTGGAGTTCAAGCACAAGAGACAACCAACCATCCTAACAGCCAGAGGTAATCCTTCTAACTTTGCCACAATTTCCAAGCTAACTTCTTCAATTTCATAGCCATTACATAATGCAGATTCTCTGAACAAAGACCAGGAATCTTTATGAGACAAGCCTTGCAAATGATAGGACAAGAATGGCAATCTCATCTTCTCAGCAATCTGTTCGGTCTCAGTCGTGATAACAATCTTGCTTCCGCTGAGTCCATCCTTCAATTGCTCCACCAACATCTCCCAATCGAGTATTTCATTTCGGACATCATCAAGAATGAGCAGGTATCGGCCCTCCACTAATCTATTCTTCAGAATGTCAACACATTCCTCCATGGTGATGCTATCTACAAAAGGAAATCCAGCGGCAGACTCTCCTATGAATCTTAACAGCCTCCTAGCATCATAAACTTCAGATGCAGTGACCCACATCTTAAGCTGGAAATGGCTGGCAACTCTACGCTCATCATAGATAATTCGTGCCAGTGTCGTCTTCCCGACACCTTCCCGGCCGACGATAGCAATGAGAGAAAGGTCCACATGCAAAGAAGATTCTTCAGATGTCAATAGCTGTATCAACTTCTCTCTATCTTCATCTGCTCTGGGCTCACATAGTGTGATCCCTGTGTTTCCACTCAACCTGCTTGTTGGTTGAAGATCAAGTCTCTTTGGTTGTTTCTTCACTAATTTTTCTACTCTCCTCCGAATAGCTTTGATCATGCCTACCATCTTTTGAGTAGGGTGCTGTAAACCAGGAGGAGTACATGAGAGGAAGAGACAAGTGGGTTGACCCATGACCTCAGTATCATCGACCTCTGGATCTTGGAGAGCCCACGTCTCAAGAACGCCATCAGCATCATAAGCAGCTTCTTTGAGATCACAGAGCCAAGCTATGAGCACCTTGCTATTACTGAGCTTCTCCTCTGCAGCTTCAAGAATAGTTTGCTCAATTGCAAGAAATGCCTGCAAGAGATTGTTAAGCTCCTCCTTGGCAGCAAATGGAAGCTCACTTGTAGCTACAGCAGCATATAAGCTTTTGCAGAGACCTTGAAGGAAGGCTGACACCACTGTTTGCCCCTCCCCCATGATCATAGCTTTGGTTCAACCCCAAGCTGAAAAATGAGGAAGATGACCACATGACTAGCGGTCATCCAGGAAAAGGTCAGTGTGGTCCTCCTCCAAGAGGATGTTGAAATGTCTCAAGAGGCATCTATCATTAATTCCATAAGGCTACAAAAATCTGTTGAGAATAATCCTTGGGTGCTATGTTTAGTATTTGCTTTGTTTGGTAGATAGCTTAAATTAGGCGTGTGATTATTTTGGCTTGATTGAGAGGCCTTGATTTCTTTCCTTGTAATAAGCTTATATAAACGGAGCAATGGAGTCCAGAAAGAGTACCAATTCAGCAGCACCATAACAAGATCGTGTGCATTGTGTTCGCGTGAGTTTCTTGTGTGTGTTGGCCGTGATCTCGCCGGCAACGTGTGTGTGTTGTCTCTCCGGCGAGGTTCTAACAAGTGGCATCAAGAGCTAGGTTCTGGCCGGGACCTGAGAAATGACGGGAAAGAAGGCCGACGATAGCACCTCCAAAGACGGCGTCGTGATCCAGCGGGTGATTCGTGAGGTGGGAGGTGGGAGTAGCTACCCTGCTCTCACCAAGACAAATTACTCCGATTGGGCGCTCCTGATGAAGGTGAAGTTGAAGGCGCGAGCTCTCTGGAAGGTCATCGAGGAAGGAGGCGCCGATCAGCAAGAAGAAATGATGGCGCTTGACGCCTTGTGCGGCGCGGTGCCCCCGGAGATGGTGCCGACGATCGCCAAAGAAGAAAAGGCGAAGGGGGCTTGGGACGCGATCGCGACCATGAGGGTCGGGGATGATCGCGTGAAGAAGGCGACGGCGCAGCAGTTGCGTCGGCAATTTGACCTCGCCACGTTCAACGACGGCGAGACCGTGGAAGACTATGCACTTGCGGGCCGAACAAAGCATGGCGGCGCACCTCGCCACGCTCGGCGAGGAGGTCAAGGAGACCCAAATCGTGGAGAAGATGCTCCGCGGCCTTGCCATCTCGCTTCAAGCGGATCATGATTGCAATCAAGACATTGCTCGATGTGTCGACCATGTCCGTCGCCGATCCGACGGGGCGACCGAAGGAAGCGGAGGAGGCGTTCGAGGAAGCACCGCGCGTCGCGGCAGCACGAAGGGAAGTTGTACCTCACGGAGGAGGAGTGGGGGACGCGGCGGAAGAAGCGCGAGGCGGAGAACCACTCCGGCGGCGGCACAAGAGGCGGCGGCGGTGCGAGCGAGAGGAGGAGGCGGCGGCCGCGCGGCCGTGTGGGCGCGGTGGCTCATCGTCGAGTGGGCCGTCGAATTCAAACAAGCCCACCGGCGACGAATGTAGGCGCTGCGGCAAGCTGGGCCATTGGGCCCGTGAGTGTCGATCGAAGCCCAAGAGGGAGCAGGGCCATGTCACGCAAGATGAAGAGGAAGCTTCGCTTCTGTTCGTGAACTCCTCCCCAACCCTATCCACATCACCGCCTCCGCAATCCGCAGGCGCATCGCCGGCAGGGTCATCGACGCCTCCCTCAACGAAGGCGGTTCCGCTCCCGCTGGCTGAGCTGCCCCGGGAAGCGGGACAGGAGCATGGCGCCGGCGCGTCCGAGGTGACGGCGGCAGGACACAGCGCTCAGATCCACATCCGGGAGCAGAAGGTGTTCGCCCACCTTGACGAAGAGAAGGAGCGCGAGGCCGGGACATGGGTCCTGGACACCGGGGCGACGAACCACATGTCTGGATCCCGGGCTGCGTTCGCAAAGCTCGACACGGCGGTGCTCGGCACCGTGCGGTTCGGCGACGACTCGGTGGTGCGGATCGAGGGCCGAGGAACCGTCGTGTTCGTGCGCAAGAACGGGGAGCTCCGGTCGCTCTCCGGGGTCTACTTCATCCCTCGGCTGACAACCAACATCGTGAGCATCGGTCAGCTCGACGAAATTGGGTACAAGGTCGACATCGACACCGGAGTGATGCGGATCCGAGAACCTGGTGGTCGGCTGCTGGCGAAGGTGAAGCGCGAGGGGAACCGCCTGTACCTACTCCACTTCAAGCTTGCGCAGCCGTCGTGCCTTGCGGTGCGCGGGCGCGGCGACGAGGTGGCATGGCGCTGGCATGAGCGTTTCGGTCATGTCAACATGGCGGCGCTGAGGAAGCTGGCTCGGGAAGAGGCCGGTGCGCGGCTCGCCGGAGATCGGGCGGAGTCGACCCGGTGCGAGGCGTGCCGGGCCGGCAAGCGAGGCGGACATCGTTCCCAGCGCAGGCGAAGTACCGAGCGGAGCGGCGCCTGGAGCTGGTGCACGGTGACCTTTGCGGGCCGATCACGCCGGCGACCCCGAGCGGCAACAAGTACTTCTTGCTGCTCGTAGACGATCTTACCCGGTACATGTGGGTAGCCGCGATCCCCTCCAAGGATCGTGCAGCGGCTGCCATCAAGGACATCCAGGTGCGGGCGGAAGGTGAGTCCGGCGTCAAACTCAAGGCGCTCCGGACTGATCGCGGAGGCGAGTTCACGGCCGGCCGAGTTCGCGGAGTACTGCGCGGGCGAGGGCGTGCATCGTCGGCACACGGCGCCGTACGATCCGCAGCGAAACGGCGTTGTCGAGCGCCGGAATGGCACGGTGGTGGCAACGGCGAGGAGCATGCTCAAGGCAAAGGGCCTGCCCGGCTGGTTTTGGGGCGAGGCGGTGAGCACCGCCGTGTACGTGCTGAACAGGTGCCCGACGAAGAACGTGGACGGAATGACACCGTTCGAGGCGTGGCACGGGAAGAAGCCGGCGGTGCACCACCTCAAGACATTCGGCTGCATCGCCTACGTCCGGAACACGGCGCCGTTCCTGAAGAAGCTCGACGACCGCGGCCGCAAGATGATCTTCATCGGCTACGAGCGTGGCTCTAAGGCGTACCGCACCTACGACCCTGTCACAAAACGTGTCCACATAACGCGTGACGTGGTGTTCGACGAGCAAGCCCGGTGGGGCCGGGGGCATCGGCGGCGACGACAAGAAGCCGGACGGTGGCGATGACGTGTTCACGGTGGAGTACACCACCATCAACCAAGCATCGCCAGAGGCTGATGACACCATCGAGGCGCCTGAAGGAGGTGTGCCTGGGGAGCACTCGCCGCTTCCCGGCGTGGCTGGTGGCGAACCGGACGGCATCAACGACGACAACCTGGACCCCGACCACGATGACGACGCGCCTCTCCGTTTCCGCAGCGTCAAAGACATCATCGGGCCGGCCTCGCCACGTGGCTTCGCACCGCGCGTGCTGGTGATGGAGGAGCTGCATGCGGTGAGCGCCGACGAACCTGCCTCATTCGCCGAGGCAGAGCGCAGCCCCAGCTGGAGGAAGGCGATGATGGAGGAGATGGAGTCCATCGAGGAGAACGGCACGTGGTGCCTCGCCGACCTCCCACCCGGCCGCAAGGCGATCGGGGTGAAATGGGTGTTCAAGGTGTAGAGGGACGAGCACGGGGCGGTGTCCAAGCACAAGGCGCGCCTCGTGGTGAAGGGCTACGCACAGCGGCACGGCATCGACTACGACGAGGTGTTCGCGCCGGTGGCTCGGCTGGACTCGGTGCGCCTTCTCATCGCCCTCGCGGCGCACGAGGGGTGGGAGGTGCACCACATGGACGTCAAATCGGCGTTCTTGAATGGCGACCTACAGGAGGAGGTCTACGTCCAGCAGCCGGCCGGTTTCGTCATCACCGGCAAGGAGCACAAGGTGCTCAAGCTGCGGAAAGCACTGTACGGCCTACATCAAGCGCCGCGCGCCTGGAATGCGAAGCTGGACGACACGCTGTTGTCGCTCGGTTTCAGGAGGAGCCCGTCGGAGCACGCCATCTACGTCAGGCGTAACGACGACACTCAGCTGGTGGTCGGGGTCTATGTCGACGACCTCGTGATCACCGGTTCAAACTGTGGCGACATCAAGGCGTTTAAGGAGGAGATGGCTGCCGTATTCAAAATGAGCGACCTCGGCCTGCTTCACTACTACCTCGGCATCGAAGTGAAGCAGGGCGTGAGGGGGATCTCGCTGAGCCAAGGCGCTTACGCCGGCAAGATTCTAGAGAGGATTGGCATGGTGGGGTGCAATCCCTGCCAGGTGCCCATGGAGGCACGCTTGAAGCTGAGCAAGTTCAGCTCGGAGCCGCCGGTTGACGCAACGGCGTACAGAAGCATCGTTGGGAGCCTGAGGTACTTGGTGAACACTCGTCCCGATTTGGCTTTCGCTATTGGATATGTTAGCCGCTTCCTGGAAGATCCACGCGAGGACCACCTTGCCGCAGTGAAACACATTCTGCGTTATGTGGCGGGAACCCAGAATTGGGGACTTTGGTTTGGCAGGAAGGAGGAAAAGGAGGCTCGCTTGACGGGGTTCAGCGACAGCGATTTTGCTGGCGATGTCGATGCAAGGAAAAGCACGACCGGCGTGATGTTCTTCCTCAGCAGCAGCCCAATTACCTGGCAATCCATGAAACAGAAGGTGGTGGCACAGTCGAGTTGCGAGGCAGAGTATATAGCAGCTGCAAACGCTGCTTGTCAAGCACTGTGGCTAGCTCGAGTGCTGGCAGAAGTGCAGGGATCAGCACCAAGAGCGCCGGTGCTGCGGGTGGACAACAAGTCTGCCATTGCTTTGATCAAGAATCCAGTACTCCATGGACAGAGTAAGCACATCCAAATGAAGTATCATTTCGTCCGGGAGTCTGCTGAGGATGGCCTGATCAATGTGAAGTTCATCAGGAGCGAAGAACAACTAAGCGACATTTTGACGAAGCCGCTTGGTAAGACCAAGTTCCTTGAGCTACGTTCAAAGATCGGCCTCATTGATGTTTATAGCACGCACCACAAGGTTTAGGAGGAGATTGTTGAGAATAATCCTTGGGTGCTATGTTTAGTATTTGCTTTGTTTGGTAGATAGCTTAAATTAGGCGTGTGATTATTTTGGCTTGATTGAGAGGCCTTGATTTCTTTCCTTGTAATAAGCTTATATAAACGGAGCAATGGAGTCCAGAAAGAGTGCCAATTCAGCAGCACCATAACAAGATCGTGTGCATTGTGTTCGCGTGAGTTTCTTGTGTGTGTTGGCCGTGATCTCGCCGGCAACGTGTGTGTGTTGTCTCTCCGGCGAGGTTCTAACAAAATCAATAGCTAAAAGTTAAATAGGACATGTAACAAAATTAAGTTGGTTGTTTAGGAGGGTGAACATATGACAAAATGGCAAATACAGTCTGAACAACGGTGAGGCCAAGGAGCACAAATGCCGCTACAAAAGAGATGATCGCCCATGGATTGCTGAAATAATCATGAACCAGCATTGCTCTCCATCTATGGCGTCTAGATGAGCTGAATTTTCTCACATCCTTGAACACTTGTGCCAGATAATGATTTTGGTAGTCTAAATACCCGCCTTTGCATAACTGGTTGAAGAAGACAGCCACCTCATTGTCACTACCCAACTTGCTTTCGATAATACCGCAATCTTGAAGGACAGCAACATCCAGTGGTGTGTTGATGAGGTTGTCCATGAGGGCGGCATAACTAGTGAAGTGGCTGCCAGAGTTGGGGCAGCATTGCTCGAAAGCTATGAGATTATGGAACATTGAGATAGTCACCGCTTGCACAGAGACACGCGGAATCTCCATGACGCCATCTTCAAATTTCACATCTAAGAAACACATATTCTGCTTGTCTTGATCCGTCTTCCTCCTTTCTCTGAACACTATCCCTGCTTCTTGCAGCTCTGTGGCGCTGGGTATTGTTCTCGGCGCTCTCGAATCATCTCGCTTGCCGGGCGTAAGATGAGATCGACGCCTAAAGATAGCGAAGCAACAGAGACAAGTGGAGAGCAGCCAGATAACTAGATCAATGGTGAATCTCTTACACTTCCTCAGAAATTGCATCAAAATCTTCATGCATGAGAATGGCTGAGGTCCACTCAACCCGGGGTTCGGAGTGAGGGACATTTGAAACAGATGAAGCAAATGATGTACATTGACATTGCTCATAGACTCCGGCAATATTTCTAGCCTCCCTTGAGTGACATAACTAAGAGCGAGCTCCTTCAATGTGATGGGAGGTTCATTTAGGTACTTGAAAACAAACAATGAGGCAACCGAAGAGTCGAACAAGGATTGTAGAACGAAGAAAGGAATTTGATTTTCAAGCAGTAAGAGATCACTCCGCAAAAGAGGCATCTTCCAGTTGGCATCCGAGAGTTGGCCATGGTTCTCTCCGAGAGGAAACCTGACGAGAAGCTCAACAATAAAGCAACCGTCAATCAACAACATCTTGGCAAAGGCATCGGGTTCCAGCCAAAGCTTCTCTGAGTACATTTTCCGGGCTCGGGGAGCTTGTGCACGGACAACTCCCAGCAACTTCTCCAGTGTGTTCTCCGGGACTCGGTTAAGAAGGCTGTGCAAGTAGCACCATTTGATGTCCTCCATTGGCAAGAGATGCTTCTTGTTTCGGTGGAAGGGGCCAATGGAGATGATCTTGGGTTCGAAGGCAGCTCCACATTCTCCACGAATCGATGGGACCACTCGATAGATGGTGCATGGCTCTTCCTCTTCACCGGTTTGGCTTCCGACAATCTTGAGCTTCTCCTTGATGGAATCTAACAAAGGATCCATCTCCAACACTATCTCCGCTGCCGCCGCCATTTCTGGTTTCCTCTAGATTCTATCTCGCTCTTAGCCCAAGTCCATCAAAGAATGAAGAGAAACAAAGATAAGCTCTTGTTTGTCAAAGTAGGCGCTGTCCGGTTGTTATGCCAACTTGCATTTTGATGCTGGTAGGTCCATTATAAAATTAATATGGTTTATCCAATTTTTTATTTGAAGAGAATTAATTTGGTATTCAATTATTGCAGTCATCTCAGTAATCCATCTCAGCATTCAATTATTGCAAGCTATGGACTTCAAACTATGACAGATCAGCTACCTACTGTGCTACTTTGTCAAAGTGAAAATAATTTTAGCATCATAACGGGCAGCACTTTACAACTCACTGTAGCGCAATCATCAAGTTTAGCCGCTATGCAAAACACAACATATATGAGTCTCATCTTTATTGGAAGTTGTTCGTCTAGTATCAAAAGTCTAAAGTCCCATTAAAGAAAACTAAAGTATATGTCTCTATTATCACTCCACATGCCAAATATAAGTTCAAAGAGAGATACATTCGAACACACAAATAGAAAGATAAAAGAGGGTATTTGCAGTAGTGTGAGCAGAAGAAAAGGAAGTTGCTGCCATGATTTGTGGTGGCGATTCAAATCATTGAGTACATTCATCAAATTCATAAGAATTGAGGAGAAGAAGCAAATTTTTCAACAGAAATGACAAATAGACAAGACTCAGATTTTTAACTTGGAGGGTCAACATACGCCAGAATGGACAAAAAACAGTCTGAACAATTGTGAGGCCAAGAAGCACAAATGCTGCTATAAAAGAGATGATTGCCCAGGGATTGCTGAAATAATCATGAACCAGCATTGCTCTCCATCTATGGCGATCTGACGAGCAGAATTTTCTTACATCCTTGAACACTTGCACCAGATAATGCTTTTCATAGTCCAGGTACCCACCCTGCATAATTGATTAAAGAAGAGAGCCACGTCCTTGTAACTCCCCAGCTTGCTCTCAATAACGCCGCAGTCCTGGAGGACAACCACGTCCATCTGGGTGTTGATGAGGTTGTCCATGAATATGGCATAGCTAGTGAAGTGACTTCCAGAACCCAGACAGCATTGCTCGAATGCTATGAGATTGCGAAACTCCGATATTGTGGTCGCTTGTATGCTGAGTTGGGGTATCTCCATGCTGCTGTTCTCAAACTTCACATCCAAGTAGCACATTGCATCCTCTCTTTTCTTGAACAAGATACCGGCTTCTTGCAGCTCAATGGCACTCGGTATGGTTCTCGGTGCCCTCTGGCTTTTCCTTTTCACTGGCAGCGGCCTCTAACGCCGAAAGCAACAGAGGATTAGTGACAGTAAACCAATGAATACATAAGAGATGAATCTTTTAAACTTCCTAGGAAGATATAATAATACTGAGAATGGCGCTGGTTGTTTCGGCCCAAGATTGGGAATGAGAGACATGTGGAACAGATGAAGCAAATGGTGTATTTCAACATTCGGCGCGGTGTCCATTCTCGCATTGGTGACATAAATGAATGCCAGATCAGGTAGAGATATCAATGGCCGCTCATTCTTCTTCTCTGAGGAGATAACTGGGATGACTGTGCAGTTGAATAAAGCCTGCAGGATGAAGAATGGGATTTGGTTTTCCAGCAGCAGTAAATTGTTAGAAATACAGTTATGTATACAGCTGTATTTCTATATCTATATATCTACCTTATTTGTATACCTGTGTATCTATATATATCTTGTATATTGTCATTATTGATTAAGTGAATGAATGTGATTTTCTTCACCTAACATGGTATCAGAGAGGTTTTCCAAAACCTAAACCCTAAATTTTTTTTTTCCGCCCTTGGCCGCCGCGACCACCGCCCTCGGCCGCCGAGCCCGCCGCCATCGGCCACCGTGCACCCGGCGCCCCTGCGCGAGCGCCCCCACGCGCCGCCCCGGCCCGCGTGCGCCGGCCCTCGCGCTCCGGCGGCGCCCCCGGCCTACGTGCTCTGTCCCCGCGCGTCGCGGCCGCGGCTCGCGCCCTCGGCCCCGCGTGCCGCCCTCGGCCGGGCCGCCCTCGGCTCCCGCGCACACATGGCCCCCGCCCGCCCCCTGTGCCCCCGCGCTCCGGCGGGCCCCGAGCCCGCGCGCTCGGCCCTGCGCGCTCGGCGCGCTCGCACCGCCCTCGGCTCCCGCGCACACGCGGCTCACGTGTGCCGCCCTCGGCCTCCGCGCGCGCCGGCCGCCCTCGGCTTCCGTGCGCACGCAGCCCCGCGTGCCGCCCTCGGCTCCCACGCGCACACGGCCCCGCGTGTCGCCCTTGGCCTCCGCGCGCTCCGGCCGCCCTCAGCTCCCGTGCGCCCGCAGCCTTAGGCCCCCGTGCACCCTGTGTCCTCGTCTCGTGTTTTGTGCAGGGATTCCATGGCTTCTGCTCATGTCTCTTACCTACAAAAAGCAGACATCATGCTTAATGGCAAGAATTATAAAGCATGGTCTTCCACTCTACGTGTGCTTCTTCGCGGACTTAATCTTTGGGGTTATGTTGATGGTACCCGTCCGCCTCCGGTTTCTTCTACTGACGCCTCTTCTAGCTCCTCTTCGTCTACAATTACCGGTGCGTCCTCTTTCCTGTCTTCTGATTTGCTCAAGTGGACTGAGGATGATGCTCGTACCATTGCCATCATCTGTCAGTCCTGTGAGCTTCCTATTCGCTTGACTGTTTGTGATTTTTCTACGGCCAAGGCGATTTGGGATCATCTGCGCACACTCTATCTGCCTTCCAGTCAGGCGTTGTGCTATTCCTTACTGCAGACTATCACTTCCGCCTATCAGCGTGAGCACTCTGTCTCGGATTTCTTTGCCGTACTCAGTGACTTATGGCGTCAGCGTGAGCACTCTCCCTCTTCTTCTCCGACCTGTACCCAATATCTTGCTATTGCTCAGGATCGCGATTATCTTCGCACTTATGAGTTTCTCATGCGTCTTCGCCCTGAGTTCGAGACCGTTCGTGCTCAGCTACTTCACCAGGTTACACCTCCGTCTGCTACTGATACTCTAGCTTATGTGCTTGCTGAGGAGACCCGTCTTCGGTCGTTAGATGTGGTTCCACCACCTGCTGCTCCTCACTCCGTTCTTGCTGCTCCCCAGCAGAACCCAGTACCGACCACTGCTCCTCTGATGCCATCTCCTGGTCTTAGTGTTCCTGTCCGTCCTCTTTCTCAGTCTCAGGGACCAGTTTCTAGTGCCCCCCCCCCATCGACGGTCAGTTCGGTGTCATTACTGCCATGGTCTTGACCATGTTCGTACTGAGTGTCGCAAGCTACAGCGGGCTTAGCTAACAGCACAGCAGCGCACAGCTCCCACCCGACCCTTAGCACCTCAGGGTGGTCCGTTGTTTGCTGAGCAATTTCAGCAGCTTATTCAGCAGCTTTCCCGGAGTCAGATTTCTCCCTCTTCGGCCCCAATACTCACTCAGGATGCATCAGACGCCTCCACTCATCCATCAGTAGCCTTTGCCCCTACAGGTATTTCTTCATCCTCTTGGTTGCTTGACTCTGAAGCTTCTTTTCATATGACCTATAATGCTACCCACCTTCACTCTCTTCACCCCTTTTCTTCTGATCTTCGTGTTATTATCGCTAATGGCACGTCCCTTCCTGTCCCTAGTCGTGGCCTCTTACACACCACTCATTTTCATATTCCTGATGTTGCTTTTGTACCCCAGCTCTTCATGAATCTTATTTCTGCTAGCCAGCTTGCTTCTCTTGGCTATCTTGTTATTTTTGATGAGTTTGGTTGTCGTGTGCAGGATCGTCTTACAGGGACCCTCATTAGAGCTGGCCATCGCCATAGTGGGGTGTATGTGCTCGATCATCTTCGCCTTCCGTCCTCCTCTACGTTACCAGTTGCACCTGTTCATTGTTTTTCTTCTGTTCGTTTCCATCCGTGGCATCATCGTCTTGGCCATCCTAGTGGTTCTCGTCTGTCTTCTCTTATTCATCAAGGTGTTTTAGGTCGTGTTTCAGTTTATATCTCTCATTCCTTTTCGAGTTGTAAGCTTGGCAAACAGCTACAACTCCCCTATCCTTCGAGTGTGTCTAGGTCTGTTTCTCCGTTTGAATTATTTCATTCGGATGTTTGGGGCCCTGTCCCGTTTGTCTCGTTCGTTCCTATTCTGATGCTACTTGGGCTAGTGATCCGTCTGATCGTCGTTCTGTTACTGGTTTTTGTTTGTTCTTGGGCTCTTCTCTCATTGCCTGGAAGTCCAAGAAGCAAACATGTGTTTCTCGGTTTAGCACCGAAGCGGAGCTTCGCGCCATGGCTACTACTGCTGAGGAGATTGTTTGGTTGCGTTGGCTTTTGCATGATCTGGGTGTTGTCTCGCATGCTCCTACTCCTCTACATTGTGACAACACCGGTGCCATTCAGATCACTTTGAATCCTGCCAAACACTCCCTCTCCAAGCATATTGGTGTTGACGCTTTCTTCTTGCGTGATCAGTACAGCAAAGGCATTCTGGCTCCCCAGTTTGTTCCTTCTGAGCGTCAGCTTGCAGATTTGTTTACTAAATCTCAGACACGGGCACACCATGATTTTCTCTTATCCAAACTCTCGATGTCTGATCCCCCGTGAGTTTGTGGCGGAGTGTTAAGAAATACAGCTATGTATACAGTTGTATTTCTATATCTATATAGCTAGCTTATTTGTATACATGTGTATCTATATATATCTTGTATATTATCATTATTGATTAAGTGAATGAATGTGATTTTCTTCACCTAACATAAATCACTCCTAATGAGAGGCAACTTCCGGTTCTCATCGAAGATTTCTTCATTCTCTTTTTTCAGAACCATCTTAGTGACAAGCTCGATTATAAAACAACCATCCAGCACCAACATTTCAACAAAGGCATCCGGTTCGATGTCAACTTTCTCAGAGTAGAGCTTCTGCGCTCGAGGCTTACGCACGAACTTCTCGCAGCCACTCGGCCAGTTTATTGTCTTTGTGCCGATTAATGAGGCTGAGAAGGAATTGCCATTTCACATCTTCCATTGCCGAGAGCTGATCGTTCTTCCGATGATAGGGACCGATGGAGATGATCTTTGGGTCATACGCAGCTCCGTCGTCTTGTCAAAAAGATGGGATTACTCTATAGATGGCGCACCTTTCGTTCTTCTCTGATGATTGGCTTTCAAAGTACTTGAGCTTCTTCTCCATTTCTGAAAGCAATCGATCCACCCCCACCACGATCTCGCTTGTTTTTCCAACTCTTGCCATCTCTCTCTCCCCCTGCAGCTAATAAGTCAGTCAATGCCTTTTAGATGGTCTTCTCGTATGCATTTATTTGGTCTATATATACACATAGTTAGTGGAATCATTTATAGTTAATACTTACTGTTCTCAAATGTACACTTTTATCCTGGATATTCACCGCTTGTGAAGTTCTTTGGCAGATAATTTTAAGTTGAGTTTAATGTTGATACGAAAGAATAACATTCCTTTTATATATATATATATATTGAAAATTTTAATTAAATTGATGATAAAATAATATTTCTATGTTTGATATTATAATATATTTTTAGAAATCTTTTGGCATAATGACAAAAATAGTTTTGTGTTATTCTACGTATCAATAACTTGTCAATTATTTTTAACTTTAAAATAGTAATGATAACATGTTTTTAAATGTATAAAATGTTTTTAAAAATTTAATTAAATAAAAAAAATTTAACAAACCATTAAATCAAAATTTTTAAATAAAAAAAATCTATTAAATCAAACCTTAAAACCAACAGAATTATATATATATACCATTAGAATTAGAAAAAAAAAAACATTCACATATCTGATCAAGTTTGTTGGTGAAACAGCGATTGAGATATCAAGAGAAGCAACTCGGACTATGGAGGGTTTGTCTTTGAGAAAACCTATAGAGTAAAAAAAAAAATAATGATATTTTGGTTCTAAAAAAATAGACTCATTTTCCTATTTTATGGAAATCCAATTTTTCTAGTGAAGGAATAATACTATTTTTTTAACCGAAAAAAAACCTCTATTAAACATAATAAAAGAAATTTTGTATTACTATCCAATTAAGTAATTTTTTTAACCAAACGTACCCTTGACATACCTGAATTGGTCGGAGATCTTAGAAACAGTGGGCAGCAGCTGTCACCATGTGTGTTGTAATCCTTCTATTGTTCTCATAGGCCGTATCTTCAAACTTCACTGACGAAGGAAAGAGAAAAAAAAAGGGAGGAGGCCAAGGATATTTGAAAGTAGTCAGTAGTCCACTCCATCGAAGGTTTTCTGTTTTCTTCGTTTTGTTCTGCTTTTTTTGGGGGGGCAAAGAGCTCAGTCGAGATCATGGAAGAAGGTGGATCAGTGGTGTTAGCCTTCCTTTTAGCACTATGTGAGAGGTTACAGGCCACTGTTGCAACAAGTGAGCTTCCAACTGCCGTTGAGAATCAACTCGAGAGATTATTGAAAACTTTGCTCGCAATTCAACGCTCCGCGCTAGAAGTCGCGGAGGAGAAACCATACAGAAGTAGGGCAATTGGATCTTGGCTCTGTGAGCTCAAAGATGTTGCTCTTGATGCTGATCACTGCCTTGATTTGTTGTCTCTCATTGATGTGAGTAATGGAATGGAAGTTGTAGTCCATCGTCACCGATGTCCCGTTCTCTGTTGTGCTGCTCTATCCGGCTCCTCCGATGATCCGGCTCAACAACTGGAACTCATGATCAAAGACGTTCGGAGAAGAGCACAAATGTTGGTGAAGAAGCAACCTCGCCATCTCTGTCACCAACCAAAAAGCAAAGTTGGAACCGCAAGATTCACAATGGCGGAAACAGTAGCAGTGTTTGGAAGGGATGAGGATAAAGAGAAGTTGATGCAGCTTTTGATGCCTGAAGAATCTTCTCTCATCACCATTGTTGGCAGAGGAGGTGTCGGTAAGACGACTCTCGCCCGTGTTGTCTATGATGATCAGAAAATTGCAAGTCTTTTTAAGCTTAAAATGTGGGTTGCCGCATCTGAAATCTATGATACAGAGAGGCTTTTGAAGTCCATAGGAGAGTCTGCAGCTGGATTTCCTTTGCTTGACAACCTGGGAATGGATAGAATTCTTGGTATATTGAACGGAAGATTAGTGGAAAGTAGATTCTTGCTTGTTCTTGATGATGTCCGTAATGAAAAACTTGACTGGGAGGAGCTGTGTAAGAAATTGGAGTATGGATTGAGAGGCAGCAAGGTTGTCATAACCACACAAATAGAAGAGTTTGCAAGTAAGAAGAGATTGCCATCATTCCTCCATAATTTGAAGGGCCTGTCATCTGAAGACTCTTGGTCTTTTTTTAGAGAATGTTCATGTCTTAATCAGATGTCATCCATTGAGAATGTGGCAGAGCTGGAAGAAGTCGGCATGGAGATTGTGACCAAGTTGGATGGGTTGCCACTTACAATTAGGATGTTAGGATGTCTATTGCACTCAAACATTGAGCTTGATGAATGGAAGATGATCTTGAATGCTGATGTTTGGAAGTCTAAGCCCGATGAATTGTATGGAATTCCTGCTGCCTTGTGGTTAAGTTATCAGTATCTGCCGCCGCACGTCAGGCAATGCCTTGCATACTTCTCCGTGTTCCCTAGAGATCATAAGTTTGACAAGGAAAGCTTAGTCCAAATGTGGGTGGCTCAGGGCCTTATTCAAGCTCACCAAGGGACAAGAATGGAGGACCCAGGGAGTGAGTATTTTGACTATCTTTTGCAGATGTCCTTTTTGCAGAGATTGGGTTCTGGAGATAAAACTGATATGTATGAACTGATATTTTATTCAAGAACTGAATTCAGTGTCGATTATGCGCGACCGAAGCCCTTCGACAGCTCTGAAGACAAGTACATTATGCATAGCTTGATTTATGACTTAGCTGTATTCATTACTTTGAATGAATCTCTTTGCCTATCATCAACTAGGATGCCCTGCGATAGTAATAGGAATGAGAAGAAGAATAAGAAGAAGAAGAAGAAGAAGAAGAAGAAGAAGAAGAAGAAGAAGAAGAAGGTGAGACATTTATCATTGCAGGCTGACAACCTGGACGTGGCTCAATTTTCTGATTCATACATGCTGGATACTGATAGTGTACGCACACTTCTTCTCTATCGCACAACAATAAGTTCTTCTTTCAATTATGATGTTTTGTTCTCAAAGTTGAAATGCATCAGAGTGTTATGTGTGAGTGACACAAGTTTAGAAGATCTGCAAAAATCAATTGGCAACTTGAAACAACTCAGATATCTTGACCTTTCGAAGACATCTGTTGCTACAATACCGGAAGAGTTGTGTAGCCTTTCCAATTTGCAGACTTTGAAGCTGAGTGATGAACCTCCTTCTCTGCAAGAGATACCCCGTTGCATATCAAATTTGATCAGCTTAAGGCACCTGAAAGCAGACAATTGTGGTGAGATATATAAGCTCGGAAAGCTCACATCCCTGCAGGAGCTGAAGGAGTTCATAGTCTCAAATGAGAATGGACACAAGATAGAAGAGCTGAAGTACCTGACACAACTTCATGGGGAACTTTGCATTTCTCGACTTAAGAATGTGCACGGTGAGGAAGAAGCCAAGGAAGCCAAGTTGAGTGAGAAAGAGCATCTCAGGAAGCTGGAGTTAAACTGGTCTTTGGAATACTATTCATGGGATGGACATCCTATAGAATCAAATGATGCAGTCATTGAAGGTCTCAAACCGCATGCAAATCTCAAAGAGCTCACAATAAGGAGCCATGGTGGATCTAAGCTTCCAACCTGGTTGAAAGATGGATCACTATCAAACCTTGAAACTTTAGAAATACTTGAGTGTCGAAATTGGGACCTTTTACTTATCGGGCAGCTAAATATCTTAAAGACATTTCGAGTTGAGGGATTGTCTGTACTTCAGCATGTCGGTCTAAAGAATGAAGACAATAATGCCCAACTGTTTCCTTGCCTTCGAATACTAGACATGAGTAGGTGCTCCAGCTTAATTGAAATAATCCCCCTCTCTCTAACAATCGAAGCAATAAGGCTGAACATGGTGGGGCTGTTTACTCTACCTGTATTGCAGCAAATTAAAAGTTCAACATCTTATGCATCCCTGGCATCACTGCACATCTCTTCTTGTGGAAGATTGGCCACGCTACGAGCGGGACTACTAGAGCATCTATCACAATTCCACTTGAAAGCTCTTCATAACTTAGTTATTCAAGACTGTGATGAGCTTGTTTTCTTGCCGGATCATGGTTTCTCTGCCCTTATGTCACTGAAGACCTTGCGCATTGAAAATTGCCCGAAACTCAGGTACAAGCCAAGTGAGAATGACAGTGTTACTCTTCCTTCATCTCTCATTGATTTCAAAGTCATTAAATCAGCAGCTCTGATCAATGATTCATTCTTCATGAGTATGGGAAACCTTCATTCCCTGGGTTCAATGATGATCAAAGGCAAGCCGGACAGAGAGGAAGATAAACTTCCCAAACACCCTGTGTTGACATCACTCCCCTGGGAGCTGCTGCAACACTTGAAGTCGCTAAAGCAGTTAGAAATTGTGGACTGTGAATGGTTAGTAAATCTTGGACTCCAAGCTCTTGTGTCACTCAAATCTTTGAAGATCGCTGGCTGCCCGAATTTGACTGCTTGCTCATCACCCTCTGATGGTGCTCCCATGGTTCTTGAATATATGGAGTTTGACAACAGCTCGCTGAAGATGATGAGCTTGGAACTGCTAAGTAGGCTCACCTTATTGCGTGAACTGAAAATCATGAGTTGCAAAGATCTAGTAATTTTTCCTAAAGAGATGGAGGGTTTAAATCGCCTCACCTCGCTCAAGCAGTTGTATATTCATAACTGCATTAAGCTTCTGTCTCTGCCTCATGACCTTGCACTCATGCCTTCACTTGAGGAATTATTTATAACTGAATGCAGCAGTATTCAGTCCATGCCGGAGATGGGCCTGCCGGCCTCCCTGATGATATTGGTTATCAAAGATTGTCGCCGTTTGAAGCAGAGATGCAAAAAAGAAGGTGAAGATTGGCCCAAGATCTCTCATATCTTCTACATTGAAGTCGATGGACAGAATGTTAATGAGGAGACATTATCGGAGGCAGCTTCCGCTGAAGAGTACCTTTCTGAATCTGCTCTATTAGATTGGGATGCCGCTTTCTAATTGTAAACTACATTTGTTATATATTAGAACTATAATTTCACGTTAATAAAAAAAAAAGCATGATCAGAGTGTTATACTAAGGCCTGCAGTGTTGCTTAGCTTTTCCTTTTGTTTTTTTTTTTTGTTGATATGTTTTTTCGTTCATAGGTTGATTTGGTCTTGTAGAAGCCATATGGCATACTGTTGTGTGATATAAAGAATGAAGAGAACGGGAGAGGTCTTGAACTAGATTTCACCGGTTCTTAAGTGAAGCAAAGAAGAAGAATACAACTGAGATAAGATAGCTTTGCTTGAATTGAAAAACCACATAACAGTAACATATAAATAGAGATAAGATAAGTTAGCCAGCTCACCACCCATGTGATTAGAGTACTGACTAATAAAAGCAAAAGACAACTAAAGAAGAGACATAACGTGAGCTACATGCAGCGCATGCACATAGCTCACAATTTTCAGACTGTAGACATCTGAACATATCTTATCACATACCATATGCTTTTAGTGATCCACCAATTAGTGTTGTAGTAAAGAAAAATCATGTAAATCAAATACCTCAATCTTCATTCGTAGCAGGTGATAGAACCAGAGAGCTGCTCTTGTTTCTCCAAAGGACACATTGTCAACAAGGAAGACTCATGGAGGCTCCTGCTCATGGATCTCTTCAACGGCCTTCCAATCCACAGCGGATGTCCGTTGAAGCTCGTTGCAATCACGGTACTTTTTTGTTAATGGTACAGGTGCAGGGTGATCAAGAGGCCATCTTCTTCTCAGTTTTGCTTCAATGACAATACTTATAGGTACATCTACATGAATAGACTAATTTATTTATTTTTTAACTTTTTATGAGGAAGTTCTTAGTTGATTGAATTGAATTTTAGTTATGTTGCTTAAAATGATAGTTCCGTTAGTTACCAATGAAGCTGTTCTTCACACTTAAATCATATTGTGATTTCTTGAATGAAGGCTTTATCCAATCTTAAGCTTATTCATATCTCTGAACTTTGCCTAGAGTTTTTAAACATCCCTCCCCGTTATAAATTTAGTTTTCTTTATCCAATCATTTGAAAATCTGAAACACATTCAATGGCCATGTTCATCAAATTTGAATCATTATGGCATTACACTTTGCTCGCTCATTGTAGGACATAAAATTACAAAACCCAAAAGAAATTTGCAATGTAAGTCCTTAAATCTGATCTTCCTATAGCACAGTAGCTCTAGGTCAAGGATTTACAATGCTTTGAAGCTTTTGAAAGGGGGTTAACAACCCCCATCACCTGAAGATCCTCTCTCACTCTGGTGTTCGCTCTCGGAAATACCTTCTGACCCCCAGCTCCCTTGGTATTCAATTCAATCAGTTCTGTCACTAATGGCTTTGAAGATTATTAGGATGCCCAAAGCTGGTTGCCTTGGAATTCTATGGAGATGAATCAGAGCTCAACGTTGATGCTCACTAGACAACTGTTAAGTAGACTCAGCATCTCGCATGTGATAAAATTAGTCATGTACACTCGTTTGGCATGATTTTGGAAAAATATGAACAATGGTAAAAAAAAAAAAAAAAAAAACATTTTGATATCTGAATGATGCGCTATAGTTTTTTAAACTTATATTCTGAAATAAATATGACGTTATTTTTTTCCAAAATTAGCACTTACTACTATTAGCACTTACTAAGTAGTTTGCAAAAGGAGAATGATAAAATCATTATATATCAAACCCATGGTGATGGTAAGCATCATTACCAATGTCAAGCTCCCTTAGTAGTTGAAGTCTTGAAGATGAATATGAAATTTGTAGTCAAGTGGAAGAGAATCTAATATCATGCATGCAAAGACTCTTAATACAAAGTGTGTTTGGATGATAGAATCAAAGCATACATTTGAAGAGGCAAACAGAATCAGGAAATTCAGAAACAGCAACAGCGCTTCGGCGTTGCCCCCTCATCTTTGCTTGATGGATTGGCATTGGTTGCAGGAGCTGGAACAGGAGGAGGAGGAGGAGGAGCAGCAGCAGCTCTTTCTTCAGAGATTTGATTAGAATTAGTGTTATCATTGTTTGATGCTTCACGTTCCTGAGCCGCCTTTTTAGCTAATTCCTTAGCCATGTTTGTACGAGCTCGTGCTGCTATCTGCTCAGCAGTTTCTTTGGAGTTCTGTTATTGAACAAACACAGTAGTGAATAGAATTCAGCAGAGGGTTAATGAATGAATCATAGTGCAAAATCTCTCTGCTTTGGTGCATGTGTGACTAGACAGAGAGGTAAAAAGAGGGAAAGAACCATTTTTTGATGTCAAGATTGATGAGGTTCAACTCTTGATTCTTAAGATCTGTTTTCCTTCAAGCCTGAAAAGATGTAGATCATGATATATATATATATATATAAATCAAAAATTTTTTAAAAAAAAAACCACACAAAGCTTATCTAGGAATAAAGTGGAGAATGGGCACCTCGCTGATCTTTTGCTGCTGGTTCAGGAGATCTAAGGTACCCTGTTGGTATGGATATGAATAATTGGACGTCAAAGAGAGGAGAGAGAGAGAGAGAGAGAGAGAGAGAGAGAGAGAGAGAGAGAGTAGTATTTTTTTTTTTTGTCAAGAATAACGAAATTCTTAACGGGCCCGCTAAACTAAGACAGGGGCGTGCGCATACCTCGACTGCGGCCTGTGGGGCCGCGCACACATGGGCGCTGGTACCACCCACAGTTCGTGCTCACAATTCTCAGACATGCACCCTCACCCTGAGGATTCGAACTCTCGCCACTTGCGAAGCGTCCTCACGGGGGACCCAAATGCCAATTGACCCAAAGACCGTTGACGAGAGAGAGAATAGTATTGACCATTGGCTTGGAATGCTCAACTTGGTTTTTCTATACGTTTACCTATTTTACAAAAAGAAGGAAAAACAAGTTCCTGGACTAAACTGCAAAAAAAAAAAAGCATTGAATTTATTTGCAGGTTGAACTGTAGCTTGCTTGTCTTCTCCATTGTAAATGAGAAATAAAGACATCTTCATTATTAGGATTGGCTCTGTATCCGTACAAAAGTCAATGGAATGCTTGACTTTGTTTTCCAAATTATAGAAAGAAATAAATGAAAAGCTTGATCCACAAAAACATTAAATTTAATTGCAGATTGAGTTGTTGCTTGCCTGTCTGATTCTGAATAATAATGAGAAATAAAGACTCATCTACATTACTAGGATGGGAGAGTAAAGTATAGGAACTGAAATGAAAGTTCATAGGAACACAGCCATTGGTCCATGGGTGGTGAGTCCTTTGATAGGGCTTCCAAGATGAATAACTTGGTGATAAGACAATAATATATAAGTAAATGGGATTTAAAATAATAGGAGCATGCATGAGCTTGAAAAATTTAACCTCATAACTAAAGTTAGTTCAAATCGTTAGATGCATTAATATGGATATCTTATATGGCGTGGCGGGGTGGTGAAAGTTCAAATCTTCATGTGAAATATTCACGTGCATCCATGAGGTGATGACGTATTAGAGGTAAAAGAACTCACACGCATAAATCCTTTTATAGGTCCGTTCGAAATAAATAACTCACATGTGATAGACATATTAACAATTATTTTTGTCAAAAAAAAAAAAATTCAACCTGTTAATTGGTATGAAACGAATCCTCAAAACAATGAAAACTAGCGGATGCTCCTTTGATTTAGCTCTTGTTTTCAGGTTGAGACTTGGGAGGGGTTTTGTTGAGCCGAAGATTATGGCAGTGGTCTCGGCCTTTGTCCATAGACTTTGCTAGAGGTTATAGGCCACCATTGCAGCAAGTGATCACCTTCCACTCGGTGTTTGACATAAAAGCTGGAGAGACTTCACAAAGCCTTTCTAGCAATTCAAGTTACTACACTTGAATAAACACTACTGCTCCACTATAGATCCATTAAATACCTAAATTATATGTTATTATAAGCTTTTCTAGAAAAGTGATTTTTTTGGTCCATCATCAAATGTGTAATTTAAATCAGTTTGTGATCAGTGATTAGAGCTGTCAAAACAGATCTAATCCGTCAGGCCGGCCAACCCCGCCGACAAAAATAGGTGGGTCGGATTGGTATTTTGCCAACCCGCCAAAAGGCGGGCCGGCCTCCCCCACACACACACACTAAATGTTTAATTTGTGTGATTTATTATAAGTTTATAACATCATATGTAAAATATATTTTGAAATATGGCATTTGTATTATACTTTGTGTTTTACTAAATATCTTTTGGTTTGCTTTAGTTCGTTAAAAAAAAAAATCAATATATAAAATATCTAATTTTTAATTATTTTATATTTTTTTATTTTTAGCGGACCAGCCCACTCAACCCGCCAAACCAATATGGGTTGGGTCGGGTTGGCATTTTGCCAACTCGCCAAATGACGGGCCGGGGGTAAAATTTTTGGTAGGCCACCAAACTTTGGTCAATTATCAAAAAGGTGTCCCAACTTCAATTTGAATCAAAACGGTTACCCATCTTTAATTTTCTTTCACCGGGAGGCTACCCAAAGGATTCCGGCAACTCAGTGGTGACGTGGCGGCCACGGGTAAATTGCCATGTCAGCGCTGACGGAGGATTTCCGGCCGCCATGTCACCACTGAGTTGCCGGAATCCCTTGGGTAGCCTCCCGGTGAAAGAAAATTAAAGATGGGTAACCGTTTTGATTCAAATTGAAGTTGGGACACTTTTTTGATAATTGACCAAAGTTTGGTGGCCTACTAAAAAATTTACTCGACGGGCCGGCCTGCCCTACCCTGTCAAATAGCGGGTTTTGACAACCCACGGGCCCGTCCGTCCGGCCGGCCCGTATTAACAGCTCTATCGGTGATTATCAGTATGCAATAGATGCATTGAATGAAAATGGGACCAAATTAAATGGGAAAACACACACACACACACACATAATTAAGTATGAGGTAGTCCATGGTCTACAGTAAAGGCTCTAACATGTTCCCAGTATCTGCAGTACATGCATATATTCTGTGTAGAAGAAAAGTAAGAGATTGCTGCCATTACGTGAGTTCACAGGTCACTAGCCAAGTAATAGCGGACATCATGTGGGTCAGTATTATTTAGCAGAGGACAAGAATGAAAACAATTATATGATATTAAATATATTTAATAAAAAAATAATACCAATACTCTCTTTGACCATAAATTTGAAAGGAATAAGAATATACATAAATGAATATCATTTCAGTGTGACAGGGATGTGAAGTCTTGTGCTCTTTTTGTTGGTCTGAAGAGAAATCAAGGGACCGTCTCATTTCTGCCAATCCATTGTCTGTACTGGCAGGCTGCTTGGCATCCAAAGTTATTCTAACTCTTTCTTTTGTGTCAGCGGAGATTTACTTCCAATCTTATTTTATTTAAATTTTTTTATTTAATTTTTTCTACACTTTTATATTTTAAAAATAAAAAATAAAAAATAAAAAATAAAAAATCAATCCACCACGGCAGATAGAGGAAACTATTTTCACTACTTCCAACATATTTGTAAAATTTTAATTATTAATTTATTTATTTTTGATAAAAATAATAAATACCGGTTAATATTTTTATTATGAGTGAATTATTATCTCGAGAGCACGCTAGTGCACATGATGCTCATATTAACGTCTTTAACCATTTGAACGAAGTCATTTTTTATTACTAAGTCCGACGATTAGTTATATATATATATTGCTTACTCTTTAGATTTGTTCTAAACTTATTTTATTATATATCATATATTAAAAATAATTTTGGATTTGGATATAAAATAGTTTACTATAAAATTATATATGAACTAATATCTCTCGCTAAAAATATATATACAAAAAAGTAGTGGTGTGGTGATGTTGCATTAAAGACACAATTGAAAAAAGCTCATGAAAAACATAATTTAATAATAAAAATTAGTCCTCAGAACTAAAGAATATTTTTTATTTAATGAAACATGTCCTGCATTCAGGTAAAATAAAACAAGGTTATAAAAAAAAGTAGACTTTGTTTTTTTTTTTTTTTAAAAAAAAACTCAACTATAGTTTGCAGTGCTGTGTTTTTTCCAAAACTACAAATGATAATTGTAAATTTAATATCTTATTAGGACCATTACGAATAATTAAATTTTAAAAATATCCCCTATTTTGCTAAATTTATAAAATGGCCTTTCTTCCTCATTTGTTTATAGCTTAATATGTAAGCATTTTTTATAGAGTAATGCTATATAGAGCGAAGTGGTCGCACGAACCAGCCACACCACTGATGTGGCTGGTGACGTGGCGACCACTCTCTCTCTCTCCTCTTTATAGTTTTTTAAATAAAAAAAATTAAAAAAACCCTCTCATACGAAGTATTCGGTTCCTCCCTTCTCTCTCCTGTGAACCGAGATCCCGGCCGCCGCTCCCTCCTCCTCGTGACTTCTCCACCGGGTTCCCCCTCCTCTGTCCTGCACTGGAGATCCCGGCTGCCGAGAGCTCCTCCTGTGCTCCCTATCTTGACGCTCTCTCCCTCTCTCTCCTGTGCCCTAGGTTTCTCGGTTCGCAGCTCCTGTCCCCGCTCACACAAATTGTGTTTGAATTATGATGAAGCTTATTAACATGCCTAATATTTAAGTTGCTTCATATCAATGATTTTGGTTCGTTTGTAAATGAATCCTGTCATACTCTCAAGAAAATTTCAGTTTTGATTAACATGATTTATTTCATAGTCTGAAATGAGAAAAAAAGAATTTCAACTGATCACTGTGCTCGCATTAGTTAATGCAGGAAAAACATATCACTGATTTTCCGTCTTCTGTTTAATTTGCCATTTTCAAAAACAACAAACTGAAATATAAATGCAATCACTGGAATCTTCTCTGAAGCAAGTTTGCTTATTAAGAATTATTTGACTCAATATGGGTGATTCATTGTTCTCCATCATTTCTGCAGATTGTTTATCCATAGGCTGTGTTGTACAATACCTTCTTCCTCTCTTCAAGCATCAAGGCTGATAGAAAAATATAAATCTTTGTGAAGCGGTTTTTACGTTAAGAGTTAGTCGGGAGGGCTTTTTTTATTTATTTGATTGTCTACTTCTCCAGCTTCTGCTCGGCTTGCCAGGAGGCAAAAAAACACTCCATTATGATTGTTTGTATGGTTTAGTATCTGTAAAGCAAATTAACACATGGATTTGTCTGCATTACATATGCCTACAAGTTGTAAAGGAGTAAGTGATGTGCTATCCTTAGCTTTCTAGAGGGAGGCACCAAATGGAAATTAATGAATCATCAACAAAGACTTCAGTCCATGACAACCACAACACCTGCAATAGAATATAGAAGATACTAAAAATACAATGTCCTGGTCATTGAAATTTATACATTCTGCTGTGAAATGCAGTGAAATCCTAGTACTTCAGAGGTGGTTGTTTGGTCGGAAGCATGCCGAATCGCTTCTTCAAAAGCACTCGTTGTCTAGAGTATTTGTCATCTGGAGAGAAACGAGTTGCGTCCAAATAAAGCAGGGTCTCCATACACAAATCATCAAGCATAGATACTTTGGCTGAGGTCTCCATACACAAATCATCAACAACATAAGCTTCATCCTCCTAAAGTACGTTTGCAATTATTTTGAAGTCATAATTTTGTTGAAGGGAAAGATTTTCAACAAGACTGAAGGTGTCTAGCACTCACCTTCATAGGGTTAGTTGAACACAAGAGTGAATGATCAAAGGAAGAATCAATAGCAGGTTCCGTTAGCCATGGTGTTCATTAGAAGTCGTCAGCTCAAAGTTCACAAAAATTGAAGACGTCAAACCCTCTGCCTACCATAGAAGTGATTGGATTAACCATCACCGTACCAATCAACAAAGTAAAACAGAAACCTGAGATAAGCTTTCCATTTGATTTTCTGTACTAGAGAACACAATAAAGTTTCATGCATTCTTTGTATTCACGATAATAGCATATGAAAAAACTCTGCATTTTCCACATATATTAAGGAAATGAAAATATGTAAAGGAAGAGAATCTTATGAAGAAATAAATTCTCTTCAAAAATTTTCATCACAAAGACATCAAAGGGATCATATCTTTTCAAATTGTTTATGCTGTAAAAGTAACAGAAGAAACGGCTACCACTTCCTTTATGTCAAAGATCCCATCTTTGCATCTAATCTTTATTGGAGATACAAACTTACAACCAAACATTCCTTAATCTAATCAGTAGAGCAACACATAAATTAAACAATTGCTACAAATTAAATTATTTTGGCAAACGTTCCCTTCTGTCCATCTTATATTCATTTATGTAATTAAACTAAATACCAAAAATACCTAATTGGAGTCCAACAAGAACTTCAACAGCATCTAATCACAACAATATCTATAAGTCCGCATAGTAGAATTAAAAATAAACAAGTTCCACAGCCTTCTCACATCAATCCCTTATTGATCTCTGAACCAATCCCTTATTGCAGTCAGGGTCCCCTAAAGCAATTGCAAGCCTTAACATTAGTTTGAATCCTAGTCGAATAATAATGCCATCAGTTACTAGAAACTTCATTCTTCTATTTTTAGTAGTTATATTTTTATTCAAGATTCGATATTCAAATAATAGAGAAACACATGGTCAACATATGCAATCATGATGAAGATAAATATCAAAGAAGTTAGCATAGCTACAAGTCAAAGATATATGTTGCAAGTACATATCAGACACAAAATTCCTAAAGAAGCTTGCAATGATGAAACCTCATTAAAAAAACTTCAAAATATCTTATTTGCATATTTGATTCTCAAAATGCACGAATACCCTTATAACCCGAAAATTTTCACTTTCAATCGTCAAGTTAAGTGACCAATTTTCATATAAAAATTAACAAAACAAATACTAACATGATCAAAAAGTCAATCACAAAGACCATCAAGGACGTTACATTGATATCAACACATATAATAGATGCTCTTCAAATTAGGTTTATACACTTAATCATCAACCAATGATAAAGCAAGAATACTAGCAAACTTAGCAGTAAAAGTGTGTATGTACTATAAAAAACTTTGAATATTTGCAATTATAAGAGTTTATTAGGTTATCCTTTCATAGGCCTAAATAATGGTAATATCATGTGTAACAAGATACAAGTGAAAATATTAAGATGACATATTTTTCCCCATAAAATAATCAATCTTCCGTTTAATTGAAGTAATTGCATTGGCATCAAGATTTCTGATAACCAGAGAACCAGGGAAAATTTGCAAATCAAACTTTAGCCCATAATGAAGTTATATATGCAAGCACTATTTGAACCATGGTTTCAAACAAATATAGCTTTCAATTCCCTATCAACAAAAACAAGTAAACGACGAGCTTAAACTTCAATAGAGAACAATCACTATTTGAACCATGGTTTCAAAAAACTTTCAGAGAATGAATTCATGTTTCATCAAAGGCTCAGATCTTGCCCCTCTAATCTTTCACATGGAAAAACCTAAATCAAGGGCTGCAACCATAGTTGCCACGCCACCCAATCTTCATACTCTTTTATAGGGCAAATCATCATGGCCAAAAGAACATCTAAAAGAGTAATGCTTTATAGAGCGAACCAAATACACAAACCAGCCACATCGACAAAAAGAAATACACAAATAAGCAACAAAATGAAAAAAGAGGCTCAGATTCAACAGTGGTAATTTTCTCCCACCTTTCCCCTTCCCTCTACAACAATAAGAGTAGCGGTTGCCTGCTAAGCCATCCAAGCTACTACGCTGTCGTTATAGAGAGATGAGGTCACGAGAGATTTTTTTAGAGCATCATCATTGCCTCTGTACCTAACTTCAAGGAGAGCCGAGAGCAGAGGGGAGCGGCAGTCGGGAGAAAAGGCACGAGGAAGAACAGGGAATAGACGGTCGTGCCGCAAAAGAGAGGGGAGTCGTGACCGGCCGGGAGCGGCGACAGGAGCTGCGAACCGAGAAACCTATGACACAGGAGAAAGAGGGAGAGAGCGTCAAGATAAGGGGGCACAGGAGAAGCTCTCGGCGACCGGGATCTCCGGTGCAGGACAGAGAAGGGGGAGCCCGGTGGAGAAGTCATGAGGAGGAGGGAGCGGCGGCCGGGATCTCGGTTCACAGAAGAGAGAAGAGAGAAACCGGATATTTAGTATGAGAGTTTTTTTAATTTTTTTTATTTAAAAAAACTATAAAGAGGAGAGAGAAAGTGGTCGCCCCGTCATCCACATCAGTCGTGTGGCTGGTTCATGCGACCACTTCGCTCTGTACAACATTACTCCTTTTTATATTTCTCTGCTCCATTTCGTGTGATTCGAAACCCTAGAGGGGTTTGTCCTCCAAGCTCGCATCAATGGCGTTCTGGTGGCCATTGATCGTGCTTGCGCTCGCCTACGCCTTCTGCCGCTTCCTCCTCATGCTTATCCCCCCAAACGTCCCCTCCATTGAGGTTGACGCCTCCGATGGTACTATTTCTGACCATTTATTCTCTGTTTCTCTTTGATTTTTTGGGTATGTTTTCTTGTGTGCTGAGGAGCTTGGATTTGTTGGCAGTGCTGGATGATGGAAGTCAGACAAAGGAGAACAGCTACATTTACGTGAGTGTTCTGCTTGATTTTCTTGATTTCTTTCTCGGTTTTGAGAAATGTGGGTAGAGTTGAGGTTTGCTGGTTGTTGATTTCATGAAGATACCGAGAAAGGGGAAATTGGCGCAGAGTGACAAGGTTCAGTGCTACGAGCCGGCGACGATGAAGTATTTGGGGTATTTCCCTGCACTGACTCCTGATGAGGTTAGTGGTAGTGGATCCTTGTTTACGGGTGTTATATTATAACTTCATGTTCTTCTTTTTGAATTCTTGATGGGAGTTCTTAAATTAGTGGTTTTCCTAGTTTGTGTTTGATGGTTCTGACTGGTTACTATCTTCTGCATTTGGAAAGTATAGTTCATTTGGTCAAATTTTGGAGCTGATTTTACTTGAAAAAGAAGGATCAATAGAAGATATTTAAGTGGCATTTGAGCAACAGGGGAAGGGGGTCAATAATATGGATTTAGGCAAAAATGGGGAGTTTTTGAGATCAGAGTACCTTGGAGTAAATTTATTTATGTTAATCCGTTGCCTAAGAAAGTGTAATTTTGTGAAGAGGGAGGCTGAGGATGCATGAGGCTTTGAGAGTTGGGCTTTATTTGCTGTTTTGACACTGGTGGAATTCTGGTTTTGTTGGATATTTGGATATTAGGCATGCACATTACTTGACTATCTAACTGATGGAATGTTTAGGAATTCTTCAAGTTTAGAACTGGTTCATCTGTACTTCTAGATCAAGTTCTAATTCATGTATTAGATGAAAGATGTTGCCAAGGTGAGTTTGATGGTTCACCATGCCTCTGTAGTAGTCATAGCATAAATAATATTAATTGTTCTATGCTTGGTGTTTTTCATGGTTTACAAATTTTGTAATCTTTGCTCTTATAGTGATGTTTCATTTTTCCAATTCTATTGTTGAATGTCATTCAAACATCCAGGATTTTACTTACAAGCATTTGTTGTATTAATTTGAATAGGTCAAGGAACATGTAGCACAAGCAAGGAAGGCACAAAAGGAATGGGCAAAAAGTACTTTCCGTCAAAGGCGACAATTTTTGCGTATCCTACTGAAGTACATCATTGAACATCAAGAGCTTATATGCGAGTGAGAACAAACCTTATCAAGTGGCAATTTTATTGGGTTTGAACTTGCATTGGCATGTTACCAATGCCTTTGGGGAGGAGAGGAATATCTCGTATGCTTATTGTAGTTTTCCTTCTCTTCAAAGTACAAAGAATAACATGTTTATATGAACCATACCAAGGGAATATCTGTTTGTTTGATGATATGACCTATCATTATTGGTAGGGAGACATGGATATATAATACATTTACCACAATGCACATCTATTTATTGTTCATATTGTGCAGGATATCTTCCCGAGATACTGGAAAGACCATGGTAGATGCTTCTTTGGGTGAGATAATGACAACTTGCGAAAAGATCACATGGCTTATTTCAGAGGGCGAGAAGTGGTTGAAGCCGGAGTACAGGTCAATTTCTTAGAAATGATTTTTTTTTTTTTTGGTTTTGGGTTATTACCCTTTTAGCATATAACACCTACGTTCTTCTTCTTCTTCTTTTAGCTCATTTCTTTGCTAACTTGATTGCCCAAATCATTTAACAAAGTATGAACTTTGTGTATGATTGAAAATTTTCACTACAATAGGACGCCAATTATGGCTTTGTACAGACTTGTGCTTATGGATGAATTATGGTAAAAAAATTTGACACATCAAAATGAGCTGAACTATTTGACTTCTGAGCCCCAGCTATGAATGTGAGAGGTTGGCTACTTTGTGAACTCTAAGATAAGTGAGATGCATGCTGACACTTCTTTAAAAAGTATAAACTCATATGATAAACAGAAAGCAGGCGGCTCTTGGAAAATAGTATTGTTTTTTTATGTAGAAATTTAAAGAACACCTCATTCTGCGTTCAGCTTACTTGACTCAGAATTTGCATTTATATGTGTATTTGTTTGACTATGTGCCACTAATTTTGTTGTGCATGTTGAGAACATTATTTTATATGCATGAGATGCAGGATTATCATTGTAGTTTTTACAAGCATGGGATCTTGCATTACTAGGGGTTATTGTGAAAAAAACAAATCTATAATATTTTGTTTATCACCAATGGTTTCAGATCAACTGGAAAATCAATGTTGCATAAGAAAGCAAGAGTAGAATTCCATCCTCTGGGAGTGATTGGGGCCATTGTGTCATGGAACTATCCATTTCACAACATTTTTAACCCAATGTTGGCTGCTGTGTTCTCAGGAAATGGTGCAGTGATAAAGGTAACTCCAAACTGCTTCTGATCCCTGTCGCTGTTATATTCCTAGATTGCTTGACTAATACTTATGCACTGTTATTTTGTATAATGTATGTTTTCCAAATATTTCTGTAATCTTTTATAGGAAACTTTTACCAAATGGAGAATGATTTCGTGTTTATTTTCAGGTTTCTGAGCATGCAAGCTGGTCTGGCTGTTTTTATCTGCGAATCATTCAGGCTGCTCTTTCTGCTGTTGGAGCTCCTTATAATCTGGTTCACGTGATAACAGGGTAAGTGACTTTGAAACAATTGCATGGATTTGTTTTGCACTGCTATTATTTTGTTGTGACCTTAAAGGTTAACTACACTCGTTATTGTTTGTACTTATGAGTTCTATTGACAGTTTTGCAGAGACTGGGCAAGCGCTTGTCTCGTCTGTGGACAAAATTATTTTTGTTGGATCACCTGGTGTGGGAAGGATGGTATTGGCTCTTTTCTTTCCATCGTAATTGATTGTTATGTTTATCCTCAAATGTGGAACTTGTTCGAGCTATGACCACAATCATGGTTTTGATGTACACCCATTTTTTTTTTCCTTGCATGGTGACACTTTACATTTAGTAACTCTTTAGCAAGAAAAAACTTTGAAATTGAAGGTTGAAAGAGAGGAGTGTATACTTCCTCTGTAAGGAAGGATTACGATGGTTTTTTTTATTGTGAAAAGTAGTTTACTTTTGGCTCATTTGATGATGGGCAAATTACATGTGTCCTTTTCACAACCTTATACTGCAGATCATGGAAAAGGCTTCAGAAACTTTAATACCGGTGACACTGGAGCTTGGTGGAAAAGATGCATTTATTGTGTGTGAAGATGTAGATGTAAATCATGTATGTGTTCTTTTATCTGTATAAGCTCCTTAGGTTATCATTCTAGTACTTTTCGAAGTATATGATCATGTTGGCTGATCAAGTTTATGTCAATCATAATCATCTTTTGCAGGTGGTGCAAGTTGCAGTTAGAGGTGCTTTACAATCTAGTGGACAAAACTGTGCTGGTGCTGAGCGATTTTATGTTCACCGGGACATTTATCCTACCTTTGTTACCCAAATAGTCAAACTCATCAAATCAATATCAGTTGTAAGAAATTTTAACCCATTTTAAGTTTTGATTGTTATAGAGCTCAAAAACCAAAAAGATAAATCATAGACGGTGATGATAATTTACCATGATAAAGCACAATCAGAAAGGAAAGGTTCATGGGACCTCTTTACTGAATTTTCTTTAGATTTACCCATTGACCATTAAATTCTCTCCTAATTGTTCTTGCTTAGGTTTGTTTGAAAGTTAGGATGCTGGCTTTGTGCTTAAAGAGAATGCCTGTTTGTTTTCCCCTTATGTTTAATTTTTCACAATTTGATCCATACATCTAAGGCAGTAAAAATGACTAGCTTTTAGCTGACTAACCTTTTGCACAAATATTTATTATACCCCGCTAACGTGCAAATTTTAGCTTCATGTTAAACTGCTATCTAGGTTAGTACTCTACAAGGGCATTTGCTAATGTGTACCAGTAGATTTATCTCTCACTATCTTGCATGTAGGGCCCTCCACTAGCAGGTAGGTATGACATGGGCGCCATTTGTATGCAAGAGCATGCTGATAAGCTTCAGAATCTTGTAAATGATGCCTTGGAGAAAGGCGCTGAGATCGTTGGTAGAGGAAGCTTTGGCAATCTGGGAGAAGATGCAGTTGATCAGTTCTTTCCTCCAACAGTTATTGTGAATGTAAATCATACAATGAAACTGATGCAAGAAGAGGTACATCTATACCTTGTGCTCCTGTTGATTTCTTTGATGCGTTCATCAGTTTTTCGGACTTGATTGTTTTTTTTTGAAGGCTTTTGGACCAATCATTCCCATTATGAAATTCAGTTCTGATGAAGAAGTTGTTAGACTTGCAAATGATTCAAATTATGGTCTTGGCTGTGCTGTGTTTTCTGGTAATCAAAAGCGTGCTATAAATATAGCTTCCCAGTTGCATTGTGGAGTTGCAGCGATAAATGATTTTGCATCAACTTATATGTGTCAGGTAATCTAGTGATCTATTGAGCATTGACTAAAGTTGGCTCTATTTCTTAGGCCAAATGACATTTTTCTGTCATAACTGTCTTTCTATATTTTTTTTAACTTTTCTGAAATAAATCACCCTTCAAATCTTCACTTTTCTGCAATTCAAGTGAATTTATTACACTTTCGCAGGAGTTTATGTTGGTTGCTTTGGTGCAATAGATTATGGGTTTCTTTTTAATGTGAAAATTTCCTTCATACCATAGATTCCATATGGTAGTCATTTCTTAATAGAGAATTTCTGTGTTATCTTATGTGGCTTGCTGTGCCTGTTCTTGGAGTGTATATGTTTGGCTCACACAGTAGCAAAGCAACAACCATTGTCCTAAATTATCCTATTTTTTCCTTCCTATGATGCAGTCCTTACCGTTTGGAGGTGTAAAGCACAGTGGATTTGGAAGGTTTGCTGGAGTGGAAGGATTGCGAGCTTGCTGCCTTGTGAAATCAGTTGTTGTGGATAGATGGTGGCCTTACATAAAAACAGTGATTCCAAAGCCCATCCAGGTCTGTCTGCCAAACCCCCAGTTCGATGATTGCACATATTCTCTCTATTATATGCTGTCCATTCTTATTCAGCTATTTCCGTTGGGCAGTACCCTGTTCCAGAGAATGGCTTCGAATTCCAGGAATCACTTGTTGAAGCTCTTTATGGTCTGAATGTGTGGGATAGACTGAGGGCCCTGATCAATGTCTTTAAGTTACTATCTGAGCCGAATTCAGCCCCCACTTCCTCCAAAAGAAGGTAATGAACAAGCAGGAACTTGACTAGCGGGGAATTGAAACGCGGATGGACGGTAATCATGTAATATCTGATCTGATCCAGTACAGATCCTGATCATCTTTTGGTGGGGTTTGTTGTCTACAAGTGCTCTGCAATCCATGGTATATCCTGGAAATCCGTTTCTAATAAATCACCCTCTCTGGAGAATACCTTTCTTTGTTGCCTGTATTTTTTTCTTTTTTTTTCTTTCGTTTTTTTTTAATCTGTGGGGATTTTTTTTTATTCCCCTTGATGTTGGACAAAGCTGCTTGTTTTTGTGTTTGTGGAGAAATTCATTTTCTCCATGGAGGGGCGACGTAGGTTGTTATTGGCATCTTTGGAATTTCCTGAAGCTATCGGCGATGGATTCTGTGGCTATGACTTATCTTGACTTACCAGGGAAAAGTTCATGAAGACTTTGATAAAACTTGAGCAAATTACAGTTGTGTTATGCGGAAAAGCCATGCAGAACAAGTGTAATTCCAGGAGACTACATGGTTTTTGTGCGAAAAAGTCATTGTGGGCTGCAGTATAATTTCAGATAACTACGGGGCTTTTGTAAAAGAAATTACCTAGAACTTTAATGTGTAATTCCAAAGAAATGCGACGTGTTAAATCATTGATGTGATATTGCCCCAGAAAACTTGTTACTTTGTGATAACAAAAAAGATTGGGGTTTCGTTGCATTTTGCAAGATGGTCGAAGGCCTGCGCTCATTTCTGTAATTCCATTAAACAGGAGAGCGTAGAAGTAATTCCAGAAAGCTTACGGTTTTTATGCAAAAATTGCTAGGAAGAACGCACTTGTAATTCTGTAAACTAGAGGGAGAGTTTTTCCCGTAATTGTTTTAATTCTAAGGTGATTTATGTAAAAAAAGGTTCGACTGTATGATTTCTAGCATTCTTGATAGGTTTTTGAATTATATGACCCCTTTTCTCGTCGTTGTCTCTCTAGCCCTTCGCCTTCCTCACTCGAAACCCTAACCCTAATTAGGTTTACAGCCATGTCCAAGCGCAAGTTCGGTTTCGAGGGCTTCGGCATCAACCGCCCGGCTACTTACTCCTTTGAACGCTCCCAGGCTCCTCAGCGCCTCTACGCCCCCCTCCCACGACCTCTCCGACGACCAAGACCTCGACGACATCGCCTACGACAATCCTGACCCCGCCCCCTCCGCCCCCGATGGCGATGGAGAGATCGACCCCCTTGACGCCTTCATGGAGGGCATCCACGAGGAGATCCGCGCGCCACCTCCCCCTCTGTTCAACCCAAGGACAAGGGCGAGAGGTTTAAGGATGAGGATGAGTACGACCCTGTGGAGAGCTTTCTGAGGTCTAAGAAGGACGTTGGTTTGGCCTTGGCTTCAGAGGCCTTGCACGCGGGGTATAATTCGGATGAGGAGGTCTATGCTGCCGCCAAGGCCGTGGATGCTGGCATGGTTGAGTATGATTCGGATGACAACCCAATTGTCGTCGATAAGCGGAAGATTGAGCCGATCCCGGCGCTGGATCATAGTACTATTGAGTACGAACCCTTTAATAAGGACTTCTATGAAGAAAAGCCCTCAATTTCGGGTGAGATCTAGTTTCTTCTTGTTATTGTTCCCCTTCTGCATTTGCACATGGATTTTTGATGATGTTGAGATCTATATTGTCCGACCTCTACTAGTATCTGTTGTTTTTTATCGCATTGTCGATTCCTGTAGTGTTTAGTATTATCCAGAGTGAGGTTCATTGGCACTTCGAACCATGGTATGTGTGGATGATCCAGTGATACGCTGTTCACATGCATTGCTGCTTGTGGATCTCACAGTGATCATAGTATCTTTATATGTTTAATGTGGTTAATTAAGAGTGGAATGAGTATAGTTAATTAATGCTTGATGGGCAGTTTGTTCTAGACTACAACGCTGTTCATCAATAATGAATCTCTTTTGCTCATCTTCTTCATTGCTGGTTGATCTGCTATATTTATTTGTTGGCTTTATTGCTTTGTTAGGGGAAATAAGTGGAAAAAAAGTCATCTTTATCATCTCTAGAATCAGGTTCAATATGTTGGTACACAGTCTCTGCACTGTTAACAAGCATATGCCTTGCCCCTGCCTTGGTGCCTTGCTTCTATTAACCAACTTTGCAGTTTCACTATCACCTGTCAGAACTATGTTATATAGGAACTCAAATATCTCTCAAGTCACAATAGGAAACTTAAATATGCGTGCTTAATTACTTTGTGTGTGTGTGTGAAGGTGATTACATTGTTATTTTTCTAACAAGGTGGTTGTTGACTAAGCAATTGAAAACTTCATGGGTTTGGCACCCACTGAGTTCTGACATTTTACCTTGTTTCAGGCATGACTGATCAGGATGTAGCTGAATATCGGAAAAGCTTAGCTATACGTGTTTCTGGTTTTGATGTACCAAAACCTGTCAAGCTTTTTGAAGATTGTGGGTTTTCCCCAGCATTGATGAATGCGATAAAAAAGCAGGGTTATGAAAAGCCAACGACAATACAATGCCAGGCTCTGCCCATTGTCCTTTCAGGAAGAGATATTATTGGCATTGCAAAAACTGGATCTGGCAAGACTGCAGCTTTTGTACTTCCTATGATTGTGCATATCATGGATCAGCCTGAACTTGGGAAAGAAGAAGGTCCTATTGGTGTCATATGTGCTCCCACAAGAGAGTTGGCTCATCAGATCTATTTAGAAGCAAAGAAGTTTTCTAAGCATGATGGAATTAGAGTTGCAGCAGTGTATGGTGGGATGTCTAAACTTGACCAATTGAAAGAGCTTAAGGCAGGCTGTGAGATAGTTGTTGCTACCCCAGGGAGACTAATTGATATGCTGAAGATGAAGGCGGTAACAATGACGAGGACAACTTATTTAGTTCTTGATGAAGCTGATAGGATGTTTGATCTTGGGTTTGAGCCACAGATACGATCTATTGTTGGGCAGATTAGGCCAGACCGACAGACTTTACTTTTCTCTGCAACCATGCCTTATAAAGTTGAACGACTTGCCAGAGAAATTCTGGAAGATCCTATCAGAGTTACAGTTGGTGAGGTTGGAAGGGCCAATGAGGACATCACTCAGGTCATTAGTGTGCTACCCTCTGATGCGGATAAGTTGCCTTGGCTTCTTGAAAAGTTGCCTGAGATGATTGATGATGGGGATGTCCTTGTGTTTGCATCAAAAAAGGCTACAGTAGATGATATTGAAAGCAAGTTGATTGAAAGAAGTTTTAAAGTTGCAGCTTTACATGGTGACAAAGACCAGGCATCTAGAATGGACATATTGCAAAAGTTTAAATCTGGAATTTTCCATGTTCTTGTTGCAACTGATGTTGCTGCACGAGGACTTGACATCAAGTCGATCAAATCTGTTGTTAACTTTGATATAGCAAGAGACATGGATATGCATGTCCACCGTATAGGAAGAACTGGCCGTGCTGGGGATAAAGATGGGACTGCCTACACACTTATCACACAAAAAGAAACTCGATTTGCTGGTGAGCTGGTTAACAGCTTGGTTGCTGCTGGGCAAAATGTGTCTAGTGAGCTGATGGATCTTGCTATGAAGGTAGGATTTTGTGAAATTTTTTTCTTTTTTTCCTTTTATTGATGTGATGCTTAGATTCATTGCATCTATATCTCTTTTCATATGAGATGTGAGATCTTGTTTTGCATATGAAGGGGGAGTAAGTTGTGATTGTGCATATAAAATTTTATTAATAATTTGTCACGAAGTTTTACCTTTTCTCATAAGTTCATATTTTTTTTCATCTTTGTCATCTTCTCTTAATTGTTTCACATTATCTTAATTGTTTCTCTAGTTCTGTGGTTTATACATGAAAGCATCAATGTTATATATTTCTTAGTGATGATATTTGCATTTGACTCTCTTTTAAAATTCAGGATGGAAGGTTTAAATCTAAGCGGGATGCAAGAAAAGGTTCTGGTATGTATTATCTGTTTCCAAGCAGTGAAGCTATGAGGACTTCTTATGTCATTCCACTTCAAAAGTCTGATGTCAATATTTGAAAATTTTGTGTAGGTGGGAAAAAAGGTAGCGGGAGGGGTAAAGGTGGAGGTGGTGGTGGAGGCGGGCGAGGTGTCCGTGGTGTTGACTATGGTATGGGTATCGGTTATAATCCCGGGCCAAGTAATACAACATCTCCATCAATTCCAAGTCGATCAGCTACTGTTAATTCATTAAAAACTGGGATGATGGCACAGTTCAAAAGCAATTTTGTTTCTGCCTCATCTAGTTCCCAAAGTGATTCTAGGAATCAGGCAACTAACTCTAGGCCAGTTCTAAAGGGTTTTGTCTCTGGTGGATCCATTGGGGGTGACGCATACAAGGCGCAGCCAGCACCGTCTTTTTCCTCTGGGTCGCCCGCAGGAAACACCAGGGACAATGGAAATCAGAGAACGCCTGAAAGGTAAGTTTTTGATGACTTGGAATGATTTCTTTTTGTCTATAAGACTTTGACAGTCATTCTAGATTTTATTATTTTCAATCCGAAATATTTGAATACAAAAAAACAAAGCAAGAAACCCAGTTTCTGGTGTTTTTGTAGAATACAAGCAAATTTTTGTCCATCTCTTTCTTTTTAATACATGATAAATTCTTTTTATTTTGATTTACTGATGCTACGTGTTATTTTATATATGTTATCAAATATCATCTTTTTGATTTTATATAAATTCGGTTCCTTGCAGTTCCAGAGATAGACCACGGGAAAGAAAACGGCCATCAGGATGGGATCGTTAGCTTTTTCACCTAAATGTATGAAAACAAGTTTTCGACTTTTGTTTGAGTAGATGATGTGTTATGTCTGATTCATGTATAGTGGTGAGATTTCTGCAATTTATAGCTTGAGGATGATATCTTACAATTTTTTTCCTCTCGTCCTTGTTCCTTTATTCATGTTGTACACCCAGTTAGATACTAATCTCTTGACGCATCGGGAAGGGGTGACAATCTAAGTTTAGATATTCCCTCAATTTAAAGAAGCATGGTCCATTTTTTTTTTTTTTTTAATTTTGTTGCTCATCTCGTCTTGATCTTAGGAAAAAATTGGTTTGCTTGTGTACCCTCAATCACCAACATAATAATGCCTTAGAAAGCATAAACCTGTGCAAATATTCATGTTAAACTTTTGGGTGTGGCCTGCTACCATCTTTTTCCAAATAGTTTCTGCTGATGCAACAGGTTGCAAGAAACTGGAATTTGGAGCTCGTCACAAAGATTTTCAGATATAGCTAAATGGAAAGTTTTGTTCTTAATGTCTACTCCTTATGTCAACTCAAATCAGACTATAGAGCCTCATCAGAAGAGTTGCTTGATTTGCATAATGGTTTGCCTTTGGACTGCTTGATATTCCTTCAGATGTCTGTTTCCTGTGATTTTTATTATGTGCTTGTGTACAGAGAAATGGTTGAAAATCAGTTTACCTCGTCAACCAGGTAGCGACCCTGGTATCATTATCATATGAACTCTTCTTCTGCTTTATTTCAAGTCAAATTTTTGTTCATTTATAGTTGCTAATTTGACCCAAAGTTTTTGTTTAGCTTGTATCATTCATGTAGTGTGTTGAATGTATTCTCCTTTATATAGTAAAGCAATAACAGAAAGGTCGGTATGTATGTTTAACACAAAATCCTGTTGGACTTGATACCAATATCTATATTTCCCAGAAGTGTAAAAATAAGTTACATGAGAGTATTAAGATCAAAATAGATGACATCAGTCTCATGGGATGTAATTCTAATTTCTGAAGCTAGTCATTTTTTAAAATCATTTTATACCTTGGGGCATTGAGCAACATCATTGATTCCACGTAGATTTCTTCTCCGTTGAACACTTGGGCAAATGTCCAAGCAAGGCTCCTGAAGAGCTTTATCAGTGTCTGGTGTTGGTGGAGTGACACCAAACTTAAACTGAGTAGTAGTGAACATAAACAAACACCACATTATCACTGCTTGTCAATGTTTAGAATTCAATTTTTACACAAACTTTCACACAGGCGGAAATATCGTTACCTGGCAGCTGCAGTCAGCAAAATTAGGTTCCATGAGTAATGTGACTCCCATGTAATCCTTGAAGAAAGTCTGAAGACAGAAAATACACAAAGATGACAAAAACAGCAAATTATCTACAAGACTTAAACAGAACAACAGTTATGCTCCAAACATTTGGACTTACCTGAGTAGGAAGCTTACAAGTGTTGATACACACTCCCAAGCATTTACTCTCTTCTAGATATTTGCACCTTTCCACAAACACCTAAGGTATGCAAAAGATATGAGGAGAATAGCAAACCCACATTCTGAACATTAAAATTATCATATTGTTGCATAAGCAAATTACCCCACTGGAGCAAGAGGATCCATCAGGAAGATCAACTGAATTAACTGAGCATGTGCCCATCAGCCATTGACAGGAAAGAGCTGTTGCTCTTGCTTCACAAGGGACAGAGTTTAATTAACCACCTCAAAATAATAAGCAGAGGTTATCGGCATCTCCATTCAAGAAGAGATTCTTGTTCATTTAAGTGTTTAAGTAATTTATTAAAGTTTTTTTTTTTTTTACAACACCCTTGCTGACAAATTGTTTATAGCTTGTCTAGGAAAAGAATTTGATGGGGATGCTAACTCACCAAGCATCATGGAAGCTATTTTTCCATCCTGTATAGGTGTTATGAGCATCTTGAATAAAGGAAGCATGAATGGTGGAAATAGGGATATCAACACTCTGACCTGAAAGTCATAGAGAACTATTTCATAACAACTTGAAAAGCAAAACCCGATTGATGAAGTAGTAACTACTGCACCAAAAACACACGTGAAATGAACACAATGCCATTAATTGAAAGTAAAATATTTCTAAACTAATACTAAAGAAAAACGTAATAAACGAACAGATACTCTTCTGCTACATCGCCAACAAGTAAACCAAGGAGCAAATAAGAAAAGGGCACTCAGAGCAGGCTCTCTAAAGTAGATATCACGGAGGAACTTTTCTACAATAAAATAATAATAATAATAATAATAATAATATTATTATTATTATTATTATTATTATTATTATTAAACCAACGTGAGAAATCTTTCAAACATCTCCATCAGGTTTTAACGACAATAACACAGCCCAGCAGATACCAAAAATAGTTTGCAATTATCTTTAACCCCTTTGCAGCATGCCAGCATCAAAACTCTATGCATGCTGTTTGTAACTTTCTCATGTTACTAAAAACCCTTTCTTTCTAATCAAAATTTGCCTGTGCATTCTCATATCTATCACGGAGAAACCAACACAAATTTGCCTGTGCATTTGTAGTAGAGTTTGTTTAACCAATTTTAAATAACTACTAACAAAGCAAACTTCATATTACCACAACTTGATGCTTAATCCAATCCCATTTGAAAATATGTAGATAGTCAGACCCTTTTCTTCTTTTCTCTAATGCTCTACTGCAAATGCCTGCTAAGCATTTAACATTCCTAGCTCTACTTGCAAACTAACAAACTTCTAATCTGTCTATTTGTGTCTATAAAAGCAGAGGGTATTTGTTGCTTGAATACAGCCCACTATTCCAAGTTAAACCACCTCCTCCCTTTGCAAACCTTTCAAAAACTTTGCTGCAATTCAAACCATGCATTGACAAAATTTCTTCTTGTTTCTCTAATGTTCTACAGGTCCTTTCTATGCAGTGTCAAATCATAGTTGTAGTTCCAAACAAGTAAATTTCTAGTCACTGTGTTTTGTGTGTCAATAAAAAGCACAGAGAGTTTGTAGACATACTGCTGATTGCTCAATCTCTGAACTGCTTCTCCCTTTCATCATCAGCTGATTCACAACTTCCATCAACCCATCGTATCCCGGCTTCTCGGAATCCCACCCAACTTCCTACAACTTTTAGCCAGAGATTCAAAATTCAAGAACATCAACCCCTAAATTGAAGAAAAACACGAGAACAAACTAATCCATCGAGGATTGAGCTCACCTCCACCATTTTCCTCCTGAAGAAGGCGAGCAGAAGATCATCCAGAGGTCCAGGATTGTATTCATGCTTTTCAGCTTCGATCTAGCCATCGAGAAAAGCAAGGGTTTTCAGCTGGAAATCAGAGGAGTACAGAGCAGAGAAGGAGCACAAACCGATTGGGATTGCATAGAGGAGTGGACCCGGAAACCATGGATTCTTCGGAAGGAGTTGGGCCGTATCGGAGCAGCCCCGGCGAGCAACGGGCCCCGGAGCCGGAGGAGCATGAGACCATCCATACGATTCAATGGCCACGCAACGCTGCAAGGAGATGTTCTCGTTTTGTTTTTTGTTTTTTTTTTTGGTTTTTTTACGTAATCCCGCGGACAATATGAAAATAGAAGTTTTACAAGGGGTTTTATGTAGTTTTATATTTGGGACTTTTATATCCCGTTTCTCAAAAGCTATAGGAGTGAAAAACTCTAATTTTTTTTTTTTAAAGGAAGCAATTGAAAAAGGCAAAAATGAATATCCCTAAAGTTTTTATAAGAGATTAATATACATTTCAGAATAATGCAATTCATTTTTCAAAGAAAAATAGGGGAAAAACCTCAATGGAGGGCCAAAACGAAAATAAAATTTTTACAGGGGGTTATATGTAATTTTACATTTGAGACTTTTAAAATGCTATTGTTTTGGAAAACTCTAGTTTATAAATAGAGTAATAAGGGTAAAATAAAAATAAAGGTTTTATAGGGATTATGTGCAATTTTAAATTTGGGATTCACATATTATTTTAAAGGTTATTGTAAAGAAAAAAAATTCAAATCTGTGTATGGAGTAACTGAGGGGCAAAATGAAAATAAAAGTTTGATAAAAGGTTACTTAACTTTAAAATTGTAATTCACATTTTTTTAAAAGGCTATAGTAAAGCACAACTCCAATTTATCTATGGAGTAATGATAGGGAAAAATGAAAATAAAATTTTATAAGGGCTTGTATGTAATTTTATATTTGATATTCATTCATGTATTTTATAAGAGCTATACCAAAGAAAAATGGGTTTATGAGTGGAATAATTGAGAGGGCAAAATAAAAATAAAAGTTTTATAAGAGAGTTTGTGTAATTTTAAATTTGAGATTTAGACTTTTTTTTCAAAGACTATTTTCAAAGACTATAGTAAAGAGAAAAACTCCAACTTACAAATAAATAATAAAGGGGAAAATAGAAATAATATGTTTATTTATTGTAAGAGTTTATTTTTTTATTTTTTATTTCAGGTACTAGCCTCTTTCAAGGTCTAATAATGGAAAATAACCATTTTATAAAGTCATCAAGGGCAAATTAAGAATTAAATTTTATAAGAGGTTTTATATAACGGTGTTATACATAATTTTATTTTTAAGATAATGAAATTTTGTAAAGGCAATAGTAAAAAAAAACTCCAATTTATAAAATGGGGTATCAAGTGGCCAAATAACAAGGAAAGTTATAAGGGGTAATATGTAATTTTGCAGTTGGGATTCATGCATTTTTTAAAAGGCTATTGTTAAAGAAAAACAATCCACTTTATAAATGGAATACTTGAGGGAGTTAAATGAATATAAAAGTTCTATAGGGAGTTATATGTAATTTTACATATGCGGGTTATATATAATTTTACATTTGAAATTAATACATTTTTCAAAGACTATAGTATGGAAAAACTCCAATTCATGAATGGATCCAATATGGATTAAAATGAAAATAAACATTTTATAGGAGGTTATATGTAATTTTATATTTAACATTAATGTATTTTCCAAAGGCTGTAATAAAGAAAAATTTTCAATTTATGAGTGGAGCTCATGCATTTCTCAACTACTATAATAAGCGAAAAACTCAATTTATGAATGGAGTAATCAAGAAATACAAATGAAAATAAAATATTTATGAGGGTTGTATATAATTTTACACTTGATATTCATGCTAGTCTTCAAGGTTACAACAAGGAAAAATCTCCAAGGCTATGATAAAAGGAGTGATCAAGAAAGACAATTGAAAATAAAATTTTTATGAGGGTTGTATGTAATTTTACACTTGATATTCATGCATGTCTCAAAGGTTATAACAAAGGAAAATCTTCAATTTATCAATTAAATAAAAGAGCAAAATGAAAATAAGAGTTTTATGGGGGTTATGTATAATTTGACATTTGAAACTCATGCATTTCTCAAAGACTATAATAAGGGAAAACCCCCCGATTTATGGATGGAGTAATCAAAGGGACAAAATGGAAATAAAGTTTTGTATGAGGTTATATGTAATTTTATATTTGAAATTTTTTTAAAAGATATAATAAACGAAAATCTCTATTTTATGAACAAAGTAGTCAGGGTACAATGAACGTAAAACTCTTAGTGACGGTTAGAAGTAATTGTAAAATCGAGACTCATGCATTTTTCAAAAGCTATAATGAAGAATATAGAAATCGAGTAATCAACAAAATAAAATAAAACTAAAAGTTAAAAAAAAATTAAAAAAAAGTTTTATAGGGGGTTATATGTAATTTTATATTTGAAATCATGGATTTCTCAAAGGTTATAATAAGGGGAAAACTCCAATTTATAGATAGAGTAAATGAGTAATTGAGGAGACGGGGAGGGGGCGGGGCCAAAATGAAAATAAAATTTTTAGAAGGGTTTGTATGTTATTTAACATGTAAGATTCATGGATTTTTCAAATTTTTATAGGGGATTACACGTAAGTAATGGAAAAACTCCCAATTATGAAAAGAGTACTTTAAAGGGAGCAAAATGAAAAACCTTCAATTTATAGGTAGTGTAGTTAATTGGGCAAAATAAAAATAAAATTTTGATAGGGGTTTATATATAATTTTGCATTTTAGATTTATATATTTCTCAAAGGCTATAATAAAGGGAAACTCTAATTTATGAACAATTTATGGTCACAAAATTATTATTCAATCTTGAATCTCCGATCCCAATGAAGTCAATCGGACGGTCAGGATTTACTCTAAACAAGCTCAAAACCCTCCTCAAAATCTAAACCCAGAGAGAGAGAGAGAGAGAGAGAGAGAGAGGATGGCGAGGAGAGTGAGCCGGGTGGTGCCGTGGATGCTCGCCGGCGTGGAGAGAAGGCTCTGCACGACGGTGGGAACGACGGCGGAGGAGGTGGAGAGGAAGGAATGGAAACCACTGTACCGAAGGCTGTCGGCCCTGGGAAAGGCGCCGAAGGGGAGGGTGGTGGAGACTTTGAACGGGTGGCTTCGTGAAGGCCGGGCCATTACCTTCAACGAGCTAATGAAGGACGTGCGCGAGCTCCGCCGCTACAAGCGCTTCAACCACGCCCTTGAGGTCTTTCTCTTTGCTGCAATTCGATCGTACTATTTTAAAATTAGGTTCTTGATCTTTCACTAGAATCATAAGCGTTTGTTCTATTTGTTCATAAATTTTTCTTTTTTTAGCAGTTATGTTCGTTTATCTGAAATTTCTTTGCTTTTACTTACCATACGGCGGATCATTTGATGACCAAGAATTGTTTTTTTCTTTTCAATTTGGATTTATTTCTTAGAATTAATCCAATATTTATATTTCCTTAATATCAGTGGATGATGTATATATATCCATTTTTAGTACTTGTAGTAATTGTAGTTTATAATGTTACATTTGTAACTTAAGTTGATCTTTGACTGATTTTTCATCTGAGTCACCATATAAAGGTGTTGTATATGATGCTCAAATTAGCTAAAGAATCAGCAACATTGGTATCGGATTTGTCACAATAAATAACACTATAGAATGTGATTTAGTTGATCAAAGTTAATTGAGCAAAAGGGGTAGCTCTGTATGTTGGGTTCATTTGTTTAGTATCTTTGTCCTTGAACCCTTTCCATATCTTTTTCGGTTGATAACGATCCTCTGATTTTCATTCTGCTGCCATTTTTCCATAAATGATGTCACCCAATGTATGCAAAGCGTATTGAACAGGACGCAATGGCTGTGTATTTTGTGTTTCCATTCTGTAATCACATTTGCCGTATTTGCAGCTGATGGATTGGATGGAGAAGAGGAGTATGACATTCAGTGAAGGGACCCATGCAATTCGAATAGATCTTATATCCAAAGTCAAGGGGGTAGATGCTGCAGAGTGTTACTTCAATAGTCTTCCAGAGGTAGTCCAGAACCAGCTCACATATGGAGCTCTTCTGAGCATCTATTGCCATGTGAAAATGGAAGACAAGGCCATGGCCATTTATGAGAAAATGAAGGAACTGAACTTAGCTTCAAAGACTCTGGTTCACAACAACCTATTGACCCTCTACTCAAAGTTAGGCCAGCCGGAGAAGGTCATTAGCCTATTTCAAGAGATGAAGAGTATGAATATAACTCCCGATAATTATACATATTCCATATTGATAAACAACTATGCTTCACTGAATGACCTGAATGCTATTGAAAAGCTTATGGATGAATTGGAAGATGGACACAAGGATGTCTTAGACTGGACTATATACAGCAATCTGGCTTCGGTATATTTGTCAGCTGGTTTTTCTGATAAAACTGAATTAGCTCTTAAGAAATTGGAGGAAATTAGGGACAAACGGGATCGGATGCCATGCCATCATCTTATTAGCTTGTATGCTAGCATTGGCAATCTAGCAGAGGTCAATCGGGTTTGGAAGTTACTAAAGAGTAGCTTTGAGAAGACCACTAACATGAGCTATCTTGTAATGTTCCAGGCTCTTAGTAAACTAGATGATCTCGATGCGCTTAATCAGTGCTTTCAAGAGTGGGAATCTGCTCAGCTGAGCTATGACATTCGGCTTGTAAATGTTGTTATTGAAACTTACCTGAGAAAGGGTATGATTAAAGAAGCCGAGTGCCTGTGGGAGCAGGCTAAACAGAAGGGTGCTGGTTCTGACTTTCGAACATTTGATTACTTCATAGATTATTATTTGAAACACGACATCAGTTCAGCTCTGAAGTGTTTGGAGACTGCGACGGATCTGGTGAAACATGATGAGTGGAAACCAAAGCAAGAGATAGTGACTGCATTTTTGAAACATATCGAGGTAACCAACTATGTGGACAGGGAGCAGGCTGTCTACAAGTGCTTGAAGAAACTTAACTGTCTCGATGTCGGAGCTTATTAATAAGCTACAGACTTAAATGGTTGCCGATAGAATAGAGTCTTTGCTGCACCAGTGAATCATGGATGATGGTGTAGAGCTGAGCTCTGAAAGCATGGAGTTGTTTAAAAATTTCTGTATGATTGAATATCCTGTATTTCTATTGATTTTTTGGCTCCAAATGGTAAAACCTACAACTTAATTATGAAGAGAATTGCTTTGAAGTTTTGGTTTTGTATCATTTTCTTTTAATTACGAATGAAGAACAGTTTCTTCTTGTCTTCCAATGTAATGTGCGTTTATATTGTATGCGTTTATTCTTCCAATGTAATTATGAACAGTGGCTGGAGCTTCTTTATTCACTGTTGACATAAATTGTATGTGTTTATTGTTAGCTTTTCTGCCCTCTCATTCATTATACAAATCAAATATTTCGTCTGATTTCGAGGATTATAATCAAACTAATGCTACCATATATTTCATTTTACATCACCATACTGAAATATATATATATATATATATAACATCTCTCGGTTAAAACTTTGAGACCTCTACTATTATGACTATATATTACAGAAATCTTGATTTTAAGTTAACAATGGCACGTCATTTCATCACTATCTCCTGAAAACAACAAAAAGAAGGCAATAAACATGACTCCATAAAAACAAAATGGACTCTCATTTCTTCATAACAGAAAGTTTTTTGTTGTCAGACTCATCAAAACCAAATCATTCAAATTCTGCATCTCTGCAGCAATTAGAGCACACCTTTTTGTCTCTAAATTAAGGAACATGTAACTTTGCCAAACCATACCCTAAAGGACCACCCAAAATCTTTTGCCAAAAGAGTCTTTTGCATGCTTATTAAAGATTACAAAAAGATGATATCCAGACACTATTTAGAAAATGGATACAGTTCCTTCCATAGATTCAGCACATGAAATTTAGATAAATATCATATGCATGAAGATTCAAGAACACACAACTGTGTTACTAAAAATCCCTTGGATCGATAAAAATGCGTGAAATTGCTTGCGCATCATGAGCTATATCGATATCGCCATTGATAGCATCACCTCCGACTCTCTTTATGAACCAGAGATCATCAATGCGAGAAGTGAAAGAGCTCAATGGTACGTGCTCTCTTAGAGGATCACAAGCTCCGAGTTCAGTGACAACCACTTTGCAATCCTTGGTATTTTTTGCTAAACTTTGAGCGAAAAACCACAAGGATTTGATGAGCTCCCCAACCCTTTCTCCTTCTCCATGGAGTCCATAAAGGAAGAGAAATCCAAAAGGCTTTGAAAGGAGTTCACTTGAAGGGTATACCCTTAGGCAAGGTAACACTTTGGATGTTATGTGGCTTAGAGTGGAGTGAAAGAACCTTGCAATGGGTGCTCCTCTTATTTGAAGTTCATAGGATTCATATGTCTTCCAAATACTAAGAATGGCCCAAGAGCTTGGAGTCTTGTGAATGAATTCATGATCATCATCATCATCATCATCATCATCACCCTCCTTGATTTCTTTGCAATGCAAGCCACTCCATTGTTCATCTTCATAGTAAGAAACCCATGTACCAAGGCTGAGTTTCTCTTCGAGTATGGCATCGATATCACCGGGAAATAGTTTTCCTCCTCCAACCTTGTTCTTGTACAATGAAATTGCTTGCTCCACACTTAGTTTTTCAATCTTCACATTGTTTGATGGCTGTTTGATCTTCTTTGCATGGGTTTCTAGAGGTTGAATTAGTATCCATAAGGAGTTCAACCTCATGTAATCAAATTTAAGAACAAAGAGATTAATGGATGCAATGTTGTTCTCCTCAGTGGCTAAGGACATGTATTCTGCTCCATTTCTAATTGCCCAACACTCGATGGACTTTACGAGCTTCGTTGCGATCCCCATTCGCCTAAAATGACCACAACAAGCCATGAAATGATACTTTGATTTCAGAAAAAAAAAAAGAAAAAGAATGATGACATTATTAATTATGAGTCCGCATATACAATGTCAAGCTAAAGATTAATGCTGCTTTCTTTTCTTAATTATGAACATCAAATAACAAAGGTGATTACTATACTATCAACTTCTTATGCACACACTACAAAAAAAAAACAAAGATCAAACATCCTATTTCACAAAGAAAGATTCAAAAATCAAAACAGTCAATGAAAAAGGTAGCAAGCTTGCATGGCATGCAATGCATGTACTTTTTCATGCATGTATATATATATATATATATATTATATATGTGCATTGGAAATCTAATAGAAAGAGTAGTGAGAGAAAGAGCCCAAACCTATGCTTAGGTGAGACCCTTAGGCCAAGAATGCACCCCATCCTCACATTTGTAGTTCCTAGGCCAGTCCCCACAAACTTCATGCAGCCCCTCACTACACCAACAACTTCACCATTTCCAGTCAACTCTGCAACCTACAAAACCTTACTGAAATTAACATAAAAAAACTCTCTTCCTCTTTATAAATATCTACATATTGTACTTTCTGTGTGTGTAAATATAATAGAGTCAAAGTTGATTGAATGGTATTGTAGACAATATATAAATAAATATATGTACCAACATAACATGAAGAGGATAAAGCCTAATCCTACAAAGAGGATCTCCCATCATGTTGGTAAGGATAGAGAAGCCTCTTCTAGAACCAATCTCACAGCTCATCTCAAGCTTCTCAACCATCTTCAAGTCTCTATCTTCATTGAATTCTCTGATGATGACCTTCTCCTTTAAACCATGATGGAGATCCATTTTTCTAAAGGCTTTAAGTTTATAGAGAAAGAGAGAGAGAATGTAAGAAAAAGAGTGATAGAGAGAGACAGCTAAAGAAAGGGAGAGCTCACACTTCTCAACACCAATCAAGAGTCTTTATATATACGACAGAGCCACCCTTGTCTTTCCTCGTATGCATTTTTAATTTTTTTTAATTTTTTTTATTTTTTTTATTTTTTTAATTTTTTTAATTTTTTTAATTGAAGACCCTACAGTTGACAAATCTGTCCAAGTCACATTAAATTTTACTTTTTGGGTATTTTCACTTTTTTTTTACTGTCCCAACTGAAATTAGGGAAAGTTTTAACTTTTGTGTATTTTTAAATTATTTACTTTCCCAATTGAAATAATATCAGAAAAAGCCTACCCTATGTCAAATGCTAGGTCATTAAATAATTTTGGTAAAAATAATTTATATATCTTTTTTCTTTTTCTTTTTTTTGCTTATATATACTGATTTGAACTCGTGATTTACTTTTGTGTTTTCTTTTAAAAATGATTTTCTTCATTTGTCAGTAAATCTTTTTATATTACGTATTGTTTTCTCTTGAGAATATTTATTAATCACTATATATATTATAATTAATCACCATATATTTAAGTAATTAAGATTAAGATCTAATGTAAACTAAAAATATTAGCATTTAAACGGCAACGCTTTTACCTATACCAATATTGGCTCTAAAGATGAAGTTAGTTTAAGAAGTTTGTGAAACCCGTTTAGAAATTCAATATAATAATTTTTTTAGTATATTAATTAGAAATTTAAAACTATCTCCTACCACTCAGCTGGATTTAAGATTCTTATTAATTATATTTTCTAATGTACATTGGGTGATTTAAGTATTGGCAAGGTTTGTTTCGAATACTACGTTTTCTTTTATCCATAAAAAAAATGGTTTAAATACTTTTAACATTCATCATCATACTCTTAAAGATTTCTATTTATCCAAATAGTATCTGAACTTTTATTTATTATTATTAAACAGTTCAGGAACCATTTCAGTGAAAAAAAAGTTAAAAAACCATCACACTCCTCTTCAGCCACACTCTCACCATCCAACAGACCCCACGCTGCAAACTTATCCACTCAATGTAGAAGTCATGTACTTTCTTCCTCTAGAGTATAGTAAATATTAACAGAATAATAATAATAATATAATTAAAAAAAGTTTTTTTTTTTTAAAAAAAAAAATATCAAGAGAAGAGAAAATAGGGATCACTTGTGACTGCTCTAGCTAGCTATCAGATCACCTCCAAGTCAGGACAAATGATATCCAAACTCAATCCAGAACAATATAGTCTGAAAATGCTCATGATAAAACCCTTGTCAAAAAAAAAAAAAAAACTCATGATAAAACATTTCTTCAGTGGCTTTTTCTGATTAAAATAATGTTTTTTATAAATTAATTATCAAAATACGCATTTATTATTTTTTTAATAATTTGTTTTAAAAGTTCAGCGTGCCATCATTTTGTTAATATTTAAATTTTATTTTTTTAATAAATCAAGGGCCCCATTAGTTTTGTAACATTAAAATTTTATTTTTTTTAAAAACTGTGGGTCCGAGAGTTTTTTAAATTAAAAAAAAATTTACATTTAACCCCTTATCTTCCCATTCATATAGGCCTCCACCTAACAAATGAATGGTTAAGATTAATTTATCCAATGGCTCTCATGAAAGTGGTAGATGCCATATGCCACCAATAATTCATCCTAACAACCCCTATCAAATAAATTATAAGAAAAATTATTGGGAATGATAAGGGGTTGAATATAAATTTTTTTTAATTTAAAAATCCCCCGGACTCACAGTTTTTAAAATAATAAAATTTTAATATTAAAAAACTAATGGGGTCTTGATTTATTAAAAAAATAAAATTTAAATATTAAAAAATGGTGGGACCCTTAATTTTTAAACCAAATTATTAAAAAAAAATAAAAAATGCGCTTACGGAAATGCGTATTTTGATAATTAATTTATAAAAAAACATTATTTTAATAAAAAAAAACCTTTCTTCAGTTCTCTGTCACAAATCGTCATTCATTACAGAAACAAAGATGGGTGAACACTGTTTCATAAAATGTAAAACATTTTAATTTTCCAAATAATAACACAACAACAACCACAACAATATAAAAAATAAAAATAAAAATAAAGCACAAGAATTACTAAAGCTGCAAGCATGAAAGATTTCATCATTCTTCCACCACTTTGGAGGGCAATGACAACTAGAGTTCGTTCAGCTTCTTTTGTTCCCTTGTATAATTCTGGGCACTCCTTCTAATTATTATAAATATTATTTTTTAATACTAAAACTGAATAAAACACCAATGAACAAGGCAGGCCTACAGGCTACAGCTTCATGAACAAAAGGCTAAATAGTAAATACACGTGTTGCCCTAAAATTTTGTCTTGCAGCAGCAACACCACAGTTTTGCTTGGTTTCTTTCTTTCTCACAATTCTGCAATACAATAGCAAAACAGATGAAAAGCAAGAGCCAGACATAAGAGGCAAAAATCAAGTACAGAGATAGAGGTCTAATGGGTTTTGCATTCTAAAACAAAATGCGCAATGAAAAGCACAAACCTTTTATAATATTAATATCATTATCGTGTGTGTGTTTTTTTTCTCCTCAGCAGCACCTTCATGGCATGATATGCTAAATAAAGTCTAGAGTGTTGTTAACTTGATTTGTCCAACATCACAAAGGATTCACATTGGCCAGGGTCCATAACATCACATCAGATTGATCAGAGTGGTCATTCTGGCAGGCCCACAAGGGAGTCTGGATCATTTGGGGTGTTTAAAGAGAACATGGACGCATTCAATTGTCTGTTTGTCAGAAAACCAGTAAAAGCATTCCACCTTGAAGCCAAATCTCATGCCCTTTGTGTGTGTGTGTGTGTGTGTGTGTGTGTGTGTGTGTGTGTGTGTGTGTGTGCGTGAGAGAGAGAGTGGAACCCTCCAAAAACCAAATCCTATTTTTCCTTGGAGCAATGAGTGGTGAACATGCTGATCATATCTAAATTTGCTTTTGTAGTACTTTGACCAGAAGAGACATGATAATCAGGAGCCACAAGAAAAAGAAAAGTAATGCTGCTCATCACCTTTCAACTCTCTTTCTCTCTGTGCTAGGCTTGTTTACATCCTCACCTCCATCTTCATTGAAGGCATAGTGGTCACTGAGAATCCAATGATGATAGGCAAATGTGTCCTTGGATGGATGGCACTCACCAGTAGCACTGTTGTGTGGGTGCCTGACTTGGCATGATAAATACATGACTGCAGTGCACTAAGGATCATTTCGGCTGCAGTGAGTAGCGAAATCCAGGACGAATTCATATTTTTCATATTTCATACACAGCTTATGCTTCTCTCAGAAAGAGCTCAGTGCACTGGAGCAATTTGTAGAAGCAAATGCAGAATAAGGGGACCACTTTTCTTCAACTTATATACGCATATGCATTGCATTATTTGATTGTTCCTTCACTGTTCTAATGAGCTCTCCGTTGGGTCTCCATCCATCCATTACAGCCTTTTTTTTTTCTGCCTTTCAAAATCTACAAAATAATAACAAAACAAGGATATATATATCAATGGTAGAAAGCAACAGAAACACTACATTTTTTTTCCACCCTTTTTGTTAGTTCACAGGTAATTTCTGATGAAAAGGATCAAGAAACAAAATGGATTGCATAAGGAAACATCCTACTTGATGTATTACCACTGAATGACTTGGAAGTAGCAATCAGAGAAATACCAGCTGTTACTTCATATCATCACTAATCACATACGACTGTTTTGCTGAACATATATGCATATGGATTCCATGATTTGATTGCTCCTTACCATTTTAATGAGCTCTCTGATGCATCTCTATCCATCCATTACAGCCCTTTTTTTTATCTTTTCCAAATCTACAAAATATAACAAAACAGAGAAATGTATATCAAGGGTAGGGAACAAGGGAATACTTTTTTTCTCGCTGTTATACAAGAGATAAAAAGGAGTTTGCATTAGAATAAAGTCTCACTTTGTGGCTTGAAGTAGTAGATATCAAAGAAATACCCCAACTGTTATTCTTACTGTCACTACTCACATATGATTGTTTTGCTGAATAATGAGGCAAGACCGCCAAACTAAGTTCAAAGAAACTATAAACAGCAACAATGAGAATTAGTGTCAATTCATACGGAACGACATAAAAATCCAACAAGCATATACTACAATGATCTAATGTCCAGATGAGCAGATATTCAGTAAGATCATTTCATATTTCTATCAGTCACCAATGACGAAAAATTGGTTTGGCCAATAATGAGAAAGACTCCCTAACTTAGATCAAAAAGGGAAAAGGTACGTCAAATCAAAAGAAACAGAACAAAATGCATCACAGGCATGTACAACAAGGGAGCTAACATTCAAGTCTTTGTAAATAATGCCCAGGAACATCTTGTACAAGTAATCGGTTTTGTATGGGCTCAAATCAAGGAAAAAGATGAAAAAAAATTTGTAAGATACTGACAAGTTTGTCTCAAATGATAAAGAGTATGAAAACTTTAGAAAACAATTCAGTAGCCAAAATCGCATAACTAAGAAAAAAAAAATGTGCAATGTGAAAAGTAAAAATCATACTCACAAAACAACATTAGATAGGATTTCGATTCCAGGAACGTATTAGCAAAATGACAAGTTTGAGGAGATAATTTAGCATTGAAGGAAATTTTTAAATCATCCAGAGAAGAACTGAGCAATCCAAATACTCACCCTATTTGCTTGATCTCTCTCTTAATAATAACCAGCTTTAATCTTGGTCAAATCTCAAGAATCTCAACTATTTCTCATCCTGGCAAATCTCCTTACCTGTTGAATACTAATTCTGCATTACAGTCAATATGATTATTGATATTCTTGATCACAATTCCAGAAAAGATGACATAAAGTCAAAATGAAAACATTTGACAACCACGTTTTTATCTGCATAACTATGAGCCACATGTTCTGCAAGAATGACATATACAACAAATAAAACATTAGATAATGAATGGATACAATTTAAGAAACTGTTGCATCAAAGAACAAAAATTGGTGTCCCTTTATCTAATGATAAGAGTATGTGTCGCTGTAGAAGCCACAAGGCACAAATAGAACACGTTTCAATCTGGTATACCACATGACAAGGTACTTCTGTTGCTGACTTCATAAAACATCTTAAAGCTTCAAAAGTTAAGCTCAAGGTTTATTACAAGCTAGATCATGGAGACATAAACATAAGAAAATTTAGCTACAGTTTCATAGCATAACAAAGAGCGATGGTTGATAAACACCAATAAAGCTCAGCAAGAATAACTTTGAAGAAGAAAGAGAACATCTTTTATAAACTGAAGGGAAGAAGTTTACTCCTCACCAAAGTACATGGCAGTTGATTTGGTGTCTTAATGCCCAACTTGGATTAAGTTGAATACAATAGAACTCCTCATGTCCTTCAGCCTCATTGCCACAGACCCCACTACTACAAAAATCAACTTCCATAATGGGCCACGTTTTCATAGTTTAAAGGACATACTTTTCAAAAAAAAGCGACTCAGAATACAACAGTACTATCATACTCGGATATTTGGTCCCATCCAACCTGCAAAGCAATAGTGATCATCGTATACTCAAACATAACAACAAATATTGCAAAGGGGAGACAACAAAAAATAGCTAATTTCTTGTGCCACACTACTCGAATGACTTAACATTTATGCGCAAGACAAATATACATAATCAATCCTCGCAAAATTTTCAGAAACATCAGAGACCTAATCCTTCATAACTCCAAACTCGTGTATTATCTTTGCTTCCTCCATGTAATAGTTACAGAAAACAGATAAGTCAGCAAAAAGGCCACTCATTCCAATGGTTAGAGTGAGATCATTACAATCAATTATCACCCAATACCACATGCAAATGTGACACAAAGCTTATTAAGTGACACACCAATTAAGAGTATAGCAATTGTGGACAAGTTTCTACCAAAGCACCATGCATGTCAAGAATCATATAGAAGTGTGCAATAATAGGGGATCCCAGATAAACCCTAAGTTATATACATGTTTAGCATGCTAATTTTGAGAATTTGATAACAATTAAAGATCTTGATCCAACAATACATTAGGATCTTTTCTCTCATAAAGCAAAAAACAAAAAGGAAAAGAAAACATGCTATCATATATAAAGTGCATAGACAATTTACACATAGGAAATGGCAGTTTACAAAAGTGCTGAACATAATTCAATTCAGAGGCACGATACCTGTTTTCAGATTCTTGATCTTTCCATGTTTCTAAGAGCAGAAACATGAATATTGGCTTAATTCTGATACCAAAATATTGTACCTCCAATTTAATATATTGAACAATATGTACAGCTAGCCCTAATGCCTCAAAATATACATTTAGATGATACAATGCTTGTAAGTTTAAATTTGAAAATGTAAACAATGCCATAATAGAATTCTACAATAAATGGTTAGTCATAACCATTAGTTTTCAAACTAAAAGTTCAAGTCTGAGGCAGAGCAACTTCCTTTGGTTCTGATCTCCATGACCTGTTATAAGACACGGTTTTCTTCGGTTCAAATATATACAGCTTCTCATCTAGTTTTGGCACGTCAAGAGAAAGTTTATTTCTGATAAAAGCATCCAGGTCAAAATTGTTTAAACTGCCAGCATTTTCTTCATTTCCCACAATCGTGTCAATAAGCAGGGTAGACGACGAATCACTTGAAACTTCTGCAGTGTTGTTATTCATGGTTTCCACTTTTCTCATAATGTCAGAGGCCTTAAAATCAGAGGTTTCACCAAGGCTTAGAAGCCGCTTTATACTATCAAGAGCTGGATCGATGATGTCAAGGAAACCCATAACCCATGAAGCATCATCCACGATTTCTGTACGCTGAAGATGCACTGAGGAAGTTATATTCACCTTATATATGAAATGATGCTGTATCGGATTCAACTTGGGCATATCATGCAGGAAATATAATCAACAATAAATAAGATGATTATATGACTGGATAGCAGTAAGAAAATTATTAAACAAATTCTCCTGATCAGATTATCTAAATGTAATGGAATTTCAGTATTACACTTGAAGATAAGAATTGTATGGTTGACTTGCCAATTAAATAAGTAGATCCACGAATGGACATTCAAATATTCAAAAAATACGCCACGTCCATGGAACAGGTTCCCTACATTAGTTATCAAAACCGAACACCTTCCTACCGTGAAGAAAAACACACATGAATATCAAATTTACTATTAAACTTTAAATGAAAAATTAAGGATGCATGATAACCATATCAATTCATACTGAGTCTTCTGTATGAGAACCTCAAAGATTTTAAGTTATTAATGCCTATATAGGTCAATCCTAATTTAACAGTTAATGGTAACAAACTCATAGAAATCTCACATAGAGGAATCACAAGTAAAAGGTAATGGTATCATTCACCAACCTATGACCAATCACATGCAGATACAGAAGAAAACAAGATGGTATCCCAGTTACAAACCTGCTGAAAATAAAGGTCACGAATTTCTTCAGCTCGAATAGAATTGCCTTGTTCCTCTTCCAAGGATGCCCACGTCATCCATGTTACGTAACTTTGGGAATTAATATTAAGCGAAGACCTAAACAGTCTTCTAGCAGCTAATAAATTGCCGTCTCTCTGTTCTAAAACACCCCAAGCCTGCCACAGTTAAAAAATTCATATTACATGATTAATGTTGATATGAAATATAAATGATAGAGAAGCCTAAGATAAATAATATTTCTTCAAGCAAGCAGTTGAAGTTTTAAGAGTGAAAATCAGGACCAAACCTTGTGATTTTCTCATAATTATAAGAAAAGGTTGAAAATCCTTCCATGGCTGTTGAATAATATATATCCAGAGCTAAGATACCAAATAATCTATCATTTAGGCATGGGCAAAATACATTAATTCATGCACAAAGGAAATGACAAATTTTTTGGAGGCTTTATTTATTTTATTTAAAAAAAAAGTAGGATATAAAATCAACTAAGCTATAGAGATCCTAGAGCCATATCAAGGGACTTAACTTTATCTGACAATTTAATTCATGCACAAGGAGTGTGGTTGGCGGTGGTTATTCTAGTAGGCCGATGTCATAAAATCCTAAAATTTCCATATTATAATATCCTTAATCTGACAATTTAACATAAATTGCCAATTCACACAGACAAGAACCCAGAGTAATCAGCCTGCGATCCTTCAAAAAAAAAAAAATAATAATAATGGAAACAACAAATATACCCACTAATAATAGTCTTAACCCATGAAATCTGCTAGCACTAACAACCAACCAAATCTTGAGACACCAACCTCATTTAGCCAGACAACTACAAATCTCTTGTCAGCACCAGTATTACACTTCCAACAAACCCATATTGAATAGGAAGAGTTCAGGCCAGCATCCATTTTTTTGGCTCACATGAGAATATTAAAAAGTTAGCATCAGTTTGTAGTCAGGTCAGGACAAAAGGGATTCATCAAGCAAGTCTGGTGTTGCAACAATAGGACCATTTCCATGAAGTTGGCAGGATGGAGTTTGTTTCCAAGAATTCTCAGTAAGAGAGTACATTCTGTGTAGATTCCATGGCATGGTATTATAAATATACCGTACAAGAAAAAATAAACATCAATAATATGAAACATGGGTTCTACAGTGTATATAGACTAATATAAGGCTTAATATTCAAAAAATAACAGCCTATTGATAGAAAACACTCATAGAATGATCATGCATGTCAGTTCCTTATCCTAAAGAATAAACAGATCCACATTGGCTACTGAAAATAATTACTTAACCAAAGAAAAAAATCAGTAATTTCCAGCAAGTATGATCCGCCTCTAAATTCCAGATCAATAGGAAGAATATGATCCTTAGTTCCTTACCTTTACAGAAAACAATGTGATCAATAATCCAATCCATGTCTGCTATGGTTAATGAGTACCAAAGGCAAAGATAGAGAGAACAGCAAATAATAATGGACCATTTTGCTCTATATTTTCCAAGTTATCAACTATCAATAAAAACCTTGATATATACCTGCAAGCATCGTGCAGCACTTTCACTTGTTGAATTAATTGATAAAGCCCTCTGGTAGAGTGCCCTAGCTGCGCTTAGATTTCCTTCTTTCCACTCCATCCAACCCCAAGCCTGCAGCAACAAATCTTGAGGTAAGACCCAACTAATCATTTACAAACATGAGTGACCTGAAATTGTGTGATAAACACTCTTGGTCTTGAAGAAGGGCTCTCTAAAATGGCATGACACAGAATGAGTTGATGTCATCCACTTCCTTTAGGTCTAGCCAATTCCAAAATAACCGAAAGGGTCGATTATGTGCCAAGACAGACTAGCATAGATGCTTTGGTGATCCAGATGCTTATTCACCTTGTATTTAGCTGTCAACTACAGAAAGTTTGCTCAAAATTCTAGAAAAATGTCAATGTTTCAAGAGGAAGCCTCCTTCCAGGAGGATTTTTGCTAGTTTCAGAAACCAAGAAGACAAACTCAAAATCAATTAGTTTAGGTGAACCTATATAAAGCCTTGGGCTCTCATCAAGATGGCTAAGCCTTTTCCACAAATACATTTTGTGGGCCTCGCACCCAGGATCACAGGGACGTTTTGCCAACCATGTTTCAAATTGCTATTTGGCTTTTCCATATTAGCCATTAGCATGAACATAGATTCCAGAAAATTTAAATATATATATACACGGATATATCTCAAACTTACATCCACACCCAAGTTTTTCATGATACATGTAAAAGAACATCTAAAACTATATATAGGATGAAATTCACATTGTCATGAACATGGGATACATCCAATTATCAATTGTTATGAACAACACGGATTTTTCACTGCACAACAAAATTATGATAGTTTGGTATACAATCTCAGTACACTCCAAGGATGATAATATTACCTAAAATCAAAGTGATATATCATGTATTCCAAGTTCTAAATCAAAATTAGCCTTCACAACCATGCAGTGGTGTGACTTCTTGGACTTTAAATATAAGAGGCAAAAATAAATAAATAAATAAAAATAAAAAATAAAAAAAGAAGTTCACAAGGCAATGCCTCAAAGTTGCGTCTGAACAAGGCAAACAATAGCCACTGCAAGAAAGTGCAATGGCCATTATGTTCAAGCATAAATGATCTAAACTTTATGCTTTCTGCAGTACATTTACAAAAATCAGCTCATCTAAATATCCTTTATTATTTTACTTTCAGATTATTTCTCTTCCTCTTTGGCCACCTGTTCTTTTTCACATTATTCCGTTTGCCACTTCAACAGATCCTTACATTTGGAGATAAGACCAATAGACAACTCATAAAATTTTGAATTTGAGATAACCAACATAACCTTGGGATTAGAAGATCTCACTTCACTTTTAACTTTTAAGTGAGTTGAGGAAGTCTTTTACTAGGAATTTGGCTTGGATCAAATTTGACATTTGAAATGATTCTAACCTCCTGTCAGCACACAACATATACTCTCCTGTGAAACACTATCAACAATAAACTCAACTTCCGTATGCTGCATAAACACAGGAATCACAATGTCCCCTTGGGAGTCAACTGAATTAGCAACTTGTTCTCTCACAGTTTAATGCAAACCAATTCGCAGGGCGTAGGATTGCAATGAAAACATGACTAGGATTTTATTCAAGTTATATAAGAAACTTTAAGAAAACTCAAACAATAGCAGGGGTCTTCTATTAAAGCATAGCCATCTAAATTTTATAAAATTGGAAATGGACTCAGCTTTGAATTCTGATCCAAAGTTTACCCAACTTCCCAGTATGTTCTGCATGGTAATGACAAGAAAAATTTCCGAAAGAATTTTTGCTCAAATAGTAAACAATATCAAGGAACTGGGAGAGATGTTATCTAAAGACATGAGAAGGCATCCTCTTACCATCCAAACTGGTTGGTGCTTCGGGTCTATTTCAGATGCTTTCCTAAAGATTGCCCGAGCTAGATTTGGTGAAGCATGCTTGTATTCAAGCAACGCGAGAGACTGTAAGAGAACAGGATCCCTAGGGTTCAATGCATGGCCAATCTTTAGAAGTTTCTTTGCTTTATCAACATCACCTTGATTAGCCTCAAATATAGCCCAGACATGCCAGGCAAACCTGTTCTTTGGACTGGCTTGGACAGCTTTCTGCAATTAAAATGGTCACTTATTCAAAAACATGACAATTTCCAAGGAAACACATTACGAGGAAAAAGCAGATAGTTTTAGCAAGGTCTACAGCACGAAAAATGGACGTAAATGAATAGACAAGTTCTCAATAAGCAATAAATTTCAATGTACCACGAATCCATCAGTCTCATTAATTTGAACAAAAGGAATTAGAGGAAGTCAATACAAAAGATTATGCTTCAAGGAGGCACACAACCAAATGTTAAGATTCATAATTTTGGAAACATCTCTTCAAGATCTTGTCAACACAACTACCTCACCAGGTCATGAACCACAGGGCAGTTTTTTACTTCTTTCTTTAACACTGCTTATATAAGAAAGTTGACAGATGCCTCAGTTGATGATTTTTTTAAAACTTGGAATTAAATACTGATTTGGCTTGATTGGTATTACTATTTCTCCTTTGCTTTAGTGGTGAAATGCAGCAAGCCTATATATTCTAGATGTTGGGTACTTTGTGAAACAATCCAGCCTTTTCCTATTATCCTTTGTGCAGTATCATCTCGCTTAAGAGTAATTTGGTTCATATCACACCCAATTTAAGAATAGGACCTTCGGCATATCCAACTGGCAGGCAGGACAAGCAGTGGAGCACTATCTGAAGTGGCTGGCAGTCCACAACCATGGTGTGGTGCCCTGGCCATCATTTCAGAAGAAAATGATTAGACTATTGGAGGAGGTATTAATGCCACACTATCTTCAAGATCACAACTTTTTATCCAGATCCAATTTTCCTATGAAGATAAGAATCCAAGAACAGATCACAACTACTATGAAATGAGTTTCAGAGCCTAGAAAAAATTGGCTTGTATTCTAGCTCATTTAGTTTTCACGCCTGAAACAGATAGCACAAGCCTGGTTCAATATGAACTCAATCTGAATTCTGATTATTTTCTCAGGCCACTCTGTAGCGCATCAATCAAATACCTACATGCAAGAAACTTGAAGTACTTATCTATTTAAACTGTAATATCAAGTGTGTAAAATACACATATAAATTATATGTAACTATTGTAAAAAAAACCATCTAGTTTGTGTTCGTAAGATGTACAAGAGGAAATATCTAGAGTTTTTGCGTATAACCACATTGAAATTTTTGATATTTCCTGCTCAAGCCTCACTTCTCAAGAAAAACTGACATAACAGGCAAGCAATAATAGATAATAGACAACAGCTAAAATTTTGGATGGCTGACAAATAATCCAGGGAGCAGAATGGGGAAAGAAAACCAAAAGAAAGCAAATAATTTTCCAAAAATGAGGAGCAAGAATTCCAAACTTCTTAGGACCTTAACAAGCAAAAATACTACCTTCATATGTTTAACTTTTGCTTTTTGATATATTAAACAACAAAAATAATGGCTAAAAATGCAGTTATCTACTTAAACATTCTTCATTTCTATCGCATTTGTAGATTCAGCTAAAATAGCTTAACACAACAAGTGATCTTTTATATTAGTTCATGAATAAGATTTATATAATGATTGTTTCTCTAAATAAATTCAATGTAAAATTTTCACCAAACGTTGGCACAAAGCATACAAGTTTAAAATAGTATAAATGGCTAATAAGCTGATCAAGACAAATATATAGATAAAGCAAAGATAACCTGGAGAGGAAATCTTCACCTCAAAAAGCTTCCTAGCCGCATAGTTGTTCTCTTGCTGCATTTCTACTTGTGCCCATGCCTGCAATAAAAGACATACAATGAGAATAGATCTAGTTCCCTCAGAAAGGCATTCAGAATTACCATGTGGAAAGCCAGAGAAAAGCAGCACTCACAAGCCAGCTGGCACAGCTTTTGGGATTACATAGAGTTGCTTGTTTAAACAAATATCGAGCCTGCTCAAACCTTCTTCCTTTAGCTTCAAGTAAAGCAAGCGTTTGATAGATGTACTCATTTCCACCACAATATTTGAGTCCTTTACCGAGAAGGTTTCTGGCCTTCTTAATGTTATTTTGCTTTATCTCCAAAACCGCCCATCCATGCCAAGCTGCGACATGCCTCTTATCAGCTACAGTTGCAGCATCAAAAAGCTCTCTTGCCTTTCTGATATTCCCAACCTTATTTTCCAGGACTGCCCAGCACTGTTTGTTTCAGAGCAGAGATGCACCAACCAGATTGCTTTAAAATAGCTAATCAATGAAAATAAGTATATTTGCACTGTTGAATTTACATTGATCACATTAAAGAAAAGGTAACAGTTAATGTGGTAATGATGGTAAGCTTATCATGTCAACAATCGGTGCTATAGTGCATCCGCAATAGCCTAGAAATCTAAAGGAAATGAATACCAAAAAAAAAAAAAATGCAATAACTAATAATATAGATTAATTTTCAATTTTAGTTTCGCATAGATGGATAATGAGAAATGTCAGGAAAAACACAAGAAAATAAGCTCCAAATTGTCTTTGGGCAATTTTTCATTCAACTATTGCTTGGGAAGAATTTTCAATCAAGCAAAATTAATATGCTAATTTCTCACATCCCTAGCAATAGAGAAATTTATTGACAGTATAGAGAAACAAAAATAATAATAATTCAATCCTTAATACCTTGCCCTAAAGAATAAATCTATCGCCAAATAAGCTGATGAATTGTTGATGCATATTTAGAAAATTACGGTGATTGTGTCAATACCTGCCAAATATAGGAATTTTCTCCTTGTGTTGCTTGGCAACCTTTTTCATATACGGTTCTAGCTTCTCCAAATTTTGACTGCTTGGTTAAAAGCTTCCCGAGTGCCACATAGGGTCGTCCATCTTCGGGCCAAAAAAAGATGCACTGAAAGTTGGCTGCCCAATTAGATAAAGTGCCATATGCAGTGGATATTCTGTTGTTCCCAAGTATACAATTGCTTTCATAATATGACTAAATTTAGTGATTCTCAATCAAACAGACCTAGAAACTTGATACATTTAGAGATAGTCTATGTGACAGAATTTACTCATACTGTTTCAAGGGTAAGCATTATAAAATATCATTAAGGAAAAAAAAACAAAAGAAGAAAGGGGTTTCTAGTGGAATACAGACAAAACCATCTATAAGTATGACGTTCCTCGCAAAAGGAACTTCACACTGCGAACTTGAAAAGGAATATTTAAGTTTAACAGAACCCTAAACTTCTGAGTGAAGATTTGATTTCCACAATTTCAGCAGCAATGAATCCACAAGGAGTTACAAACTAGTTTAAAATCAAAGATAGATTCTTGTATGAGTGGCAGGTTGGACAAAAACATCTTATTTTAACTCATACATACACGAAGCAAGATTATTGTCTATCATGCATCAGAAAAATTCTAAATCCAAAGAACTTCAACTCCAAATCAAGAAAACCGATCTTTCAACATAAGGTAGTAAATCCAAACAACTTACTTTGCGAAGAATGTTCTCAGCTTCTTTGAACTGGAAATTTCTAGTAAGCACTTTAGCCCGGTAGAGCCCCAGCTCCAAATTAACACCGAGAGGCCTCTCCTTTGGATCCATCTCCACCCTTTGAGGCTCAAACACCGGCATCTTCTTCGCAAGATCTTGAAGACCAGAGTAAATCTTTAAAGAATCCAACGAAGAGGCTTCATCACCTTCTTGCACGGACCCCTTCGCCGGCCTCCGAACCTTCAGAATTCCCTCCACAGCCGTCTCCTTCCCCTCCAGCTCGTCATCGTCCTCTTCTTCTCCGTCGGAGGACAACAGTAGGTCCGACTGGAGAGGAGGAGGCGGGGACGGTTGGGAGGAGCACTTGGGAGGCTTGAGAAGAGGAAGAGGGAGGGAGGAGAACCCATTGTAGGGGATCTTGCTAGGAAATCTTGAGAAACTAAGTTTAGGGTTAGGGTTTTTAGATTGAGAAGAGAAGAAGGGGAATTGGGTGGAATTCGGGCAAGGGAAAAGTTGCATCTTTTTTAATCTCTTGAAGACGAAATGGAACGTGAACGGACCCAACGACACTGAAAGGGCTCGGCGGGCTTCTGGGCATGAGAAGTGTATGAAATTATTGTTTTGCCCTTCACCATTGGTCGAAAGGACTAATTAAATTGACGGTTTGGATATCCAAAGGCATGGATTGTTTAGACATTTGAGTACGGAGTTGAGTGGCCTGCATGAAGCCACGTCCTTCGTCTATCGTTGGCCTAACTTTGAAAGCTTAGATATGCCACGTGGATGCTGATGATTGGCGGAGTGGATTGCGATTTTCTTACTGCTTGGGATTGGAAAATTATGTCTAAAAAAGGGACAAATTGCAAAACTCTCTTCAAATAAAAATATATGATAAAATAAAGAAATTGGAAGCATCAAGTATCGTGTGAAATAATTGGGTTTTTTTCTTTTATAATTCTAAAAATAGAGAAAATGCAGCATTGATTATATTAAAAAATAACCCTAAACAAAAAAAGAAAAGAAAATGAGCTTACAGTATAATAATGAAGTAACAGAAAATTTGTTCTTTTTATTAGAATAAATAATGAATAAATAAATAAATATAGCTTCCTGAACTTTAAACTGATAGAGAAGTTGAGTATGATCACAAAATATATCACATAAATAAGATAATATTAACCCTGCTATTCAAACTTGGTCTTATCGAAATCATTAAAACCAATTAAAGAATACAATCAATAAAAATAAATGAAACAACTGTTAATCCTAAGTAATCTAACGAACTCTATTAATAAAATAAGATCAACAAGCAATGCCATACAAACAAGCTGGTCAATGAATGTATGTTTAAAAATGTTACATAAACGAACTCACCAAGAAATTTTTTTTTTCTTTGTTATGTGCACCTGACAAACAACCCAAAGAATGCGTCTCTCCCAGACAATACAACACAACCAACTTATAGCATGCAAATCGTATTACATTCGATCGATGGGAGTGAAAGGGACGGCCTTTGATCTGGAAACCCAATATCCAATGAAAATGGAGAGGCAGAAAGCGACCACAGAAAGGAGTAGAGAGAAGGCAGTTGCAGCATCCCAGGAATTGTTTGATTGTGCTTCAGAAAGAGATCGTAGAGATGTAGACATGATTTCCAGAGGCAACCATTGGCAACTAGCTGAGTAATGCTGTGACCCGCTCCACGGTTTACCACCGGTCGGATACCACAAAGCGATGGCCACCTTGCTCGGCTGACCAATTACAAATTGAACATCCTGCAATCCAGAGAGATGATCAAAGTGTTATTTATTATATTCACAGTTTTTCTTGGGAGTAGCTTGTGTCTTTGACAAGAAAGGCTCACTTGTTGGAAACGATCCATTGTTCTCAAGGGCCTAGAGAACTCAAAATAGTAGGTACCCTTTTGGCCATTGGTTGAATATGGACTATCTTCTTCTATTAAACCTGTACAAAGTTGCAATTGTAAATTGCCTGCAAGGAACCCCACAAGCAGCTAGTTGTGCAATATAAGAAATTAATACAGTTTTCTTTAGACCTTCTTGATGTCTATTAGTTATGTGATATAAGAGGAATGAAAAGCTGTACAGTCACCATTTTGTTTTACTGTATCATATCTATCAAAGCACAATGAAAAATTCTCTGCCTTCAGCATTTCATCAAGTGATTGCTTCTACAGTGCGAAATTATTGCTAACTAAGTTTTTAACCAGGGTAGCACATTACAGTTATACCGATAAACTGAACCAATCGAAGCTAGGAACAAATTCTCCAGCCAGAAGAGTCTAACGCAGAAGAACCACCATAGAATCTGATGAAATTGATTATTGTTCAAATGCTTGATGTCACAGCGTTTTATACTCAAACTTAAATGGATTTGAAGTTCATAGGCACATCAATTGAATGCAGAAAAAGACACGCGATTCTGTGCTCGGGAGCATGTCTGAACCCCCACATGAGCAAAGAATAGGAGCATGCGTCTAAAAAATGGCCAAAGTCTTACCTAGAAATCCAAGAGTAACTTTTTTTTTTTTTGGATTGATAGCGCAGCTCTTCTTAAAAGATCAAAGTTATTTAACCTTTGAAATTGACCAAACGCTCCTCTAACAATAAAGTTGATAGTCCTAACAGTTCAGCTGTTCAATTACCTTCAGATATCATTCTTAACTAAAAGGAAGAATCAGCACTGATTCAAATAATACTAATAATAATAGCAGTAGTAACACTAATAGTAGCAGTAACAGTAATAGTAGTAGTAGTGATAATCACAAATAAAGAAAGGTACCTGAATGAAAGGTTATTGAACTGTGCCACCAAGCCCCTTTCCAATCATTTTGCGCATTTGAAGTATTTGCTATAAGAACATAAAACGAAATATGAATATGAATCTATTTTTAGATTACAAGGCCGTTAAAAAATTTCAGCAAGCTGCTTCCAATTACAATGCTAAACCTAGTACTCAGGAAAGAAAATCAGTTTCCAGTATGAAATGTAGAATACGGCAAAGGCATGCATATCAACTTTTAATAAGATTTTTTTAAAATATGTACCAACAATTATGAAAGAAACTAGGTACCTGAAGGACCCCTCCCATCAAGGTATCGGCAATGTGGGTTCCATGCATACACATCAACTAGATGGCCAAACCTGTTAAAGCGAATAGCATGATAAACTCTAATTTCTACAGGGAAGCAATCAACAAACCACAGGCAGATTAGAACAAAGAGAATCACAAAGGAGAACCTGTCACCGCCAATTCCATCACTATTATCCAAGGGATTGCCACCATATAACCGTCCAGGAATAGCACTTCCAATTGAAAAATGCATTATGTCCACTTCATGGCCACGGCAACTTTTGCTACTGCATTTACCAGGCATATCAGGACATCCACCCATCTGCCAAATTGATTTGATAATTTAGATTTTTTTCCGCAATATGTAACATAAGTACAACTTAAAGACAAGCGTTTACCATCTAATAGCTATCTAGCATTCAGAACTAGAAGTGATAAGACTAATAATGGTAGAAAGCTAATCACTTAATAACCAAAGTAAAGCTTACATTATGATACGAAGCATTTTCCCCAACTTGAAACATGAGAGCGACTGATGGACATTTGGTGTTCTCCCTGAATAAGAAAAACAGAAAAAAAAAATCAACTGGCTACTTTGGTTATAATTGAAACCATCTTCTATTTAAAGGGCACATGCCATGTAAACAGTCCCTTGCAAAGGCAAGCACATAAGCTTCATGCATAAATTTTAAAATCCTCAGTATTTAATATGGCAAAGAATGAAATTTTGAACATGAACAAGAAATGAACAAGCCAGAAAAAGGGCTGATCGAGCACATTACTCAAATATTGACAAACAATAAAGGTGGACACATGTGTCAATGGAGCAGCGTTGAAATCAAACAAATTACTTAAACAAACAGTCTTTGTTGAGGTTATCAGCTGGACACAAACATATACAGGATCCAGATAAGAAGCTAAACTAGAAAATCAGTAGGAAGATTAAAGTAGCATCCGCTATAGAGCTAGGCACTCCCTCCGCTTACACTACGCTTTGATTTATACCACTACATCAATGGAAAAGCATAAAAGATTCTCCATAACATAGAATAATTCATAAACACTATAACATAGTGAAGCCCCATAAAGAAACTATATTAATTCCTCATGAAACTACATTAATTATCCAGTAAAACATGAAAAATTATAATTCAATTACTGACCCTTTAGAGTAGGCATAATCCCCATCAACTTGCATCAAGAAAAATACATTACTCCCATCATGCAAAGCCTACAAAAATCATCCAGCAAAAACAAAAGTAAGCATGAATTTCAATCACCAATTACACATATATAAAACCCCGCCCCAAATCAAGCTTAAAATTTTTAATCAGCTTAGCTGAAAACCGAGAAGAAAACCAATCAGAACACTTCCAAAGCCATGAATCAGCTCAAGGATTGGGATTAAAAACAGAAAATGTGAGAAATTTGAAATAAAGAAGACGAGCAGGAGAGTGTTAGGACCTTGACTGTGATCTTGCCGGAAGGGTAAGCCTTGTCGGAGTCGGGATCGAGGGCAGGGAGTAGAGGAAGCTTGGAACCCTCGACCTCAGCCCACTCATCCGGGTTCCCATCTACAGTGACAAGCCCGGGCAGGAACTCCGTGGTTAAGCGGACGTTGGGGTCAGCCTCGCAGGATCCGTCGCTGCCATCACCATGGTCCCCGTGGGACTTCCCCGGAGAGATCGTCGCCACGAAGAACAACGCGGAGAGAAGCAGGAATCGGAGCATCGTCAATGGCGTGGAATCGATGGAGAAGGAGACAATGGCGGCCGGAGATGCGCGTGAAGGATACAAACGGCGAATGGATCAACTCTTCAAAAGACGGTTTTGGCCTTGGAAAGATTTAGCGGGAACCATGGCTTCAGCGGAGTTGTGTGTGAAAAGAATGATATCGGAGGGTATTTTCGTATTTATGTATGACAGCTGCCATTGTTGACCAAGTAGTTTGGCTGGCTTTAATTGTTTTTATTAAATAGTCATTATAATTTTTTAAATGTTTCATTTTAGGCTTTTTGATTAAAATATTATATCTTTTTTAATTAATTACTAAAATACGTATTTCCGTAATTATTTACGGAAATGTGTATTTTTTATTTTTTTAATAATTTTTTTTAAAAGTTAAGGGACCCACCTGTTTTTTAATATTTAATATTTATTTTTTTAATAAATCAGAGTCCCATTAATTTTTTAATATTAAATTTTTATTTTTTTAATAAATCAGGGTCCCATTAGTTTTTTAAAATTAAATTTTATTTTTTTTAAACTGTGGGTCCCGAGGGTTTTTAAATTAAAAGAAAATTTACATTTAACACCTTATCATTCTCATTAATTTTTCTTATAATTTATTTAGTGGGGATTGTTTGTTTGGAATGAATTATTGGTGACATATGGCACAAACCCTTTTCATAAGAGCCATTGGATGAAATTAATTTTAAACATCCATTTGTTAGGTGGAGGCCTATATAAACCCTCCAAATTTTTTTTGTAAAACCACACAAGCATTTTTATAAGAAAACAATTATCAATATAGAGAGTTATATGGCGATGGATCCAACTCGGTATTTCGGAAGATGCAAGTCATATGGCGATGGATGCAGTTAGATCCAAATATATTGATAATTTTTTTTTTATAGAAATGTTTTTGTGGTTTTACAAAAGGATTTGGAGGGTTTATATAGGCCTCCACCTAACAAATAGATGGTTAAGATTAATTTCATCCAATGGCTTTTATAAAAAGAGTAGGTGCCATATGTCACCAATAATTCATCCCAAACCAACAACTCCCACTAAACAAATTATAAGAAAAATTAATGGGAATGATAAGGTGTTAAATGTAAATTTTCTTTTAATTTAAAAACAATCGGGACCCACAGTTTAAAAAAAAAAATAAATTTTAATTTTAAAAAACTAATGGGACCCTTATTTATTAAAAAAATAAATATTAAATATTAAAAAACTGGTGGGACCCTTAACTTTTAAAAAAAATTATTAAAAAATTAAAAAATGCGCATTTCCGTAAATAATTACGGAAATGCTTATTTTAGTAATTAATCAAAACAAATACAATATTTTAGTCAAAAAGCCTTCATTTTATTACAAGAAATGTTGATTTATTTTTATTTTTATTTTTATTTTTATTTTTTAGTTGATGATATTTTATGTTATAATTATTTTTGTTTAAATTACCTTGTGTGTAAGAATAAAAAGATGAACAAATATCTATGGTTTTTATTTTTTATAAAAAATAAACAAACTACAATTTTATTAAAAGATAAAAACAAAAGGAAAACAGACTGAAAAAAAATGTATTAGATATAAAAGTATAAAAAGAGAAACAAAAGGGGTAACATTCATTGGTTTTATTATGAGGGAATTTTCTTAATCCTATGGGTAACCATTTTAGATTATTAATATTCTAATTTGTTATTTTTTTATGAACAAAATTGTCTTTGTTCCCTTGTTCAATTTGCAATTGGTATTATCACTTTTTCCCCTTGTGATTAATACTTGTTATATTTATTATTTTAAATAATACAAGAGTTAGATGCTAATAATTTCAATTGTGTGCAATTTTTTTTTTTAAATACGGCAACAAACTTTCACTGTTCCATTTTCCAAAAACGACAATGCCATCTTAAACACTTTTTTTTTTTGCAAATTCATAATTATTTTTTATTAAATTATTAAGATAGATCCTAATATTTTTTTTATATTATGTATTATTGCAAACTATTATTATTATTATTACTATTTTAACTATTGTTATTCTAAATGCCATGGCCGATCATGATAATGTTTTTAGAAATAATTTTATTAAATGATAAATTACAAAATAAAAAAAATATATATATATATTATCATTAATAATTATAATAAATATAATATTATCAAAATTTAAAGATTTGAGATCTTTCTTTGATCCTTTAATTACTTGCAATACACCGAAAATTTTAATAAAATTAAAAAAAAACATAAATTGTAAGGCCTTATTTGCATATTGATATTATCGTAAATTAAGTTTTATAGTTTAAAAATACTTAAAAGTATGACCGTTGTAATTATGGGGATAAGATAATAGTAAATAAAGATTTTAAATATAATTAAAAAAAAATGAATTGTGGAGCTATATTATAAGACTAAATTTATTATTTAGTGACATCATCATAAATTAAGTTTTATAGTTTTAAAAACACTTAAAATTTTAATTTAAAAATTGATTTATGGGGTCTTAGAAAATTGTGGGCCTAGTATAATAGCAAATTTGTTAGATATTAATATTATCATAAATAGATTTTATTTTTTTTTAAATTGTGAGAATTTTTAAGATGGGACCCTCAACTATTGTGGGGCCTAAGCATAGGTCACGGTCGCCTGGGCTGGTCCTGCTCAATACAACACAAATTTATCAAAATATATATATATATATATATATAGTTTTTTTCTAAAAAATAAATAATTCCACGATCACTTTAATAAATATTTAAAATAATATTTTAAAAAATAAAATTCCTCTGAATCCCTTTCCCAATCAATTTCTTTGGCATTTCATCCCATTTTTTTTTGAAGTTTTGTCATTTTAGCCTTTATTATTCTTTTAATAAGTTGTATGACAGCAAAAATACTCATTTTACCTTCCCTCCACCTGGGCATATATATGCTCATGGGCATGAGCATGAGCTTGGCCTCCTTATACTTGGGTGCAAGCCGTAGACACACGGGAGAGCCCACCACCCCTCTGCCCTGCAAATGGCAAGGTGTAAAAATTAATTTACCGATTTTATATGAATTTAGATTTAAAATTAAATTTTTTTAAAAAAAAATTGGTAGAAATTATAAATTTTTTTTATGAAATTAGAATAATCAAATAGATCCATGTTACTTTTCTCTGAATAATATGAATAATAATAGGAGCTATTGGTTAAAAAAAATAGGGGGGAAAAATCAATAACAAGGTTGTGTGTGAGGGTGCAAGTCCAAGCACCACCACCAAATTAGCCCTTTTCCTTCCTAAACAAACGCCTTCCCGCCACCAATCAATAACAGAACCTTGTCCGTTTCTTCCTCCCCTTCAACCATCCAAAGTAACTCTCCTTTTCCCTCATTCAAAACTAGAGAGAGAAACATCCTTCCAATCCAGAGCTCCTCTGCTCTCCTCTCCTCCTTCTCCCCCCCAAACCATGGCCTAGACTTCTCCTCCCTTCCCTTATCCATCTCCAAACTCGCTCTCCTTTTGGCGTACAGGAGAACATCATCATTGAAGCCTTTTGTGTTTTCCTGTACGCCATGAAGTCCTCCACCTTCTTCTTCACCTTCATCTTCATCCTCTCCTTTCTTTTCTTCAACTCCACTGATGGTTTCAAGCCTTCTGACTCCATTCTTCTAGACTGTGGCTCACCAAACAATGCCGCGGACGCCGACGGCAGAGCATGGTCCGGTGAGTCGTCTCTAACCGGCGAAATTCTCACCTCTGCTAACTCAACCTCTGCCACCGCACTCTTCCAAGACCCTTCGCTTCCATCGCCGGTTCCTTATATGACCGCAAGAGTATTCATCGCAAATGCTACCTACAATTTCCCTGTGTCGAAAACTGGTCGACATTGGGTTCGCCTTCATTTTTATCCTGCCTCTTACAATAATCTCAACCCCGACGATGCCTTCTTCTCGGTGACCACACCCGATGGTCTCACCTTCTTGAAGAATTTTAGCGCGGCATTGACGGCGAAGGCGCTAACACAAGCCTACATTATTAAGGAATTCTCTGTTGCGCCATCAGCAGACGGCATCTTGAGCCTTGTCTTCTCCCCAGATACTAATCACAGTAATTCATATGCTTTCATTAATGGAATTGAGATAATCTCCATGCCTGATGTTTTCAGTGAACCGGTGAACATGGTTGGTTATTCTGACCAAACCATTGAAGTAGATGTCTCTGCAATGCAAACTATGTACCGGTTGAATGTTGGTGGGCAGTATATTCCGGCGACGAATGACTCTGAACTCAGCCGTATATGGTATGATGATTCACCATATTTATATGGCGCCGCTCTTGGTGTGACAAGTTCCGCTGATAATGGGCTGAAAATAGAATACCCGTCTAGCTTGCCGGAGTATATTGCTCCGGTGAGTGTTTACCAGACAGCGAGGTCCATGGGACCAGACCCAGAGATCAACAAGAACTTCAATCTCACTTGGGTTTTTCAAGTAGATGGCAACTTCACTTATGTTGTGAGACTCCATTTCTGTGAGATAGTAATGCAGAAAGTGAACCAGAGAGTTTTTGATATTATTTTGAATAACCAGACAGCGGAGACAGGAGCAGATGTTATTGCCTGGACTTCGGCAGAAGGTGTGCCGATATATAAAGACTATGCAGTGTTTGTCAGTGACACTGATGGAGATGATGAGTTATGGGTGGCGCTGCACCCAAATGTGGCAGCGAGGCCAGAGTATATCAACTCAATACTAAATGGATTGGAGGTGTTCAAGATGAGTGCTAATGATGGAAATTTAGCAGGACCGAATCCGGAGCCATCCTCCATGATGATGGAGGATGAGTTAGATTCTCCAGCTAGCTTCAAAGATAAGTCCAGCAAGAAGGCCACCGTTATTGGTGGCGCAGCGGGTGGTGCTGCCGCAGCTGGGTTGTTCTTTGCAGTTTGTATTGTTGTCTATCGAAGAAAAAGGAAGGTCGAAAGGGCTGGCTCCGATGGAGCATCTGGTTGGCTGCCACTTTATGGCAATTCTCATACATCTGCAAGTAAGTCTACAATCTCTGGCAGAAGCAATGCCAGCAGCCACTTATCTAGTCTCGCCGCAGCTGGCCTCTGCCGGCATTTCTCATTGCCAGAGATTAAACAAGGCACCAGGAACTTTGATGAATCTCTTGTCATTGGTGTTGGAGGCTTCGGCAAAGTTTACAAAGGAGTTGTGGACGGCTCGACAAAGGTGGCCATTAAAAGATCCAATCCTCAATCTGAGCAAGGTGTGCATGAGTTTCAGACAGAGATTGAAATGCTCTCAAAGCTAAGGCACAAGCATTTGGTGTCCTTGATTGGATACTGTGAAGAAGATGATGAGATGATCTTGGTTTATGACTACATGGCTTATGGGACGCTGAGGGAACACTTGTATAAAACTAACAAGACTCCACTGTCATGGAAGCAGAGGTTGGAGATTTGCATTGGTGCTGCAAGAGGTTTGCATTACCTGCACACAGGAGCAAAATACACCATAATTCACAGAGATGTGAAGACAACAAACATTCTCTTAGATGAGAACTTCATAGCAAAAGTGTCGGATTTTGGCCTCTCGAAGACGGGACCAATGATGAACCAGACACATGTGAGCACAGTTGTGAAGGGGAGTTTTGGGTATTTGGATCCAGAGTACTTCCGAAGACAGCAACTCACAGACAAATCTGATGTTTATTCTTTCGGTGTGGTTCTTTTTGAAGTTTTATGTGCTCGGCCAGCGCTAAATCCAAGCTTATCGAAGGAACAAGTGAGTCTTGCAGATTGGGCAATGTCGAACCAAAGGAAAGGTACTCTTGATGACATAATTGATCCATCGCTGAAAGGAAAGATCAACCCAGAGTGTTTGAAGAAGTATGCAGAAACCGCAGAGAAATGTTTGTCTGATTCTGGTGTCGAGAGGCCAGCAATGGGGGATGTGCTGTGGAATCTAGAGTTTGCACTGCAGTTACAAGAGGCTGCAGATAGCGGGAAGCCGGTGGACATGGATGTCTCCGAGAACATTACTGGTTCAGGCCATGGCCGGAAAAGAAGTCACACTCTCAGTGGAAGCATTGGAACAGGGAGTGAGGTGAGTGGTGAATCGGATGAGAGCCCCAATGAAGTGTTTTCTCAGCTTGTTCATCCTAGAGGACGGTAACCACCAGTCTTGTTTTGTTCTTGGGGATCTCTATCAATAAAGCAACCACTTATTTGATCTTCAGAGGATGTTTGTTTGTCTTTTCTTTTTTCTTTTTTTTTCTTCTTTCTGTTGTTCTTGTCTTTCTAAAGTCTTTAATTTGACTTACTAATGTATATAGGCAGGCCATTGAATCTGATAACAATAGTTTTCTATTCTGAAGAGTTTAATCAGATTTCTGTTGCACTTGGTTTTGCCTGATAATTCTATTTCTTCTGTACGTCTGTTGAAGGGTTCAACTGATAAAAGAAAGATACTAAAGACAGGGACAAATTATCGGCAAGAACTTGCTTTCATTTTGGAGTCATCTGGACAGATGGGAAGAATTCCTACAAAACAAAGTTCCTAATTGTCTCTTCGAAATTTCTCAGCCTATATTTCCTAGCAAAAAGGGATTGACTAGCAAAAATGGCACAAAGAACACAGAAAAATAAGAATTCACAGGGCAAAGAAATACTTGGAAAAATGAAATATTTGACACTTCTTGCATCAAACTTCTCACTTAATTCAATGCTCACGCTTCTCGCTGCAGATAAATAAACAATATTCAACAAACTGCACTAGTTTTGCTTTTTTGGAGGAATTAGGGCAAACATGTGATTGCACTTCTCTCTAGATTTCTAAATCTTCTCCTACTTATATCAACAAATCTCAAGCACATTGCTATAAACAATTGTTTGTTAAAATATCAACAATCTAGGGCTCCCGCATCATATCACAAACACATCTAGAATTAAGATGTCAATAAAATTAACCACAATTAATAACATCAATCAGTGAAAACCCACCAATCAAATCAACAACTATGATGAGATCACAGAAAGAAACACGAGAAGAAAATAAACATCAAAACAGGAAAAATATGGAAATAGGGATTCAAGAATTCAACCTGCTTAACCACAAGTCCTCAATCTCTCATATCAACCACCAATCTAAGGTTTTCAGATAAACAAAAATGGCGAGAAGAAAGAGATCAAAGCTCACCGGAAACCGGCGATGGAAGTGGCCATCACTGAGGTGAAGATGGAAGAAATCCTTCTCCCGTGGAGCTCAGCTTGCTGCTGAGAATACGAGGGAAAAGCTTTGTTTTTGTTTTTTAAATAATTTACTTAATATCGTAATAATTTTAAATTTTATTTATTTATTTGAAAAAATTGGATAATTGGTGTTACCAAAAAAAACAATTAGACAGTTCATTAGCAAAAACACAACACAAAATACCTATAATTTTTCTTAATTTTTTTTAATTTAGTGATTTTGATTAATTCTTTAAAAATTAAAAATTTTATGCTTAAATAATATTGGTCATTGAAAGTTCCGCTTAGGCCGATGAAAATTAACCTTTCAAAATAAACCTAAATTAATGAGACAAAAACAAATAGAGGAAATAAATAAGAGAAAAGTATATAAAAATATATGAAATTTTAGAAGAGCCGAGAACCAACAGAGTTTTTTTTTAATAGACATAAAATTATAATATTTTAAAATTATTACTTATTAAATGAAGGCCAAAATTCTCCACTGATTTGGATCTTGGCGCACCGGCCCAATTAAGGCCCATCAACTCCTCCTCCCTTGAGATAAACAAGCCACGTGTCACAAGAAGGACATCAACAACGGTGGGGCCCATACGGGCGCAAGCGTAGAAACATCAGTCCATCAATCAAACGAGAACCAGTCGAATCTCCCGTGTGCGTACGTGTCCCATGACACATCGACATGTCGCCACGTCAGCGGCATTGACAGCGACAGGCCAATCCCCTGCCACCGTGTCCCCTTCCCGACGTGCCACGCCGTCCAATACTCTCGCTGACGTGTCAGACAAGTCCAACCGCTGACGGCGACCGCACTTCTGTATCTGTCCCTCACCCGAAAACCTGACCCACGAATGGGACCCTCCTTTATCAGCACGATCGTACGGTCCCGATGCTGCCGTTGCCGTCCCCAGTCTGGTCAGTTTATTTTCATGTCCAGATGCGCGCGAGAAAAGCGGGGGAGCGTGAATGTGAGTGCGTGTGAGCGATGGTGATATCACGGCGCCCGGGCCCACCTATTCCCAAAATAGCCCTGGATTTATTCCGTTGCTATTCGGACGGTGAAAGTTGACCCTCGAGTGTGACCTCTCGGGAGTGCATCTCACTGTTCTGACTTCCCATGTATAGCAAGATTCCCTCATGAAAAGTTCTATTTCTGCAATTTTCTTTTATTTATTCCATTTTCCAATGTAGTGGTTTACCTTAATAAAAAAAATCAAAAATGAGATGACACTGAGTCTTTTTGTATAAAGTGTTCATTTTTTTTTAAAAATAAAGAGTAAATATATTATAGTAGTAACTCTATACCTATACCTACACATATTTAAGAAAAAAAACTTTAATAAAAAGTTGTGTAATCATATGACAAAAGTAGATAAAATTGTTAAAACTTGTAGATATCATTATATCAATGTTAATTTTGGTTATTTATTTGGATTGCAGCAACAAATGTTGTACTTTGTTATGTGGCTCTATGTTGTGTTGTTGGTGTTTAATTAGTTGCAAGTGTTAAGTCAGTGTTCTGTCTGTGTTGACGAAACTACAGACACTTTGGTTTCTTCAAACTTGCATTCAATTTCAGAAAAGATGGACGAGAGTTGTACAAACAGGAATCAATCAGGCTGATTGATTTGTACACTGAATTGTGTTTTAAAAACTGAGTGATGTGCAAGTGTTTGATTGAATGTGAGTTTGTCTTGAGATCTCATGAAATCTAGTAAAGTTTGGTCACTTGTCTTTGAGCCACTGTGATTTTCCAGACCACAAGATCTTCAATCTGTCTTTCAAGCTTTGCTTTGCTGCAGAACTTAGACTTTGAGAATAAATGAAATCTTGAGTGGAAGTCAGATTTGATGTTTGAGAAAATTCTCTGAATTTTTTATGGAAAAACAGAAAATTGGGAATCTCTATCTTAAATTTATTGACGGCAGGATGAACACTAATTGAAAGTGAATGTCTTCTCACAAACAAAAAAAAAAAATTGAAAGTGAATGATAAATACACCCACATCAAATTAGATGGGAAAAATGCAGAGTGGTTTGAGGTTCACTTGGATGTGAAACTTTGCTGTCAATCACACTATGTCAAGAATGTGTTCTTTTCTGGTCACTTCCTTTTCACTGACAATGTGGCCCCTGGAATTTCTGATAGCATGTTCAACTCACAGTTCAATAGCAGTTGCTTTCCAAATTTGTGGCATAATTCATATATTTATATTGAAAACTTGTGATTTGAACAAGAGAACAAAACCTTCCATTCTTTATTCTCAAGATTTATATCATTTATACACACAAATTTAAGGCACAAGACAAAAGAAAAGAAAAAAAATATAGAAGATTGGTTGGTTCTAATCTAGCAAGCAACTTGAGCTGCTGCTGCTCCCGGTTCTATGATCAACATGCTCCGGGCCCTCCAAGAGTGAGAACGACGCCGTGAAGATCGTTGCTTGACCGTGCCGGCTGTGTTTTGGCGACACGAACTGGATTTGCTTGGAGCAAGTGATGACTGCGTTCAGGGATGACGAGTGTGGCTGGTTGCGAAGGCCTTACATGAATAGGGACAGCATGAGCTGTAGCTGCACATTGTTTCGGAACGACGGTGGGGCTTCCCAGAGGTGAGCTTTGAGAATGCACCGGAGGTCTTGGAACCACAAATCCGGGCACCTGATCAAAAATGTGTCATTAATGTTATCGAGCAAATTCACAAATATAAGACCGAGTACAATGCACATCAAGAGTATCACAAATTCAGTGTCGAATTCTTACTGGTGCAAACAAGACACCCCGGAAAATTTGTCCATTAACATTAGCAGTCATCAAGTAACCGGAGTCGAATGCACCATCTACAATGCCACGAACTTCTGCTCCGATCTACACCGTGAATTGCATAACAGTGAATACGATGACATGTGAGATTTCTTTACAAACATTTATATGTGACACCACTTACCAAAGGGGGGAACACTGGTCTCGCAACCGGCCGCTGATCTGAACCGATGAATTGAGCCTCACGTTTCATAGGTGGAACAACACGAAGAAATTGTTCTGTCTTCAGCTGTCGTGGGGATTCCACATTCAAGAAATTTGTGTCATGCGGTGTGCTTTGCTCCCTGGAGTGATTCAACTTGAAATGAGTGAATTGCCGGGAGGCGGCAATTGACTCATTGGCTCTACGGGCTGTGTTTTGTTCTTGATCTGATTGAGATGGAGAAGAATGTTGAGAAAGTGACAGAGAATGCTCTTCTTGCTCAGATTCAATCTCCCACACTTTGTTCTCCCCTATTTTTCTTCTCTTTGTATGCAAATTATCTACAACCGACAAACAGTCTATAAGTTCATTCAAAATGTTTCCAATAATCTTAAAAAAAAAAAAAAACAATATATAAACCGACACAAACCTCGTAAGAGAGGGCTCTTTGTCTCAGCTTCCGCTTCATGAGATCCCTGATTAAGCCCTCCATTACTAGAAACCATGCTTTTTTGCTGCGATAGCAAAAGCCGGAGACATTACGACACATTACACAAACAAAAAAGCCTTAATTATAATATTCACAAGTATCACTCACTGAATTTTCACTTGCTTTCAAAAACTTCTGCTTATCTTGACTCAAGTGATTACCGAAAATCTTACACATTGAAATGTTGTACCGGCCATTAGGGTGCTCAGACCCCAACTGCAGAATTAGTAACTCGTTTAGCGGCCGCTCATCCTCCCCACAACTGTAAATTCACAACATAATTAGACACATAACCAGTTATTTAAAAGATCAATAGGGTTATTTCGAGGCACATACCCTCCATAAATAGCAACGTCGGTGCCAGTAATAACAGCGGTATGAGAAAACCTCCCTTGCGGTTGCTGCCCGCGGATATCAAGCTGAGTCCATGAACAATTAGTCACGTCAAGAACCCAAACATCGCTATAGTATTGCTTGTCGCCAACTCCACCGATAACATAAACCTATTACATGGATACGGCATTGTTAAGACACGAATTCGATTAGTTTCATTGTTTTTTTTCCTCAAACAACATCGTGTGTACTCGCCTTGGTCCCAAAAGTTACAGCTGCATGACCCGCTCTGACACCGGGCGAGGACCCTTGAATCACAAGCTGCACAAAGTTAAAAGCCCATAAATCAGTAAATGATTTGATCAAAGTTCCTTTACAAATCACATGATAAGAGCTAGTACCAAGGTAGTATATGCATTATAGCTACAAGATGCTCGACAATGATCATGTTTATAATTGAAAGCATGATAATTGAGTAGCAAGCAACACGAAAAGGCAGAAACATTGTACCCGTGACCAAGTCATATTATCCATGTCGAGAACATCAACTTCGCCATGATAACGATCACCGCAATCACCCCCGTAAATAAGAAGCTTATTACCGATAGCAATAGCAGTGTGACTATCTCTTGGGGCGGGAAGTTCGCCCTTAACTTGAGGGGAACTCCAAGTCATGGTCTTAAGGTCTAGTATATGAACATCATTCAAGTAATTAGCTTCACCTTCTCCACTGCCACCAAAGATCACCAGCTTGTCATCGCCGAACACGGTGGTGGTATGGCTCTCTCTCGGTGAAGGTGGTGTGCCCTTGAAAGTGGGCTTGCTCCATTCTTTAGTCCTTAAATCTAAAATGTGAACATCATTCACTTTCTTTGAGCCATTAGTTCCTCCTAAGACAACCATCTGGTGACCAACAAGCGCAGTGCTGTGACTGTCACGGTTGCCAGGTTTCGGTCCCGTTGTAACGAGGGATTTCCATACCATTGTGTCTAGATTTAGAGTAAGAACATCACTGAAATGTAACCCTCCACAACATCCCTGTAAATTTTTGTCCACCAAATTAAATTTCAATCTTGCAAATTCCATCATGTTGTATTAAAGATGCAACCTTTGAAAGAACACTCAACAATGTTTGTAACTGCAGAAATAGGTAAATCTAGTTCCCTTTTCACAGCAAAATTTGAGATAAATACTAAAGCATTAAACTTGAAATTTGAAATAGAAAAAAAATAAAAAATAAAAAGGGAACAAAGGAAGAAGAAATCCTTACCCCAAAAACATAAACAACACCTTCAAAGAAGCAAGCAGAGTGCCCCCATCTCTCAGAAGGGTTGAAACCAAGCACCTTAGGGTACAACCACATTGCCTTCCTTCTCTTCACCTCCTCCAACCCCAGAGAACCCATCTTGCAACCCCAAAAAACAAGCAGGAAAACAGAGCAAAACCCAAGTTGTTAAGTTTGGTAGGGAGGGAGGCAATCAAAGAGCCAGTAGGACAATGAACAAGGCTAGTGAGACATCATATATGAGTGACTGATGGACAAGAAAAGATGGGTGCTTTCATGTCCAATGCACTGTTCCAACCAACAAGGAACAGAGAGAGTATACTGAGAATGACATTATATACACAACCATATCAGCACAAGAATAACAAATGGCACAACCCACAGAAGAGCACACAGAAAACTACCAACTTGAGAGTGAAAGCCAGCCAAAGCCATAGGTCCATGTAGCTGTGGGGCTTTGCAGATTGAATGTTTAAGGTCTCTCAGTAGTGATGGATTGTCAAGGGACTCTGACTGTAAGATAGGAGTTTATTAGAAGAAATAGACAGTAAGAAAGTGTGTGTGTGTGTGTGTGTTGATGTGGTTGTGGGGGTTCTTGGGGAGTGTGGGGTTGGTGTGTGCATGGGTATGTGTGTAGGGGTGCCCCCAAAGCTCTTTTCAATGTCTATCACTCTTTAGTTTAAGTATCAAGTGTTTGGGGCTTCCCTTTTCTTTCCTTTGTCACTTGTCTAACTGAAAATGATGGGAGGTGGGGACATTGGGCTGTGGGATGTGATGGGAGTGTGTGTTTTGG